>OW964836.1:20697573-21032479 GCA_943142095.1 Ophonus ardosiacus
GATTTTTTATAGTCCAGCATATTTATGATTTTACCTTAAAGTAATTATAACAAAAGCTTTTTAACGGAATCCAGTCCCAGAAAAGTGCGCTGAATAACATATTAATATTTTCCCGAAATCGGAACATGGGAACCTCCCGCCAATTTGGACAATGGCGGCATATTCAGGTTTATGGCCATTTGCTTAAAACAATTATGAAAATATTTAAATTATTCAAAAAAACAAACAATATTACGTACTTGACACTTAGTCTAATAGGTTTCACTATTTACAACAGTTTACATTCGACGTGGCATCAAAAGAAGTAAGTTATCGATAACTGTTTTATAAAAATTGTTAACGTTTTCCTGATTTTTTTTTAGTTTTTCATCCACCACTCTGATCTTGTTAAAGATATGATGACGCGGTTTTAAAATTTTTATTCAGCATGAAATTCTCTATAATATCATGTATTACACGATTATTGCCGATGAACAATTGGCGTGTTACTAACAACTAAAACTCACATGAAATTCTTCTAAAATTTTAAACATCTGAAAATCGGCTCTTTTCTCAATTTTTCATCAACCACTTTGACATCTATTAAATACTTAATATTGGTTATCTGTAAGCCTGTTGAAATTTTGAATGAGAAAATGAAAAAAGAGCCGATTTTCAGATGTTTAAAATTTTGGAGGAATTTCATATGAGTTTTAGCTGGCAGTAACTCGCCAATCGTTCATCGGCAAATAGTGTAATACACGATACGAAAGAGAATTTTATGCTGAATTCAAATTTTAAAACCGCATCATCGTATCTTTAACAAGATCAGAGTGGTGGATGAAAAACTAAAAAATTGCAGGAAAACGTTAACAATTTTTATAAAACAGTTATCGATAGCTTACTTCTTTCGATGCCACGTCGAATGTAAACTGTTGTAAATAGTGAAACCTATTAGACTAAGTGTCAAGTACGTAATATTGTTTGTTTTTTTGAATAATTTAAATATTTTTATAATTGTTTTAAGCAAATGGCCATAAACCTGAATATGCCGCCATTGCCCAAATTGGCGGGAGGTTCCCATGCTCCGAGTTCGGGAAAACATTGATATGGTATTCAGCGCACTTTTCTGGGACTGGATTCCGTTGAAAAGCTTTTGTTGTAATTACTTTAAGGTAAAATCATAAATTTGCTGGACTATAAAAAATCTTTAAAATGAAAAAAAACTATAAACAATAATTAATATTTATATATATTAGTTAAATAATAATAATTAATAATTGTCAAAAAGTAATTTGTAAAAAAACGTAAAAAAAATATAATAAAATATGATTTAAATGAAGCATTCATGTAATTTTCAAGAAATTTGCTCTGTTTGAAGCACTGTAGCTCACTATCTATTAATTATAAAATAAAATGTTTTAGATAAAAGTTGTAGGGAATTTTATAGTCAACAAATTAGATAATAACTATTTTTGCCTAATGCAAATCAGTGAAGAGATATTTAGAAAAAACCGCTTTTTGCAGTTGGCGGTGCTTCCCGAAGGCCCCCGAGGGGGAAAACTTGCATTTTTTATTAGGACCCCTAAATATACAATATATCCAAAAATGAAAAATACCCGACCTTTTGTGGAATAAACCCTTATTTTTCTACCAAATGACTGGACTATAATTTATAAATACATTGGCTCGTACCACGATCACGGTTCTAACATTGGTGTTAGCTAGAACCGTTTGACACATACTTCAGGGTTATAAAGAAAATCAGTGATGCCACTATACTAATTAAACCGAAAATGTACCGATAGGCATATTTAATACATTTGGCTTCATTATTTTAAATTGTTTAATATGATTTGTCTCTGGACTTGTTTTTAAGATAAATTATTTAGAATATTGAAGCCAAATGTATTGAATATGCCTGTCAGTACATTTTCGGTTTAATCAGTATACTGGCATCACTGATTTTTGTTTATAAACCTGAAGTATGTGTCAAGTCGTCGTCAAGGTTTTAACTAATACCGATATTAGAACCGTGATCGTGGTACGAGCCAATGTGTTTAAAAAATCCGGAGTTGGTTATGAAAAAATAAACGTATGTCAATTTCAAAGTACTTAATTAAATGTCAATTTGACACGAGATATTGTCAAAAATGTTATCAAAGCTTTTCTTCTTGAAATTTTATTTTAGAAACAGAGATAAATTAGAAAACGATGAATGGAAATATTCTGTATCCTTCTATATTATCTTTTCTCCTTAAATATACATTTGACAATGAATTTTGACAACTTGACTTTTGAATTGAATGATGATCAGACATGCTTTTCTGTGTTCATAGCCTAATTAGGTTTGTTTTCTGAACACACTGTATAAGTAGGCCAATCAGATTGAATAAAAAAATGTCAGAATATGTCAGGTCACGTCAAATTTGTCATAATTTGCTCAATATGGACATACATATTATAAATTTATTAAAGAGAATTGTATTTAAACAACTAAGTGTATTACTTGCATGTTAGGCGCCCATAAGTACGTATATTTAAGTATGGCACAATATACTAATTATAAATTGTTTTTTTTTATGGGTGCATTAATATGTTTTAAGATGGTCATTTCTAAGTATAATTTATAATTATATTATGAAAGCATAATTATAATTATTTAAATGGAATATTCTTTGGGAACCTCCTTAGGATTTAGCGTAGAATGGTAGGCCTTAATGTTTCAGAAATTTATTGAATTAAACTTACAAGTTGAACGTTTCGGGCAAAAATTAGCCCATCATCAGCTATCGTTGAAATATGTATATATATACATATAATACGGGAATTTGCTCAACGCTGTGACTTCATATATAACGTTGTGACTTCCGAAAATGGAAGTTACAACGTTTCCCTATATAATTTTATATTTTCTAGCACTACAAGGCAAAACAAGTCTAAATACGAAAATGTTGTTGGAAGTCAAATAGTACCCCCCGTGCCCTCAAAATTGTCACTTTAGTTCAAGCGTTTACCGCTGGCGCTGTACTCGCTATTAGTGCTACGTATGCACAATGCGAAGTTACTTCCGAAGTGTATATAGCATTGGAAGGTACTTGGTCACTTCCAAAACTTGGCAACAGTGTTATTGCAGTATGTTATTGTAGTTAATGGAAACTCTTTATTAATATAATAAATCTTTATTAACAATATACAATTAAAAAAGTATCACAAATTAATAAGTGAAAAATTCACAATAAAATACGCATACGGAGTATTTCTGTGAATTAATGATTATTTTTAGCATCTATTTAAAAATTTTAGCCAATAAGTATTAATAACAAATAACAATTAAATATCTCGTTATATATTAAAATTTAGGTTGGCAACACTGCCAACCAACGTACATCCTCCGATTCTGAAATAAATAGAAAAGGGCGAGACCTCGTAGAGATAATGGAAGATGAAAACTTATATCTCCTAAACGGAAGATCAGAAAATGACTCACCTGCCAATTATACCTACATTGGAGCTAGGGGCAAGAGTACAATAGACTTCGTATGGATCGATACAAATGCTATAAACCTTATTAACGACTTTTCCATCCAGTATAAAATATTACTCTCTGATCATTTACTCTGCAAAGTGACCCTGTCAAGCATATGGAACTCAAATGACTACAGGGAGGAAACAAACAACAATCAGAATAAGCGTATAATAAATAAAGTAAAATGGGAAAATAGCAAAATTTTAGAATATCAACAAAATATCGAAGATAACTTGGCCAATACCTCACAATTAAGATCCGCAGAAGATGAGTATGCGCTCATAATAACTGTAATTAAAGAAGTATCAGATAAACTAGGCTTGTCCAAAGAAATCCATGTCAACAATAAGCAAAGGATAAAACAAAATAAACCCTGGTACACTAAAGCTTGCAAAGATCTTAAAAAAGAAATGAGAAAAACGCTACGCACCTGTAAACGTAAAAACTTTGAAAAAGAATATCTTGACATATTTATCAAAACAAAAAAGGAATACAAAAACCTGACAATGGAACTTAAAAAACAATATAAAATACAAATACAAAATAAATTAGAAAATATTAAAGACCAATCAGAATTTTGGAAGACAATGAAAACAATGTGAAGTTTCTAGACGCAAGACATCCGTACCTGGACCAGGAAATATCTTGCTCAGAACTTAACTTTGCGTTAAAGAGATTAAAAAATAATAAAGCTCCAGGACTAGACGATATCATCAACGAACAACTGAGATATCTACCTGAGAAAGGAAAATTTCATCTAAGAAACCTACTAAATAATATCCTGAACGAAGAAAAAGTACCCAAACTTTTAACCAAAATAAGACTTACAATGATATATAAAAAAGGAGAACGTACAGTACCAAGCAACTACAGAGGAATTGCAGTTATTAATGCAATTATTAAATTATTCACATTTATTATTAACTATCGTTTGCAAACATGGGTCGAAAGCTATGAAATCCTTCCTGAAGCTCAGTCTGGGTTTCGGAAGATGAGATCGTGCACTGATAACCTGTTTGTCTTCAATTCGGTTATACAATCACGAATGCTAACAACAAAAGAAGGAACATATACAATATTCATAGACTTTCAAAAGGCTTTTGACACCGTCCCACACCAGCCATTATGGGATAAAATATTCAATTTGGGTGTAAGCGCAAAAATTATCCGACTGCTAAACAACTTATATAACCAGGCAACTATACAGGTTAACACGAACTTTCAGTTATCGGAAGAGATCCAAATATCCAAAGGAGTACTCCAAGGCGAGTGCACCAGTCCTTTACTGTTTGCACTTTACATATCAGATTTGGAATCCTCATTCAGAGAGCAAAATCTGGAAGGCACAAAACGGACATATTATCTCTTCAGTATGCGGACGATATTGTTATTTTTTCACAATCTCCAGCAGACACTAATAAAAAACTTATAGCGCTGGAAAACTATTGTAACAAAATGCAATTAAAAATCAATCCCGGAAAAACTCAAGTGATGCATTTCCATTTAGGAAGACCTCGCACTCAAAAAATCAAATATTCATGTCAAGGTAACGAAATAAAGCAAACGAAAACTTATACATATCTCGGAATAACATACACTACATCAGGTCAATTTAGCTAACACGCCGAAGAAACCATAACGAAAATAAAAAAAGTAACTGGAGGTATTAAAAATACGTTGACAAAGACAAAGACGCACAACTGGAACACAATAACTAAACTCTATAACTCTATAGTAGTCCCATCGATTCTTTTTGCCTCAGAAACTTGGGCGCTAAATCAATGTAACAAAATTGAAAAAGCCCAAACAAACTATTATAAAAGTATCTTAGGATGGCAGAAGACAACACCAAATTATGTAGTTAGAAGCGAGGCAACACAAAGCAAACTAGAATTACTAGTAGTTAGGAACATGCTCAACTGGTGGTATAAAATCCTATTAATGTCAGAATCCAGATACGTACGAATTTGTTACAACAAATTATTATTGCTAAATACGAGTTCAACAATACCAGATGCGAAACAACAAACCTATAACTGGACAAGATATATGCAGCTAGTGCTACAAAAAACTAATTTTCACTGGATATGGGAGAAACAAAATTTTCTCATTCTCAAAAACGAAATACCAAATATCATCAATTCCCTAAACCAAATCCTATACGTCAATGATATCCAACGAATTTCTATTTCCACATATAATCCTGACTTTAAAACCTATATATATTCGAGTATTTTCCAAAATAGAAACATCCCTTTCAGAATCCTAAAATTAATAGGACAAATTAAAACAGCTAATATTAAAAATGCCATAATAGTCCACAATGGAGCTATTTTCAGATTTAACCAGGAAGAGATTTGCACAATTTGCAATACCTTTGAACCAGATGACCTACAACACCTACTCTTTGGCTGTCCCTTCTACAGAGAACCGCGTAGCCAATTCATCACCAAATACCTGACCAACGTCCACCCAGACAACATGAATAGGACCCTGCTAGCTGACCCAACACCCCAAAAAATATATGATACTTACAATTTTGTTGATGTTGCACTCAAATTAAGAGCTTTTGCTCAAAACATTATAAATTTATAATGATATATAAAGTATACATAACATGTAGGAACTTTTGTACAGCCAAATATTACTTTGTAGCCAACCGTTTGTATGATAATTTATCACCAGACAAATATACTATTATTATTATTATTATTATTATTATTATTATATTAAAATTTATTTGTGATAATTTTTAACAAGTTTCTAAATTTCAATCGAGGTAATTCTGTTAAGATGATTTATTAATTTTTAGCAAGTTTTTAACATTCTGTAAGCAATAAGCAATAAAATTTCAGGTGACAATTTATTTTTTTGTCATATGTCAGTATTCGGGAATGGTGATATTTTTTGACAAAGTTGCTTAATTTTACAACTAATGCCCGGTTTCAAAAGGGTATGTTAAAAAATTACCATCTTGATATAATTTTTAATAAATAAAAATGAATTTTGCACGTGTCATTTTACTGTTTTGTAAAGTACTACTTAATTTGGTTGGATGAAAACCTATTAATTTTTGAACAAACGGTTATAAAACCAGACATAAATTGCAAAAGTGCAGACATTAACTTATTTACAGTCTTGGAGGTTATTACAGTTTTAAATAATTCCCAATTACATCATGTTACTTACAAATTATTTTTCTGTAAATGAAATTTGTAATTTTCATTTAATAAGTAAAACCAATAACGTGAAATATGTATATAGTTAAATATTAATTATTAGCGAGATTGTTCTCTAATTGAGTGCTTCATTTTCCTACCTTCTCCACAATATACAAGAAGTAAAATTTTAGTTTTTTACCTCTCGCTAAGAGAGGTATTGGAATCATGCTAAAAATCGCATATCCAGATTTTAGTAGATAAGCACGTTTTAAGGTCCCTAGAATCCGATTATAACATTTTACGATTATGTTCGTGTGTATGTGTGTGTGTGCGTGTGTGTGTGCGTGGATGTGTGAATGTATGTGTGGATGTTGGATCCACGATTTCTCAAATACTTTAAGATTTAAAAAATATTTAACTGCAGTTTCCTCAATTTGACATTCCTGGGAAAAGCTGATTACATTTTGCTAAAATTGGACAACCGGAAGTAATAGTTTCTTTAAAGAAATCTTGTAAATATTATTTTTGAAAATATGTATATTACATATATTGAAGAACATAAAATTCTACATCTGAAATTTTATTATATCTTGCATAGATTTAGGGATAAAGGCACTGTGATATATAGAATACTTTAATGTAGTACATCGCAGAGGCTAAAACACTAAGCAAACCAGTTGACATATTCAAATGTTTATAACATAGTAATGTTTATAACATAGTTTATAAATGACAGATGTTAGTGCCAAAAATCAACAGTATTACTGACATTCTGAAAGCTTTTTCTGGGAAGTACATTTAATCTTTCGTATTGTTATATTAATTAAATATTTAAAATTGTAAATAAAATGCATATATCCATCAGAAATACCGCCAATCTAGTTAATAAATTGGAAGAATCTCTGATATTTAGGAACTTCCTCAGCCAATGAAAAATAGATATAATTAGAATTGTATGTGTGCAGAAGACATGTTAAATATAATAAAAACAATATTTGGGTAAAGTTCTGTAATTTTTTTTTGTTATAAAACGACGGTTCAATAGCGAAGTGCAATAAAATACTTATACAGGGTGTAAATTTTAAAATGGGTCATTGGGCTGTAACATAGAAAAACAGTTTTTTAGACGTCGAAAGTTTCTATATTAATTTATTGAAAAAATAATTGGTGCCTATTACAAATTTTTTAGTACCAAACACCTTCCATTTCTGTTTCATATAAAGCCAGAAAATGAATTTAAAAATTTGCGCAATTAAGAAAAATATCATTAGCCATGAAACTAACAGTAAAAAAACATTGCCATTTTTTATTAACATGATAGAGGACAATTAAAGATTAAAGTTATTAATTTATAAACTAATACAAAATAACACAAAATAAAGTAAACACTATGATATTTATTTAAGAAACAATTATTATTTATTGTAACAAGTATTTACAAATTAAAGATGATGTACATGTAGTAAGTAATAAGTTATAAGAAACGAGCAAAAATGCAAATTACAAGGGAACAATTAAAACCATTTAATAATTTGTAATTTTTCTTCATGAGACAAATTATCCATGATTTCTTCTTAATAAAACGAAAATATAATAATTTAAAAAATAATGTGTATGAAACGTTTATTAATGAGCGTCTCAAGTCAACAATTGTTTTGTTTTGTTTCTGTCAGTTTCACGGCTATTGATCTTTTTTCTTAATTGTGCAAATTTTTAAATTTATTTTCTGGCTTTATGTGAAACAGAAATTTAATGTGTTTGGTATCAAAAAATTCGTAAAAAACTATTTTTGTATGTTATAGCCCTATAGCCGTTTTAAAATTTACACCCTGTATAACATAAAATGGAAATGGCGAGAGATATTGTGCTGGCCACAACAGATTTTTTTATATAAATTAATAGTAATTTGACAAATCTTTACAAATTTACTAAGTTTAAACCATCAAGCTTTAGAGTACCATCATTTCAATTACTACTCGTAGCTATAAATAAATTTCAGTTTTTTTGTTATTATTTTTTACAGTAGACTTTATCACACTTAAATATTATATGTGAACCCCAAAAGTTGTACAACATGTGTATTGCTGGATGTAAGATAAATATGAAATATTTTTCATTACATGAAACGTCTTTCGTCTTTGATATTTTATTCTCTGATTGCTCAAATTCTGCATCATCTTTGGACTAGGTTTTTTTGTAAAGTAATTAATTTAATTAGTGACTAGTAAACATAACACCTTAAAACTGTGTCATCTGTTGTTACTTATTTATTTAACATACACTACTCAACAGATAAATCCAATTACAGAGCAGGATAAAAAACATCACATAAAAAATCTTATATAATAAAGACAACATAACATTTAATTACGATGCAAAATGTAGATCAAACATACAAAAATACAAAAAAGTGAAAAAGTATTACATTACAGAAAGTAAATAACAATAATAATAATAATTAAGAGACTACTATACAATAAAAGAATGAAATTTTTTTGGAGAGTATTGGAAAACATCAACATCACTAAATTCAAGTTGATAGATTAAACACATCTGGTAAATAGGAGATTTATAAAAAACGTTAGTACGGGCAGAAGGTAAATAAAATGTTTGAGAACTTCTAGTGAACACAGAAGGAGTATGAAAATTAATAAGTGAAACACATTGAGGGTCATCAACTGTCCCGTGAATTAATTTAGACAAATAGTGAACGCATATAACTTGTCTACGATGCAGTAAGCTACGAACATTGAACATATTAAGCAAGTGATCGTAAGACGCTGATCTATCAGGATAAGTAGTATTTAGTTTAAAATATAAGAATCTGAGAAACTTTCTTTGCACTTTTTCCAAAAGATCCTGATGTACTTCATAAAATGGGTTCCAGATTATGCAAGCATGTTCAATTTTAGAGCGTACGAAAGAGTTATAAAGTGTTACCAAACAAGAAAGATTTACAAGTTGTCTTGAATTTCTAATTATAAAACCAAGTAATTTTAATGCGCTTTTAAAAAGTTGTTGAATATGATCAGTAAAAGCAAATTTTTTATCAAATGTTACACCAAGATCCACAATTTGATCTATACTTGATAAAGTGGCATTGTTTATTATATAATTAAACTGTATAGGAAATAATTTTCTAGAGAATGAAACTACCTTGCACTTACTAATATTTAAATGCAAATTGTTCTGTAAACACCATTGATACAAATTGTCAAGATCTTGCTGAAGAAAAGTGCAGTCAGTGTACGAATTGACAGAATAAAATATTTTTAGATCATCAGCGAAAAGCAAACTTTCACAATTTAATACATTAGTTATATCGTTCACAAATAATAAAAATAATAAAGGACCCAGATTAGATCCTTGGGGTACACCGGAAGTTACGATGAAAGTGGAGGATTTATTGTCAAGAAATTGGACAAAGAGTTGTCTGTTAAGAAGGTATGATGATAGAAGAGAAATGAGAGGTTGAGAAAGAGAGAAGGTATGAAGTTTGCGAATTAATACACTGTGATCTATCCTGTCGAAAGCCTTAGCAAAATCTGTGTAGATACAATCGACCTGTCCCCTACTATCCAGAACTCGTGAAACACAGTGCGAAAAATACATTAGATTACTTACTGTTGATCTATTACGCATGAAGCCATGCTGTGCTGGCGAAATATAATTTCTAACATTATTATAAATAGAGTGGTAGATTTTCAAAAATTTTGCTAAAATTTGAGAGTAGGGAGATAGGTCGATAGTTCATAATATTCGTTGAATTACCACATTTAGAAATCGGAACAATTTTAGTTATTTTCCATCTATCGGGAAAAACACTGGTATTTAAACAAAGATTAAATATATGAAATAAGGCTTTCGACAGAGGATATGCGCAGTCTTTAATGATTAGGGCTGGAACAAGATCTGAGCCACACGTAAGGTTGGATTTGAGTTGCTTAATAGAGTGTTCAATATCGTCTATAGATATGTGATTAATATTAATAGAATTATTAGATACAGAATGAAGTTGGTCTGAAGGAGAATTAGCTGCCGTTGAAGATGTAGTGAAAACAGATTTGAAAAATGTAGCAAACGAATCAGCTATTTCACCAGATGAAGTTAATTCAGTGCCGTTAAAGTACATCGTTTTAGGAAAAGTAGATGTTTTCCGTTTAGAGTTAATAAAATTCCAAAATTTACTAGGGTCTTCTTTAATTGTAGACTCACAATTTTTAATATAGTTATTGTAAACTAATTTAATTTCCAACTTTAATTTATTTCTTAATTTGATGTAGCTGTTACAATAATGTTGGTTATTAGGGAAATTATTATGAAGCTTTCTGTAATGTTCTTTCATACGAATGGTCTGGATTATATCGCGCGTGAACCAAATTGGATACTTATTTCTACAGGTAACTTTGCGTGGAACACATTCGTCAAACATAGCATAAAGAGAATTATAAAAATAATTACAAGCATCATTAACATTATTATATTGCTTCAGTGTATCCCAATCAAAGTCAGCTATGAGATTATATAATTTATTAAAATCAGTCTTTCTAAAATTATAAGTGAAACATCTTTTTTTACTTAAAAAATTTCTAGAGCTGTTGCTGAGAGTTGTCATATCGATTTCAGTAACTAAAACGGGGTGGTGATCATATTCAATATTAAATAAAAATTCATCGCTATGTCTGACAGTACAAGTGGTATTCGAGACAACTACATCTAAGATTCTGTTATTTTTGTTGAGTACTGAATTAAATTGATTTGCATTGAAAATATCTACAAAGCTATTAAATGCAACAACTTTTTGGGAAGGTGTCTCGGAAACCAAATCAGGTAAATTAAAGTCACCAAAAATAACAAAATTGTCAGTTTGTAGAAAATTAAGGCAATCAAAAAATTCAAAGATTGCATTATAAGATGAAATATCTAAAGCCCGCGGAATATACGCAACGAAAACATAATAAGCGATATTATTTAATAAAATTTTTGCACAAATAATATCGACATTGATAGGAAGAATATTTGTAAAGTCACTAAGATCAACGGAACATGATGAAAATTTATTATTAATCATTAGTAATACTCCGCCACCGTGGTTAAGATTGCACAATTTGAATTTTCTGTCGCTGCGATGAATTGAAAAACAATCAGTATGTAATTCTGAGTTTAATACACTATCAGTGAGCCAAGTTTCTGTGAAAGCTAAGATATCATAATCAATTATGGGAGTAATGGCTTGAAGAATATGTAACTTAGAATTCATACCTTGAACATTTTGATAATAACAATTAAATTTTTTTATCAAGCTGTATGACTTAGTGACAGACTGTGATTGCTATTCAGAACCAAGGATACTTTTCTTAAACCGTTTTAAGGTTTCTTTAAAAACATGACACTCACGATCCCAAGCGCAATGAGCAGTATTTACAGAGGTTTTGTGAGACTCGTTAAATTTAATACAATTTACGCATTTGAACTCATCAGCTTTACAATCTTTGTATGAATGATTCTCGGAACATTTGGGACAATGAGGTACTGTTTTGGTACAATTTTTTGCTAAATGGTGAAAACCACAACATTTGAAGCATCTACGTAACTCTATAGCATCATACATAGAGCAGCAATCATAGCCTACAATGACTTCACCTCTAGTTAGTAAATTGTGGTAGGAATTATTATCTACTTGTATTACAGCTTGATAAATATTGTTTTTATTTTTAGTAGAAAATATATCTAAAATTTGACATTTAAAACCATTTTGAAAACATGATTTATTTTGTTCGGTCAAAAGTTCATACATTTCATCCTTATTTAATTTTTCAGACATTCCAACAATTTTGACTCGGGCATGAAGATTGGATAATTGTTTTATTTCATATTTGTTCTTAAGATTTTCATTAACTAGTTTTTTTAAATTATCTGAGTGTTCGGAATCCTTGCAACTAATTAACACTGCACCGTTATTTAAAGATTTCACATTACTGACAGAGATTTTAGCGGACACAGGATGGGCAGTTTTGAATATGTCGGCTTTAGTTGCTGTCGTGGATTGCTCACTATTTAAGGGCCTAAGAATGACTGGAGGCGGTACCTTTGGTTGATTCACTGTAGCTGCATATGTACGAATGGAACTGCTGGACGTTGATGGCGAATTTTGAATAACACATGTTTTAAGCTCAGTTACAGATGACTCAACAAGATTTTTAATTCATTTTTAGTGGCAGTTAAGGACTGGTTAATTAATTAAAGTAAACTAGTTTGAATTTTTGCAAAGTGGCAATTAAACGCTTCAGGTGTTACTAGAGTTGACACTTTGGATATATTTGAATTAATGTCTTTAATTGAGGACTCAAAATCTTTAACTTTAGTATTGTCCACAATTCTACAATTTATTTTACACAGTGGACAAAGATAATAAAAGTTATTCGATGTACTAAAAAAGTTAAATTTGTCGTCGGTTAAATCAATACATATTGAATGGAACCACTGCTTACATGAACCTTCGCATGGGATAAAGTTATCACATTTAGCACCTCTTTTTAATTTACACTTTGCACAATCGACAGGCATTTTGAAGTGTCATTAGTTAGCTGTGGATAATTTAAAAACACCAACTTTTTATATTCACTGGTTTATTTGCGAATTTAACAAACAGCTGAAAGAGTTCGTTGAACGTTGACAATTATTAGCGTCAGGTAATATCTCGTACACAAAATTTTATAGAATCGCAAGATGCAGAATTGATGAAAAAACGAACTTTAATACACTTTTTGATTGAAATAAGAGCACACAGATAAGATGGCTGGGCGATTTTTATATATTTCAATAGAAGAAACAACTTTACACGTGATGGTGTTAAACACGATAAAATACACTTTAAATAAACCACTCGAAAAAATAAAACAATAGGAACCACATGGACTACGATGCACACCTATTGACAAAATTTGTTCAATGATATAAAATATAATATATACAATAAATACAATTTTACGGTTAACTTCTATCCTGGCCATAAAGTTTTATGTTATAAATTTCATAGCCCAAAATAAGGTATATCCCCATTTAATAAGCCCTTATGTCGTACATTGTCCCAGATTACTTAGAGTTGAAGTTGACTGGTTTGGAGCGGATCTGCTGCCTTGCAAACAATCTAGTATTTTTTAAATAATATAATAGACCAAATAGGGCACTTAAATAGCACACAAATCATATTTTTTTTGTAAAAAAATCAGAATTGGGCATGCATGGTGGTTTGGAGCGGTTCCGCAAACTTACAGCCAAGACAACAAAATTATGATTGTTTAAACAAAGATAATAGTCCAAAATTTGACATTGTGGCACTTCATTCACACAGAGTGAGACCCTTATTCATCATATACTTTATTTGGTGTTTTGCTGATATGTGCTTGCTAGTTTAGCCGACATGAAATTTGGCAACGCTGCGGAAGTCAGCCCTACGCTTCAATAACTTGTATACAATTACAGTGATGGAAGTAACTTTGTATTTTTAGTATGTGCAATTGTATATAAATTTTTAATATAATATTTCCTTACCCCTCTTTTGAAAACCTTAATTTAGAAGTTACCCTAAGCCTATATATATAATTTTTAATAATATATATTAATTAATTAATATGGAAGTCAGGACGCCCTATCAACGTCACGGAAGTGACTCCTTAACAGGTATCAATATATATATATATATATATATATATATATATATATATATATATATATATATATATTACTGTACTATCATAGTGTCATGGTATGGTGCATCATGTACTCATTGAATGTTTGACAGAAAATAAAATATAAAATTTGTAATTATTTTGTAAATGTAATAAAGTGATAAAAATGCATTTCTATTATTTGTTTAAATACGATATAATAGGTACTACAATTGGCGACGAGGATAATCAACTGAATAGACGATAGAGAAAAAAAGAAGTGAATTATGATGGAAACATTTACAGGATTACCCACATTGGATGTGAAAAATCCATCATCATGGATGAGATGGAGAAGATATTTGATTTATATCTGACTGCGAAGGGAATTACAGATTCCAAAAAGAAGAATGCATTGTTGCTTCACTGTGGAGGGATAGAATTCCAAGATATCTTTTTCTCACTGCCAGAAAAAACTGTTACGCCGGAAAAAGAATATGAACTTGCTTTACAAGCACTGGAGGAATGTTTTCTGCCGAAGAAAAATATTATATACGAAAGGCACGTATTTCGCACAATGAAACAATCTACTGATGAAACTATTGAACAATACATATCTAAATTAAGAATTCAAGCTAAGCAGTGTGATTTTTCTGATATAACTGATCAAATCAGAGATCAACTTATTTCAACGTGTACATCAAATGAATTGCGAAAACAAATATTACAAAAATCTGCTGTAACACTTCAAGATGTTTTAGAATTAGGAAAGTCATTGAAAGCCGTCGAAATACTTTCGTCAAGTATAAGATACTATGAAGGGAAATATGAATGGTAACATCAACAGAATCGTACAACAGAAGAATATAAGAAAAGATAAGAACAAAATAAAAAAAGAATCCGTAACAAAAAGAAAAAGGAAAACATTACAGAATATTATTTGCTATCGTTGTGGAAAAGTAAGGCATATTAGTAAAGATGACAGCAAAAGACAAGAAGTGTAACAAATGCAACAAGATAGGACATTTTGCTATAGTTTGTAAAACGAAGGAATACGTGAAAGCAGTAAAGAAATATTGGTCGGAATCAGACAGTGGAAATGACAATATTTCGTATCGTATACGTTGTTCTACATTTGGCAATAATGAGAGAAGTGACAATACAGTGGTACCAGGGTATATTGGTGGTATTAAATTGAACTTAAAGATTGATTCTGGTGTAACGTTATAGATAAAAATACTTGGAAATGGTTAATAGACAATGGAATAAATGTCACAATGGTAAAAAACTTAGATAGAGATGAAAGAACTTTATTAGCATATGGAAATGATGAAAAATTGAAAGTAATTGGTAAATTTAAAACTGATATTAAAATTGGTGAAAGAACGAAGAAAGCTAATATTTACATTATAGATGGTAACGGTGAACTAGGGTTGCCAACTGACCTTTTTTGGAAAGGACTGTTCTTTTTGAGCATATTTTGTCCTTGACCTTTTTTAAACCAGGAAATGACTCGATTTGTCCTTTTATAGTAAATTATTATAAATATGGAAATGAAATAATTATTTCACATTTTATGTAATGTTATGAAATAACAATAGAATTTTTGAATTATTGATGCATTGGTACTAATTTATCTACTAACATTTAGTTTATAGTCTTCTCTAAAAAGTGGCGGTAGCAGACGTAGAGATGTATGCTTTAGTGTATGATGATAACTTCAGAAGAATTGTTAAATTTGCTTCATTGTAAAAAAAAACTCTATATTATCTAACATTGCATTAAAACGTTTGACCTTGAAATCCTCAAAAAATCGCCTGCGGCGCATTTTCCTCAAAAATTTTAAATTGTACACATAATCCAAAAAATTATTGCCAAAAAAATGTTCTTTTCTGTAATTTTCTAAAGTTGACAACCCTACGGTGAACCTATACTTGGTAAAAAATCAGCGAAAGATTTAGAAGTTTTGAAGGTAGGCTTACACGTGCAGATGGTAAAAAGTAATCAGATATTTCAAGAAATGAGTAAATTGAAAGGTGTAGAAGCTTGCATATAAATAGATACAACAAAAAAGCAGTACATTTGTCGTATCGTCGTACACCACTTGCAATAAGAAAATAAATTAACGACAAGATAGACTACTTTTAAATGCCGGAATTAATAATAATAATAATAATAATAATAATAATAATAATAATATATTTTTATTCCTTGTGATCATTTGTACATGATATGGAAATAGTCAAACATTATTATACAAAGTACATACATATATGAGTTATACTAATGTGTAAGAAGAGATGACTTTAATTAGACATATATTCTTCAGTTGAATAGAAACATTTATTAATTAGGTAATGTTGTAATTTTTCTTTGAATTTTTTTATTTGACAAATTGTTTTGATGGTATCAGGTAATTTATTGTAATAAAGTGCCCCTATGTAATAAATGTTTTTTTCAAACATAGTAGATCTATGGTGTTGTAATATTAATTCATGTTTATTACTTGTGTCATATGTGTGATAGTCGCAGTGTTTTTTGAAATTGTTGAAATTTTTTTTTACAAAAATTAAAACATTGTATATATAGACACATGGGAACGTTAATATTCTTAGTTCAATGAAAGTTTTTCTGCAACTGTCACACCATGACAGACCAGACATATAGCGCAGCGCTCTTTTCTGTGTTACAAACACTCTAGAGGCCTCTGTGGCTGAACCCCAATATATAATGCCGTAGTTAATTAAAGAATAAAATTTAGCAAAATAATATGATTTGACAGTATGCGTATTAACAACATCTGCCAGGCGCTTTATGGCATAACATACAGTATTGAGTTTATGACAAATATATTCAACATGCGCGTTACAAGTCATGGATTCATCAATCATTATACCTAATAATTTTGTACATTTCGTTTGCTGTAAAGATTTTCCGTTACACTTTATCAAAATGCTTGCACTATTGTCTGGCCTATTACAACATTTTATTACATGAGATTTTTCATTGTTGAGTATGAGTTTATTTCTACTTAACCATTCTGAAATATTAAAAATATTATAATTTGCTTGGTGAACAGCGAGAGGTACAGAAATGTCGAAATTAAGTAGAGATAAATCATCTGCATATAATACAAAACAACCACTTTTAATACAGTTTTTAATATCATTTATATGTAATAAAAACAGTAAAGGTCCAAGTATTGATCCCTGTGGTACTCCTATTTTATTAATACATACTGTGGATTGTACTAGATTAGTCTGAACTACTTGCTTGCGATTATATAGATAAGATTGGAGCCAACTGTGACAAGTACCACGAAGACCATACTTTTCACATTTGTTTAACAATATATCGTGATCTATACAATCAAATGCTTTAGATAAGTCAATGAAAGTACCTACAATTGTTTGATTCTTGTCTATCTTTGAATATATGGTTTCTGTTAACTCTACCAAAGCCGAAATACAATCGAGTCCCTTTTGAAAGCCATGTTGCTCCTTTATTATAATTTTATGTTTATTAATAAATGATTGAATTCTGATATAGATGACTTTTTCAAATATTTTATGTAAAGGCGATACCAAGGTTAAAGGTCTATAATTTGAAACAGAATTCTTTACCCCATTCTTATAGAGCGGAACAACTTTAGATTTCTTTAGTTCAGTAGGAAAATGTCCTGTTTCTAATGAACAGTTTATAATTGCTTTCAAAGGAGACAGAATGTAATTTTTAACGCATTTAACGAGAACGTTTGACATATTATCTAGACTTGCCGATTTACTGTTACTTAGTGTTATAATTATATTTGATAATTCTATTTCATCAGTAGGGGCTAAATAAATTGAATGAATGTTACTTGAAATATTCATAGTAGCTTGATCAGCATTCGTACAATGAAATTGTGTCATATTAGTGAGATTTTCGCCTAGCGAGCAGAAATATGAATTGAAATGATTAGCAATAGTTTGAGCGTCGGTAACTAATTTATTGTTTATACTTAATTCATTAATATTAGGTTTTCTAGATTTGTTATTTATGTTCTCATTTATAACTTGCCAAACAGATTTAGTAATGTTTCCTGCTTTTTGTATGAAATTATCGTTATATTGTTTCTTAGCAGTTTTTATTTTATTATTATGAATACGTTTGTATGTATTGTAATCTTCCTTTGAAATATGACCGGTGTTACGTAAGTGAAATAGGTGTTTAAGTTTATTTGATGAATCAATCACATCAGGAGTTAACCATTTTTTGCAGATTTTATTATTATACGTTTTACGTTTAATTAGAGGAAAGGCAATACTATAATAGTATGTCAAAGTTTTAATAAAAGCATTATACATGGAATCTACATCATTTGCATTATATATTTCATGCCAGTTTTCTTTGCTTAACATGTAACAAAAATATTGTATTATTGAGAGAGTTACTGGTCCTGTATCTTGGTGTACACAAATAGTTCCAATAATAAAAGAGAATGGAGAGCTACGTATGTGTATAGACTATAGAAAATTAAATGAAGCAATAGTAAATGAAAAACATCCTTTCCCAACATGGGAGGATTATATATCTGAATTGAATAATAGTAAAATATTTTCTAAATTAGATTTGACAAACGCATTCTATCATATTGAGTTGGAGCCATCAAGTCGTACTTTAACTGCATTTCAATCTTCTAAAGGAATTTTTCAATTTACAAGACTACCATTTGGATTGAAAACAGCTCCAGAAATCTTTCAAAAGCAGATGGATCGATTATTGAGTGAAGGCAAGGGTTGCTGTGTTTTTATAGACAATATTTTGATACATGGACAACAAAAGAAGTTCATGATGAACGATTAAAATAGTAGTAAAGAAAATAAATAAAGCTGGTTTAACATTGAATAAAAAAAAATGTGTATTCAATAAAACTGAAATAATTTTCTTAGGACATAAAATCACTAAAGAAGGAGTGAAGAAAAAAGAAAAGAAAATCGAAGCGGTAAAAAAGTTTATAGTTCCGAAGAACAAAAATGAAATTATAAGTTTTCTGGGTTTAATTAATTTTGTTAGTCGTTTCATTCCAAATCTATCTACAATAACAGAACCTTTAAGACAGATGCTACGAACAGATAGGAAATGGGAATGGATTAGACAGCAAACAAAAGCATTTGAAGAATTGAAAAATAAAATAACCGGAAATGAAGTTCTCGGGTATTATTCACCATCAGATCATACTGAAGTAATTGCAGATGCCAGACCAGTTGGTTTGGGTGCTGTTCTAATTCAAAGAAATGAAAAAGGTCCTCGGGTAATTTGCTATGGCAGCAAAAGCTTGACAGAAGTTGAGCGAAGATATTCTCAGACAGAAAAGGAAGCTCTAGGATTAGTCTGGGCAGTGGAACGGTTCAAAACATATTTGTACGGTAAAATTTTTACTTTAGTTACTGACCACAAGTCATTAGAAATAATTTTTATTTATTTTATTATATTATATTCAAAACCATGTGCAAGAATTGAGAGGTGGGTAATGCGTCTACAATCCTTTAACAATAATATAAAGTACAAACCTGGAAAAAATAATATCGCAGATACATTATCAAGATTATATGAAGAGAAAACGAAGAAGGTTTACAAAATTAATTCATTAGACAATTCAGAAGGTAAAGCGAAGTTTACAGACAGGAAGATGGAAAAAAGAAATGATAACATATAAAAGAGTTAAAGAAGAATTATCTGAAGTTAGTGGATTACTACTGAAAGGACTAAGAATTGTGATCCCGCAAAAGTTAATAAAGAAAATTTTATTTATTTTAGCGCATGAAGGTCATCCGGGAATTGTAGCGATGAAACAGAAATTAAGAGCAAAAGTTTGGTAGCCTGAAATGGATAAAGCTGCAGAAGAAATGGTAAAGAAATGTCATAGTTGTCAAGTAGTAAGTTTAGCACCGCTCCCTGAATCAATGAAAAGAAGAGAATTGCCAGCGGGTTCAGAATTATTTTCAAGGTATGGTTTGCCAGAAGCAGTCACGGTAGATAATGGAAGACAATTTACCAGCAATACATTTAAAATATTTTGCAATGAAAATGCAATCAAAATATTTTATACGCCTCCATATTTTCCACAAGCTAATGGATTGGTGGAGAGACAAAATAGAATAATCAAAAAAATATTACAAATTGCGCATCTAAAAGGTGGAAAATGGAAAGAAGAACAACGAGATTATCTTTTTTCAATATAGAGTAATTCAGTAACAGGTGTATCTTCAGGGGAATTATTTTTTAAAAGAAAACTAAGAGACAAAATTCCAAATATCTCCAATGTAAAACCAAATTTAGAAGAGGTAAGAGAACAGGATAGTCTAAAGAAGTTGAAAGTTAAACTTTATGCAGATAAAAGAAGAAATGCAACAAAAAATTGTACGAAAGTAGGAGATACAGTTGTAAAGAAGAATGATATAAAAGAAAATAAATTAGTTTCAACTTTTGACAAAACACCAATGAAAATTATAGAAAAGAAAGGTACGCTTATAACAGCGGAAAATTCTGATGGACAACAATATACAAGAAATGCAAGCAATTTTAAATTATATCAGAAAAATGATATAGTACAAGAAATTGATTTAGAGAAACCGACTATACAAGATAATAATAAACATTTGGACAGAAACAAATGTACTCGACAAAATATTTAATTTTACTATTCTAAAAAAAGGGAGGAAATGTAGTATCATAGTGTCATGGTATGGTGTAACTATCATGTACTCATTGAATGTTTGACAGAAAATAAAATATAAGACTTGTAATTATTTTGTAAATGTAATAAAATGATAAAAATACGGTTCTATTATTTATTTAAATACGATATAATAGGTACTACAATTACAATAAAATAATATTAAATACAAAGTTCTCAATTCATTGAAAAAGAATTTTATAAATCCAATGAGTATTAAGGTTTTATATTATACATAGTACAGTTTCTATTCCAGGATACATTGAGAAAGATGAAACAAAAAATTAGATGCGTTTTCTATAGCGCCAGGACGTAAAAAATATGAAAAGTGAATTTACAAAAAGAAAAGTGCAAGATACCAACATTATATGCGCAAGACCAGGTTATAAAATATAAAAATTGGTGCCAAATTGAATCTGGGGGTCTAAAATGTGTAACAGAAGACACTAATAATTATTATTATTATAAACAATGTTAGAATAAGTTCGTTTAGATTTACAATTTCTCTATGGGGAGGAATGCATCAACATTAAATTTACACAGTCATTTTTTTTATACATTTCTAAATTGTTGGCGGCTTGTAAACTTTATTGAAAGACTTTAAAGTTTATTTTTTGAATTCGGACACGGAACCCTCCTAGAAATTGTTAAGGCAGCTACAGGACTATAAACTAATAAATTCCCCTTTGGCAAAAAAGCAAAAAAAACGTTTTCCAAAATTCATTTTCGGCAAGTGTTCCTAAAGGCACCCAAATGAATATTCACTTTGATTCTTCAACCTTGGAACTTTCGAAACTGCTGGGGGTGTGTCTTTGCTTTGATTGGTTAGGGGTGGGGGTATGTGTCATTGGAGTTGAATCTTTTTTTAATTTAGTGCCATCTATGTGATAACGGTGGTAATATTTGGAACTAGAGCTATAGCGGCGGCTATAGCAGTGGCTTGGCAGCAGCAGCAGCAGCAGCAGCAGCAGTAGCAGTTCGTTGTAATGGAATGAAAATATGTATAACGTGTGTGTACTTGATTGAGCAAACTTGCAATGGCTGAGCTGATAAAATATAATTTTAGCCTGATATTAGATATAATTTGACCTTATACCGTGAATTTATTTTGATTGACGTTTTGTTTTTGTGTGTTAAAGACTAGAAATAATGATATTTTGTACTTGTAACAGTAATAATAATAACAACAATAAAACATATTTTATATAGATAGTTTTACTTAATTTAACAATATTACGTAATCCGTATAATATTTGTTAAAAGTCTATATTTAACAATTGGACATTTTGCTTTGAAGTCTAAATAGCTCAATAATTATTGTCAAAATTTAAATTTACATTATTTTACCTTGAATGGGAAATGAGGGGTATGGAATGTATTCATTCAAAATGCGATTTATTGTAAAACATTTATTTTGAATTCAAAAAAACAAAGTACATTTACATATTACTAACAATATTTGTTAATTGAATATAATTAATATTTTATCATATATAACTAAACAATAAGCAGCTATATTTTCTGGTACATTTTCATTTGTTTCAAATTCCAGTCTTATGTCAACATTAACCGATTTCAATGTCTCACTCTAATGCGAACAATTCATGACCACCAACGGTGCTGTATTGATAAATTCATGAGGCGTGAATATAGGCTCACATGGTCGTTCATATTAAGACAACTGAAATTGAGTATACATTTCATATAACATGGCCCAATGGTTATTTTTAATATTTAAATTAAGGTTATAGTAGAAGTACATATCAGAATTTATATGCATCTTTATATTACTCAAATTACAGTGATAAAATTTACTCATGTCCTTATTATGCTTATTTTTGCGATCTGTCTGAAATACAACAATAATGAAACGAGGTGTTTTCAATTGTGTTGTACCTTTGAATGACCAGGAGTGACGTGTTTTTTTGTAGGAGTGGATATTCATGAAGGTCCCAGCTACGAAAAACTATCTCCAAATTAATGCTCTCCTCTATATACTTCATAAGCATTAGTTGCGCAGCATCGGCTACCGAAATTTTCCACTAAAGTTTACTTAATTCAATCTTCATATTTTCACTGGCGACGCTGTTTTTAATTGCATTCACATCAGTGCTGCTTCGTATGAGAACTAATTCTTGTTGTAAATTTAAGATATTTTTTTAAATATTCACAAAATCCTAAGAGCATATTGAGAGAAATGCGTGAGCTATTGTACTCGTATTTATTATCGAATCCAAGCCATTTAACAAATACCATATTTATTTGTAGCACTTTTTCAACAAGTTATACATTAGGATACTATACTCTTTATAATTCATATTTATAAAATCCCTCTTTTATAATTTGGCCCAACTGATCTTTAAGAATATGTGTAGTATGATTTATTATTTGAATCGAATGTATATTAAAAATTTTATTAGACCAATTAGGAGTATAACCTTTTACAAAAGCCCCTCTATATTTGCTTATACGCACAAAATCACCTACTTTAGTTTAATTTTGCTTTTCCAAACATTTTAATACGACTGTAAACAGTGTTGAGAAGTAATTTTTCATTCTTTTTACAAACTTAAAAAAAATTATGTAGGCTTTTTGGATCTTGTGTTTATTGATTACAAACAAATTATTTTACATTTGGACATTTGGATTGACAAATCACAATCATCATCAGCTGTATAAAAACAATATGAAATAATAATAATTTGAAACAGAATACGAAGTTGTTTACATACTGTGACGATAGGCCCTTTCGTCCAATAAGGGTTTTCCTTCCTTTTGAAAACCTGCAGTTGTACAGCCGCAGTAAGAATGTTTATAAGCGTGTATTCAATAATATACGTTGTTTATTTATTGTTTAATCTGAAAAGTAAGATGTATTTGTAATATTTGTAAAACATTTAATGAAATACTGACCTGTAAAAGACAATATCCGACCGTCATGATGTGAAAAGACAATAATGACATGTTCAACATAACCGCACTATCGTTGTTTCAGCTACAAGTAAATGTATTTTATGTAAAAATAGCATTGTGTATATTTGTAATTTAATTTACCATAGTGCTGTGAAACAATGAAAATCTCGTTTACACATTTGATTGCATTTCTGCATTTGTTTATTTCTAGAAGTTTTTGACAATTGTAACCTTGTCAATTTTGACGTGTCGTGATTCACGATATGTTCGCGCGTGGCGCATCGCACATGTGAACGAAATTGTGTTTTATTTGAAACAATATTTGTAAATATGGGGTCCCGTGGCCGCGTGCCTGAGTATCTGGTCGCGAACCTGAGGGAACCGGGTTCGATCCCGACAGACGCCAAATATTTCCAATTATAAATGGCACAAAAGTGACCCCTGTGGTGCACTCTCCACACCAGCTATGAGTGCCCGTGAGGTGACGCCTGGTAAGCGCCCACACGGTAAAATATATCGTCATCATTACCGATGTCTACATGTGTTGTAGATACTGGCACACCCAAAAATGGGTAATATGCCGTGATGATATATTTATTTATTTATTTATTTAATATTTGTAAATTATTTAAGGTTGTAAAATGGAATTAGGGTAAAGAAATGTGATGAGAGAATTTATGTAAATTTTATAAAATATTATTTAACCCTTGAGATAGTAGCGACCCCTGTACACTAAGTAAAATTACTCCCACCGTTGTTTTAATGAGAAGTACCGTTATTTTGGGTTTATAAGCCGGTGCGGAGCTCTGTAAGGCAGAGCGGGCTTCGCCCGTTCGAAAGAGTCGAGCAGTCAAAGATTCTGGTCAGGTCCTTCTGCATAGGGAGAAGTTGAGTTCAGAGAACAGGCTCTTTCGAACCACCGACAAGTTGAGTGCTGTGTGTCAGACCGCCGTGTGTAGGCTGAGTACGTCCGTACGTCTCGCCGCCGTCCGTTAGAGGAATCCGCCGTATGTAAAGATTGAGTCTACCGTGTACAGCTCGTCGTTGTTTGTCCGCTGGAGAAATTATTAGTATTTCTAACGTAGTAAAGTAAATTTCAGTACTTGTACTTACCGTGGTAACTCTGGTCACAGTTCTCAAAGAAGGGTGATGTATTTATTTATTTATAAATTGTGTGT
The DNA here is from genome assembly GCA_943142095.1 of Ophonus ardosiacus. NCBI lineage: Eukaryota > Metazoa > Arthropoda > Insecta > Coleoptera > Carabidae > Ophonus > Ophonus ardosiacus. Next base: position 20,722,722 of record OW964836.1, read on the forward strand.
CTTTGTTGTACATGTCTTCGTGTGTTACAATATATTTATTTAAACTACACCAGTCTTTCTCTGTTGTTATCAACCAACCCTGCGCCCTCACCTCCACTAGGCTATCCGAGGCAAGCTCCTATTGTACCGCTGTAAAAATGGCGCCCGAGCAAACCGTTCATATCCAGGAATTAAAGAGTAATAATGACGTCATCCGCCGGGACCTCTAGGCGAGGTGGTGTCGTTGCAATACCTATTGGTCATGTTATTACATTCTTATAAAAAATATATATCTAAATATATCAGTTGAACATTAAAACAAATTGTTGTAAAACATAATATTTTTGACTACATTTTAATTTGACTAGTAGTAAATTATGAGTTGTTCAGCTAGAGTATGGGAGTAAACTGTGTGTTTGGGGGATTTGTAAGTTTAATTAATTGTTTTCTTTGTTTAATAGCAGTTTATCCAAATTTAAATTAGGTAAGAGTGAACACGCGTAGGTTAAAATGTCTTTATAATTCGTTTGGCAATTGACCGTGTTATTTTCATTTACATTTATGTATAAAGATTCATAGATTAGTCGCTTGTTGAAATTTTTGTGTTTTAATTATTTCTGTATTTTTAAAATCAAATGTCCTTTTTCTAAACTATGTTCAGTAATTCCACTATGATTTACATTGTGTTTTTTAATATTATAATTATGTTGGTAAATTATTTTATGTAAATTTTGGCAAGTTTCACCAATGCAAAATTTAGGGCAAGCACCACATTTAATTTTGTAAACTACGATTTTTTGTTCTAATAACGGTGTTTTGTCTTTTTATTTAGTATAACATGTCTGTAAAGTATTTAAATTTGAATTTTCAATTTTAATATTACAATTTTGAAAGGTTTTTTTTTTTTAAAAAGCAGAATTTAAATTTTCGTTATATGGAACTTTTGAAAAAAATTCGGGTACTTTATTTATTGTTATTGTATTATTATTGTTATATTTAAGTTTTCTAATTCTATTGTTTATATATATTTTTTTCAATAGGATTTCTGGATAACTATTATATTATAGAGTTTGGATAATGAATTGTATGTTTTGGTCGTGGTATCTCTCACTCGACAACAATGGCCATGTCAACTAAACCTGTAATTACGCTATTTTTGTATGTTTCATTAGTGTAAGAAAAAAATTTTAAAATCTACATGAGTATGTATTTTTTCGACACCAATTTGTAAGTATTTTTGCGTTGTCTTGAATGACTGAAACATCTAGAAAATTTAATGTGTTATTATGTTGTTCAATAGTGAACTTTAATCTACGGTGGAAATTGTAAAATTCATGTAGTATATTACGTACTTGGTCTTTTTAGCAATAATAAAACTGTCATCAACGTATCTTCTATAATATGTAATATTTAAATTTGTACAAGTTCAGCTATTGGACTACTGAGACTGGATCCTTGTGGGGTGCCATTAACTTGTTGATACATTTTATTGTCAAACGAGAAACACGACGACTCAAAACAAAATTTAATGCCCTCTATGAAATGCTCTAATGTTATTTCAGTATATTCAGAAATATTATTCCAGTTTCAGTTACACAATCTATAACAAGCTCTTGTGGAATACTAGGAAAAAGATTAACTACATCTAAAGAGAAAAAAGTGTCATTATTTGTTAAATTTATATTTTTACGCAGTTTACAAAATCAAATGAATTTTTAATTATGTATGATGAATTTTTTTTAACATTTGAGATGATATCTGTTAAAAATTTTGCAATTTAATATGTGAGTGTGTCTAAAGTGGATGTTATTTGTCTTAAAGGTAGGTCAAGTTTGTATATCTTGGGTAACATGTACATTTTGCCAATTGAAGGATTTTGCACTATCAATTCAGGGTGTTCAATTTTATTACAAAAGAGTTTACATTTTTTATCTAATATCAGAATGGGATTTTTTAAAGTTTAACGTAAGTAGTGTCATCATTGAGAATGGTTTCAGCTTTAATGATATAATCTGTTTTATTTAAAATTACGGTTTTATTACCTTTGTTTTTTAAATATAACATTGAAGGATCTACTTTGAAAAAAATCTTCTTACAAACATTAATAGGTTCCATATTAATAGTTCTGTGTTTTGTATTATTATATTTTTTTGTAAGTTTAGGTAATAAACTCAACCACTTATATGTACCTTGTAAACTAAACTCTTTCAAAAAATGCACTCGCGCTGGTCTATGTAATTCTTCTACAATTTCACGTCTAATTTTCGACATAATTAACAGGTGTTTCCAAAACAATTTCCATATATAATTCATTAGTTTTTAAGCCCATAGGCCTGACATATATTGTCAATTTATCCCCCTTTACAACATGTTTATCAATTATTATTGAAATACGGGGATTTTTATTAATTCGATAGTTTAGCCGCTCCTTGTGAATATTTAAATTAATTTGAATTATTTTACCTGTATCCAGTAAACTGTAAAAAGAAAAATTTGAACTATTTATTATATTATAAGTATCACTTGGTAGTTTTAATTGTAAATTAATAACAATCGTGTCTTTTAAATTATTTTTTAGTTCAGACAATTCTACTTGGAAATTATTTTTAGTATATTTATTTTGTTTATATAACCTAATTCTAATTCTTTAATTTGTTGTACAAAAGGTAATAACCTTTTAGTATATTTTTTAGTTTTATGTTGCTCGATATGGCGTCCGAACTTGTCAAGAGTCATTATTGAAATGTTGCTATTGTATAACACCCGCTTCTTTTAATTCCTCAATTATGGATATAATTTCATTATCATGACCTGTATGACCGGCATCACGTGACACAAGTAAAAGACGCAGTGTGTCAACCAATTCATTTACATTATCCCAATATACATACTCCAATCTTTTTTTGGTTAATTTTTTTAAATAACTTCCACCTGACATGGAACTTGGTTTTTTAGATATTAAACTTATATATCTTAAAGCTGGACTTCCACCTGACGTAGAACTCATTCTTTTAAAAATTGAACTTATTTTTTTAGAATCTGGAACAACTTTTTTCCGAGGGTCTAACATTGGGGTAATAATGGAATTATACTTCTGAGATCTACTTCCCGCAACTTGTACTGGTCTAAATACTCCTTGAATGAGGGCTCCTGGGTTAAATTCAAAATATCCTCTCTAGTAATGATCGACGATCTTCAGTCATGGATAATTGATTTTTAATAAATATTTCATCATCACCACCACCATCCTCATCCATTGATTCTGTCACAACACTTGTTTCTAAAAATTTAGGACCCAATAAAGTTTCATTTTTGTCAGATATTTCCTACTCCTCCTTTACTTCTTCTTTCTGTTCACTTTTAACTTCTTGTTTTACATTGGCCATTGGTAAATGAACTGCAATATCTTGTAAAGATTGGATTATTGGTTTATACTGCGATTCTAACTCAATTTTTCTATGCAATGCACCAAGTCTGAGGTTTTTAAGCTTCTGTTTAATAATATTTCGGGTGTTAATTATATCTTTTGTTCATTTTTCATTCATTTTTAATTTGGACACAATAATGTCAAAATAATAAACAGCTATTAGGGATATTGTTTGAAGAGATAAGTAAAACGGGTCCAAAATCACACAGCAGCTTCAAAACAGGTGTTCAAATTGACAGAGCTGTTATTTGTAAAAACAGGTAAAAACAGATCGGATAGGAGGTGAACAGCTGGTAACTAGGTACAAAACAGATTTGGTAGCTCTATAAACAGCTGATAACCAGGTACAGAGCTGTTACTTGTAGAAACAGATAAAAACAGATCGGATAGCATATAAACAGCTGATAACCAGGTAAAAAAAAACATCTGTTAGCTGTATAAACAACTCAAAAACAGGTCGGACTTAATAATAATAACCTTTACTATTCAACAGGATGATGAATCCCCATTACAGAATAATATTAGAAAAAATCAAATATAATACTAATAACAGATACATGATTAGAAAATTATATTATACTATTCAAATTATTTTTCAATTTATTAAGTGTAACAAAATTAATTTCAATTAGTTCCTGTTCCAGATGTTAGTTGTTACAATATGTTGAACAAATCCTAAGCGATAAAGCCCGCTATTTATCTCGCTTTCTTTTTCAATAACTACAAACCAATACTTATCACATCAGCAAAAAAACAGAGGTCATTAAACTTTTCATATGACATATCTGTATTTACGTGATCAGTATATAACAAATAGTGGGAATACAGTAGGAGTATGTTGGGCTTTAGTAAATAATTGTCACTCTTTACAATTAACCAAGCTTTCGGTTATTTATTTTAACCATCCTCAGGGTTTTAAAATATGTTTAATTTGTTACAAATAAATTACAATTTTGCGATTTAAAATTTCTGTTACTTACATTTTGTGAGATTAAGTATTGAAAATTATATCTACGTCATACATCGTTTTGGGAGAAAGAATTTTGGAAAATTTTCAGATTTGTTCCTTTAACATTTTTAATAACAGTATGTAATGAATTGTCGAAATATCACAGTAAATTTTGACTAAAAACTTAAGTTTTATCACAGTTTGTTTTATAAAAACTATTGTACATATGGAATTAATTCTACGTTAATTACGAACTTGTTTGTACTGATTTCTAACTTTAAAATTGTTTCGACTGCATTTTGGAATCAAATGGTAATATGAAGAAGATATTCATTTAAGAAAATGTCGCCAGAGGGACGGCGCGAAATTTGCTTTAAATTTAAAAATTTAAAAATTAATTTTTAATAAAACGAGGAATTGTAAAGAATGAAAATTAAAAATTGATATTATCAAGTGTAAAGTTTGTGTAGTTATTGATAATCAGGCTTATTCTTGTGACTCTTGTAATTATAGCAACATGACTAAAATAACAATTTTCCTAACAAGGCTGTTAGCAATATTGTTTTGATTTTGTATTTAGGTGGCACCCTTGTTATTACCGTTCAACAATGATACATATTCTGTAAATTTCTTGTTATACCACAAGAATTGTTATTTTACAAGAATTGTTAGCGTAGCCATAACAATTTGCAGAAAAATTGGCATTCCCTAAGCATACTTGTTATCGCTCTTGTAGAAATGCATTGAAACAAAGAACGCACCCATTAAATAAGATATATGTATGCACCACGCATGCGTTACAACTGTCAGTGGTGTTTACATTTTTTGGTTAGGTTTTATATAAATATTATTTATAGGATATAAGATGATGAAAAAGAAAGTAAGATCTGCAAAACCACTGAAAACAGTGGCATTTAATGTTAGACTTTATGAGTAAACATAAAGTCATGATTACTGTGAAATTTTCACCATCAGAAGGTCCTGATACATTAAATAAATTGTGGGATGATTTAACATTTATTTTAAATAGTTGTGGAGCAGGACCTACACGAACATCAGATATGTGGAAGAAAGTTAGTATTTCAGTACAAAAAATTCTCTAATTAATAAAATAACTGTCTTTTTTTTAGTGTTTGACGGAATTTAAAAGCAATACAAAACGAAAAGCTAGAACGTTGGCGATCGCGATCGTACATTTGTATGTACTCATATATTTATTTTTCATAAAATGTTTGTATCTATTACTTCGCTTCGAGTTCATATTTTGTTACAAGTTTTGTATATTTATAGTACATATAAATTAAAGATCAGTTTATTCTACAAATATTGTATATATTCGTCGCATCTTATTTAATTAAAATGTCGCCGAATTAAATTTTGTTGGATTCGCCTAGCAGTATGGAGTAATTCATTTTCTCTAACAGGTAGGAGTAAATCTGTAATGAAACAAATACATAAAATTCTATAAATTTACATTTATCTACATTTTTCCAAGGTAATAATCACCATTTCTATCTTCTATAATTTGTTCGCCGTCAATAAATAAATCTAATCCCCGTCGTCTACGCATATTGTGTAACACATAACATGTATATATGATGTGTGCACTTTTTTCTGGGGTGTAATGCAAAACTCTGTCTTTCATTAAACATCTAAAGACGCTTTTAAGAACCCCAAATGTACGCTCAATTGTATTTCTGGTAGAACAAAGAGCTTTAGTATACCTATATTCTGGGGAGCCTTCGACTGCATTAAGAATAGGCGTAAGAAGCCATGGTTCTAATGCATATCCTGAGTCACCTGGATTTTAATACATTATTAAAACTATTATATATATATATATATATATATATATATATATATATATAATTACTCACCCAACAACCAGGAGGAAATATCACCAGCTTCAAAATATTGTCGAAGATGTTCTTTTATGTTCGACATACTCCATATCGCTGCATCGTGCACCGACCCAGGGTATCGAGCATTAACCGATATAATATTAAGATTATAGTCACAAATCTAATGAAGATAGTTTAAGTAAGAAATTATAAATTAGATATATGAACAAAAGCTTACAGTTTGAACATTTAGACTGTAGAAACCTTTGTGGTTATAAAATGTTAAAGCTGGATTGTTAGCATCTTCAGCTGGTGGTGAATGTATAGCTATATGTGAACAGTATATGCAGCCAATTACTCCCGGAAAATTAAATAGTCGCATGAACCTGAACATAAAATAGAAAGTTGTGTATTAATTCAAAGCAATTATATAAACAAATTACCCAATCTTCGTTTCTATTTTCGCTGCTTCAGTAACAAGAAATTTGATCCATGTTTGAAGAAAATGATCATTAATTATTTTGCAAAACAACGTTAAACACCGGCTAACGGATGGTTGACTTAACCCCAAATTAAAATTTTGTCCTATACAACGCTGATAACTACCTTGCCCCAAAAATTGTAGTGAAGCAAGTATCTGAAATATAAATTAAAGAAATAAATAGAATAAAAAATAAATAAATAGATAACGATGTAATACCTGAATAGAAATTGGAATTCGTGTAATTCTTTGCGCTTTGGGGTAATAAGGCGTCATGTCCGTAATTAAAGATTGCGTAAGATCTTTATCTAATCGAAATATTTTCACAAAATTACGATCCGGCAGAGTAAAAGGGTTACTTAAGTTTCGAAGTTGGCGATGTATTATCCCTAAATGTACCCTAAAATAATGATACAATCATGTTGTAATTAATTTAAAACTAATACTTATATAAATAATACCTATTTTCTACTTCCTCTATTTCTTCTATAAGGTTCAACGCCACTTCATCTTCCAAATCCATTATTTTCGTTATTAAAAAACACGTCTTGAAATGATAACAACACCTCACCTAGCTCTTGTCAAAATACTAACAAGAATATTGTACGATAACAAGAATTGTAAGGGATTTGAGCTTAGAGAATAGCAAATGCCGACTTTTAACAATTCTTGTAACATAACAACTTGTGCGTAACAAGTTGCTTACAGAATTTGACTCAATTTCAGTATCATAACAATTGTTATAACTTAGCAATGAATTTAGGGAAATTTTTGATGAAATTTAGGGACATTAAGCAGTTGACTGAATATATTAATCATTTGACGTTTAATTTAATGGTTATGGCTTGTATTCTAACATCTTGAAATAGCGCTACTTCCGAAAAATCGCTACTTCAACTGTGAAATGTGAACTTTAATATTAAAAATAAAAGAAATAAAAATAAATTAAATTATAAATGCCACTTATTTCAAATATTATAGGTTTCATTAAGAAAGCCTTTAACATCCGAATATTCAAAATCAAAATATTTAACACCAGAATATGCACGCACAGAATCATTTAAATCCCGAATATTCAAGAACCGAATCGTGCATCGCCAGAAAGCGCTTTGCCCGAATGATTCATAAACCGAGTATGTGGGCGGGGCCAGGAGGAGTAAACGTTAGATTATGTTTACGTTGGTTAGCGATGGTTCTGCTGATGCGCTTTCGGGCAATGCGCGATTCTGTGTTTGAATATTCGGGATTTGAATGATTTTGTGTGTGCATATCCTGCTTTTGAATATTCTGATTTTTAATATTCTAGTTTTGAATATTCGGGCGTTGAGTATGCACCCGGTTTCATTTACAAAAATATGAAACCTATTCTTGTCTTTTCATAAAATAAAATTTAAAAAAAAATCGAGATAACGTTACTTCGTTAACGGATTACTTGAATCACGAAGTTGTTGTCGTTCTAACCTTAAATTGTATCTGAAATATTTAAGTTCCAATTTCCAATATTTAAATTACAAGAAAAATATTGATTATTATTTTAGTTCTGTTCTTCGTTCTCAATTGCTTCCAAAAGTAAAACAAAATCTATATTTGCTATATTTATTCAAAATATACTTAACTTTAAAATATAACAATGTTGCACTCAGGCGACAAGTTTTAGTTCTCGCCTGTCTAGCAATCAGAAATAACAATTCTTGTTGTAATAATAAGGTAATAGAGGTCACAAGAATTAGGAGATTGCCAAAATAACAATATTAATATCAAGCTTAACAATATTGCTCAACAGACAATTGCTAACAAACATCAATGATTACGTGCATGCAAATTCATCATTGTATTGTAATATTAACAATATTGTTACATATAACAATTGTTATTCGCTTAACAAGGCTCACAAGAATAAGGCTGATTGTCTGGGGGATACTTTTTCTTAGTCGAGTGTAATAAATAATTATATATGTGGCTCAAGTTGTCAATATCATTACGCCTATTCATGCTATTTTCTGTATTGTAAATATGTACCATTTCGAGAATGTGTCTCTTCGATGTATGAGATTCTGTTGCTAATATTTTTACATCATCATAGGCCGCAGTATGTTTAAATTTATTAAGATGTTGGCTTAAAGCCGTCGATTGTGGTTTTCTTCTTGTATCAATTTTATGTGCGGTGATTCGGTCTTTTAATAATCTGCTAGTCTGCCGGATGTACATTTCGTTACAATTGCTGCATGATATACTATAGATTACATTAGATTGTTTTAAAATTGGTACAGGATCTTTTAGTTTTGTAAATAATTTCTTAGTTGTAGTGCAGTTTCTATGGCTGATCTTCACAAAGTCGTCCGATAGGATTTTTTGTAGTTGTGGTGATGAGGGGTGTTAAATATTAATTTGTTCAAAAAATTAATAGGGTAACCATTTTCAAGTAACATATCTCTTCATTTAGTTAAATTTTTCTGGTGAAATGTTTCATGTGACAATTTGAGAATTCTTGACTTTAAGGCTAATGAACAAAATAATAACTAGCAAGTCAAATTTGCATCACTTCCATACATACCAGAAGTAACACCACAACTCTCTCATACATCGAAGAGACACTTTCTCGAGATGGTACATATTTACAATACAGAAAATAGCATGAATAGGCGTAATAATATTGACAACTTGAGCCACATATATAATTATTTATTACACTTGACTAAGAAAAAGTATCCCCCAGACAATATCAATAACAACACAAACTTTACACTTGATAATAACAATTTTTAATTTTCATTCTTTACAATTCCTCGTTTTATTAAAAATTAATTTAAATTTTTTTTAAATTTAAAGCAAATTTCGCGCCGTCCCTCTGGAGACATTTTGGTAAGTGAATATCTTCTTGATATTCCCATTTAATTCCAAAATGCAGTCGAAACAATTTTAAAGTTAGAAACCAGTACAAACAAGTTCTTAGTTAACGTAGAATTATTGTCATAATGTACAATAGTTTTTATAAAACATAATGTGATAAAAATTTAAGTTTTTCTTAGTCAAAATTTACTGTGATATATCGACAATTCATTACATACTGTTATTAAAAATGTTAAAAGAACAAAACTGAAAATTTTCCAAAATTCTTTCTCCGAAAAAACGATGTATGACGTAGATATAATTTTCAATACTTCATCTCACACAATGTAAGTAACAGAAATTTTAAATCGCAAAATTGTAATTTATTTGTAACAAATTAAACATATTTTAGAACCCTGAGGATGGTTAAAATAAATAACCGAAAGATTGGTTAATTGTAAAGAGTGACAATTACTTACTAAAGCCCAACATCTTAGACTGCATTCCCGCTATTTGTTTTCTTAACTACTCGACACAGTCGCGAGTACTTTCCACATATATGTATAATGTTTTAAATTCATATCATCTTGTTTAAATCATATTAATTGGCTAACATTATCCCATATAAGATATTTAGGAACTCTGGTGTACGTCTGACATAAATAAAAATAATCTATGGCGACCCATAGAAAAGTATTCTGTAATTACATCCTGTTTACGTTTTCATTATATCCAAAGTAACCTATTTCTTCAATAGGTTTTAGTAACATTTCTAAATACTTATATTTAGGCTGGAATAATGATTTTGAATACATTAGACATTCGATGACGATATATGTTTACCGTGTGGGCGCTTACCAGTTTTTAAAGAAATTTGAGTTATTTTTCATGAGTTTGTACACATCTATGCAAAATTTTTAAAAAGGTTTACCTTCCAAGTGCTGAGATATTTCAAACCAAAATAGAGTGAAAATACATTGGTAATATAGGAAGAGTGTGTATATATATAACAATTTAAATCTCTTAATAACCTTAAACTAATAGAACCACCTTAAAGAGTGCTATTCGTGATTATATTTTATCCGCCAAATAAATATATCTTTTCTGTGATTGGTTGAAACTTATGCATTATGTAAATTGCATAAACGGACTTTGTCGCTGTGTTATATATTATCACTATGTTTTATTTTAATCCTTTTGAAAAGTTGAATAAACCATGCTTTTCAGCTGCATGCTGTGTTATACATCAATTTTATATTTGCAGTTTTTTTTAATTCAACGTTTATTTTATAATATTATTCCTTATTCTTTAGCCAAAATGAGTTATACACATGCTTCTGGTGCTGAAAAACGAAGAAAACAAAAAATTGAAGAAGAAGCAAAAAACAGTTGCCAAAAATAACAAACTTTTTTACGGCAAACACAAAAGATAATGAATTAAATAATGAAAATGTATCAGATATAGAAAATAAAGAACAGATATTAGAAATTGAGGATTCAGTATCTGAATCTGAATCTAAAAAGGCTGCTAGTGAAAATATTGAAACGGACTGTTACAAAAATAAACAAGAAGTGTTACAAAAAATAATAAATAGTGATGACAACTGCCAAAATGTGAGGCTGCTTAAAGTACGCGAATTGTCGACTAATATTATTAAAAGTGATAAATTTATAGAAAATGTTATTAGGAATAAACCAAAGAGCGATCCTGCTGAAGATACAGAAAAAATTTACGAACGTGGCAATCGTACTTATTACAGGTGTTTAAAGGATTCTGATTTTTATCATCTCAATCCAAATGGAAGAAAAGAAAAAAGTGAATCGCTAATATATAATTCAGATACTAAATCTTTTTATTGTTATCCATGTAAATTATTTTGAAGGAAATTATATCTTTATCTAGTACCGGCAAGAATGATTGGAAAAATATAACAAGGACGCTTCAGTGCCACGAGGGAACTAAATCTCATATAAGCGCAATGGTAGATTTAGCTACAAGATCATCTTTAGTCGGCGCAGTAGATGTACAATTAAAGCATCAAATTCAAAAAGAAGAACAGTATTGGGGTAAGATTCTCAAACGTATTCTTGCCACAATCAGATTACTTTCAAGGCAAGGTTTAGCTTTTCAGGGTTCCGATGAAAATTGGGAAAGTCGTTATAAAGGCAATTATTATATAGTATACCTTGCCGAATTCGATAACTACTTAGCAGAACATTTACGACTTCATGGAAATAAAGGAACGGGTACTACCATATTATATGTGATGAATTTATTGAAGTGATGAAAATTAAACTATTAAATACTTTACTGTGATTCCACCCAAGACATAAGCCATTGTGATCAACTAAGTTTCATTTTACGGTACGTGCATAATAGAAAAATAATAGAAATATTTTAAGATTTATGGGATTTATTAAAATTAATAATCACACTGTGGATTACTTACCCCGCCCCAAAAAAATTATGCGATACCAGATGGTCTACAAGGTATGATTCGGTACATGCTTTGAATAAAATTATAAATCCATTCTAAACATTTTTTTTGCATTTTGTTCATGATGAAAATTAAAAACCTTTAACAACAACTGAAGCTTTATCTCTGCCCAAAAAGATGCAAAAGTTTGAAACCATATTTTTAACGGTAATATGGAGTAAATTATTAGAAAGAGTAAATGTAATTATCAAGACTGTAGAAAGCCCATCATTAAACGTTACTTCTGGAGTTCAACTTTTAGGATCACTTTTAACGTTTATTAGATAAATTCGATGAGTCAGAACGTACAGCCATGCCAATAGATGAAATTGATGAAGATACACGATACGAAAATTAGACAAAGAGAATAAAAAGGAGAAAAATTTTTACAGACGAAACCAGAGACAATAAAACTGAGTTGCATGGGCGAGAAAATTTTAAAATTGATGTGTTTTATATAATTTGTAATGCTTTGGCACAGGAATTAAGGAAAAGATCAGAATCATATTCAGAAGTTGAGTCTTGTTTTAAAAGTTTTTTTTACAAACGACCAAAATATGATCGATGAATCTCTCTGTCAAATACCAAGCGGATATTGAATCTCCAAATTTAATAGAAGAATCCCGACATTTTCAAATTCTTTGTAATAACACAAATTCTTATACAATTAATCAAAAATTTAAACTTACCCAATCTGTTAGGTTTACATTTCCTAATAATATTACCTTGTTGGAAATTTATTTTACAATCCCGTTATGAAATGCTTCTGCGGAGAGGTCGTTTTCCGTATTGAAACGAGTTAAAAATTATCTAAGGTCAACCATGCGGCAAACTAGGCTAGATGCGCTTTCTTTGCTATATATATAGAGAGCAATAATATGGACAATATCGATGCGGATAATATTATAAAAGACTTTGCATTAAAGAAATCAAGAAAAAAGTATATTTATTAGCACTTATATGTACTCATATATGAGTATATCATATTTTATGTACTATTAGAGTTGTATTTTATTTACTTTATTAGTTTATATCTGTTGTTATTGTTTTTCTTGGAGTATCATTTGGGCACCTTCATGGGATTCGAAGTCGAGTGAATTTGGTCTTATGCCCGGATTCATAAACAATCGTAAAAATTTTAAACGGTTCGTTATAATATTTATCCAATAAAAACAGTCGACATTGAAAGAAAAATCAAAATTTTGTTTGTTAAATTTGATTCTATTTGTCAAAAATTTTAATGAGCCGTTTTGAAACTTTACGAGTGTTTATGAATATGGGCATTAATGTTCCATATATTTATTTTATCATTTACATAAAATTATTTGTACAGTTTTTTCTTAATAGTTCCTGTTATGATTACCAATAAATCCTGGAGTTGATTTATTCTTACAATTTGTAAAAATGTATCGATAATTGGATTTAAAAAAAGAAATGTTAATTTTACCCATTGGTGAGTTGAAAATATTGTATACATTTTAAATTATTATTGTAACAAATTATATTTTCTTATATAGCTGAAGATGGGCTAATTTTTTGCCCGAACCGTACAAATAATTTTATGTACTTGCTAGGGTAATTAAAATTGGTCGAATTTTGTTAGATTTCAAGCCTTAACGAAAGGTTTTGTTTATTCGGTGTTCCTGGAGGTTAATTTTCAAGAATTCACTGAATATACTGACCACGTTTTGTTCAAGTTGTTTGTTATCATTTTTATCTGGTAATCCATGTGTAATTAAGTTATTATTTTTGATTTCTTTATATAAATTATTAATTGTGATTTGCTGTGCCGCAATTTGTTCTTGTTGTGTTGCAATTTTGGTTTCTAGTACAGTTATTTTGTTGGTATTTTCACATATTTGGGTTTTAATTGTGTTTAGATATTGGTTTATTTCCTCTATTTCTGTTTTTATACTGTCAAGTAGATCTATTTTCCTAAGAATTGTCTATTTTGCCTTCCATGCCTGTAAAGTGAGGTTATTTTTGTACTTCACATAAATAATGAAGGATATTTTGTTGTATTTTATTTTTATTTTTAATAATTTGTAATTTGCCGTAGTTTATTGTATTTACTTTTATTATTTAACTAATAATTATTTCACTTTAGTATCCAATATTTGGACACATGTGGGTTCAGCGTTACCAATTTTCAATCTTCCAAAATTGTATTATGGATATTTTGTTAATAATGTACTCGTTGAAACTAGTCTTCTATTAGCAAATGATATTTATTTTCGAACGAGTATTCATATTTTCCTTGTGAAAACTAAATTGTAATTTCTGTAAAGTACATATTTTGGGTAAGTATAATTATTTTTAATGACACTATGTTAGGAGGATTTCTCTAAAATGCAAATATTATTCTGCTAACGAAATATGTTTTAATATATCATTAGCTGATACTTGGCGGGAGCGAGGAAGAACGAAGGAAAAAATTAGTAATTTTGGAGAAAACCAGAGGTTACAGACACAAACGGTAATGCAAGACGAGGAAGCTAGCTCAGGAGTGTGAAGGAGCTTTTCAACAAAATACAGCGATGCGACGAGAAACAAACCTCCAAGACTTGTTTCACATTATGATAGATGAAAACAGCCGACGAGATACATTATTCCAAGATTTGGTGAGTAAACTTAATATTACTCCACCAATGAATAATACTGAAGTACCACCTTCTTTCCATAAGGGCGGCGGCGCGAAGGCGACAGAGTGGTTGAACACGCTGGAAGGAATGCAAACACTTCATCGATGGCCAGACAGCTTCGTCCTGGAAACAGCAAGAACACACTTGACTGGCGGTGCGAAGCATTGGCACTGAACGAAACGAAGTGAAATCACAACGTGGTCCAGTTTTATAGCAGCGTTCCGGAAAACATGGGAGAAGCAAGTAAAACAGCCAAATGGAAGAAAATGGTTGAACGTGTACAAGCCAAAGATGAAACGGTTAGTACGTACTTCCACGAAAAACTTAGTTTATGCCTAGATCTTGGACTGGCCATAAGTGACGCAAAGGAACAGATAACCCTAGGATTGTATTCACAAGAGTTATGTACGATGATCGTTCGACGAGACCATGTGACGGATGATTTACTGCATGATCTGTTACAATTTGACAGAATCAATCAATCCAGATATTCAAGAATAAAGCAATAGAAGCCTACCGAAACATAACCTCAAAATGTTAACATAAATAACGTTAAAGAAGAAAAAGATACCAAGAATCAGACGCCAAAGCCAACCCGTGAAACCAGAACACCCCTGTGTAATAAAAAAAGGTGAACCAAAATGCTTAAGCTGCAAACAATATGGTCATATTGCCAGCGGATGCATGAAAACACGGGAACTAATATGTTTTATCTGCAAGGGGAGTGGACATATCGCTAGGAAATGTCCGAAGAGACAAGGCGAGAATGCGAAAGACACCGTGAGGATGATTATAGGCCCTGAACCGGATTATAAAAAGTTCTAGAAACCGGCGATCGTGAATGATTACTACGAAGTGGAAGCATTCATAGACCAAGGCAGTGGAGTATGCACTATACGAGAAAGTTGCGCAAACAAACCCAGACTCGTGTGTAAATCAAGCTAGCAAATACTTTATGGTTTTGGTAAAGCTAATGGAAATTCGGTAAAGTGTGACGCGGTTGCGAACGTCACAAGAATTGATGATGTTAAAGTCAATAATATAACATTATACGTCGTGCCGGATGATGTTCAGAATCCAGAAATCTTAGAAGGTCGTTCTTTCACAGAACTATCGCAAATTGCTTATGTGCGCATTGATGATAAGTTGCAATTTGGATACAGAAACGAAAATCCGTTCAAAAACATGGCAATCGGAAATGAAAAAACGACGACGAAAATAAAAACAAATGAGGAAACAATTATTAGTCCAAATGCTGTAAACTTAACGCGGTAAGTAGCGGAACAAAAATCCAAGTACGGTCCGAAACGACGCAAAAGAATCGAAACTCATTCGAGAAGGCACAATAATCGGTCGATGTACGGAAGAGACATTTGAAGACAGTAAAATGCAACAATATAACCAAAGATATGATAAATATTGATCAAGAAACTGACGAAGCGGATAAAGAAAAACTAGTCAGTTCGTCATTAGAATTCCAGGATTGTTTTGCGTTTACGCTAGCGGAACTAGGTTGCACAAATCGAATCCAAATGGATATTGAAGACAACAACGTACCAGTTACCAGTAAGTCGTACAGAGCGATATTAGAAGACAGGAAAACGATAAAGAATATTATGGAACAATGGCAACAACATGGGTTAGTTACTGACATGACTTCAACTTATGCAAGCAGTAGTTAGTTATGAAGAAAACTGGTGAGCCACGACTTGTAATTGACTATAGAAAGTTGAAGTTTAGAAGAACAGTTTGAACAGTTAGCAGGTTGCACCATCTTTACGGCACTTGATATGGCGCACGGGTACCTACATGTACCGCTCACAGAAGAAGCGAAACCGAAAACAGCTTTCAACACACCCGATGAAACCGGACAGATGGAGAGGATGATATTCGGTTTAACAAATGCACCGTACGAATTCTCACGACTCATGGCGTTAACTCGAAGACCTCTAAGAAACTAGGTAGCAATGTAATACCTAGATGATTTGTTGATTCCAGCTAGAGACTGGACGGATATGCTTTCGAAATTACGACAGTGCTTAGAAAAACTTAAACAAGCAGGTTCAACATTAAAACTACGAAAATGCGTGTTCGGGAAACGAGAAGTGGATTTCCTAGAATACCAACTATCTGCAAATGGGTTAACGCCTGGACCAGCGAAAGTAGAAGCGATACGGCAGTTTCCTACGCCGAAAAACGTGCTAACAAGTTTTTTCAGAAAATTCGTGAAACAATACGCACTAGATGCACGACCGTTGAGTGATTTAACGAAGAAAACAAATAACTTCAACTGGACGAAGAAAGAAGATGAGGCATTCAGGAAACCAAAACAAGCACTCACAAGCGAACCAGTATTGAGGTTGTATGACCCGAAAGCCTACACAGAGCTTCATACTGACGCAAGTGCAGCAGGACTATCAGGAGTCATGTTACAGAGGGGGGAAGATGATAGAATGCACCTCGTTTTTTTCTATGTCAAAGAAAACTACAGACATCGAAAGCCGCTATCACAGCAGCAAGCTTGAGCTGATGGCAATTGTGTGGTGCGTTGATAGACTGAGGAACTTACTATTGGATATTCCGTTCACTGTCGTAACTGATTGCCAAACATTAGTGTACCTGAACACACAACGTACATTGAATCCACAGGTTGCAAGATGGAGTCATCTATTGCAAGAATATGATTACGTAATAAAATATAGACCAGGTCAGCAAATGAACCACGTAGATGCACTGAGTTGAGCACCTGTTGAGGCAAGTGAAGACACCATGGACCAAATTTATGATCAGCGATACGAAGTCCTAACAACTATAGCCGAAGACGACCAAATAGAGATGATCGACCATAGCGACAAAAGATTAAAACGACTTATAACCATACTGAAGAAAAACAAATTAAATACGGAAGAAAAGAACACTACAGAAGGGTATGAGATACACAATGAAAGACTTTATAAACGAGTAATAGTACAGGGAGCAACAAAACTGCTATATGTAATTCCAAATAGTATGAGGAAAAGCTTAGCGGTAAAATAACATAACTTAAAAGGACATTTTGGATTGGAGAGAACTGTGGCACAAATAACGAAGAAATACTGGTTTCCTGGACTAATAGGGCTATTCTGTAAGCGATCGTTATGACATAACGAATCGTTATATCGTTATAATAACGACAATAGTTAAAATGGTATTCTGTAAGCAAAAAATCAATTGTTTATAGCGACAAGATGATAACGATTTTCGTAAAATCGTTATTTTTTAACGACAAGAAAAACCTTGTCGTTATGTTAACGATTTGTTGCATTTCAATCACATTTCAATATTTTTGAAATAGTAAATGTCATTATAACGAATGGTGATCCCGAATTATTATTTCTTCACTTTTTCGAAGAAAATAATGAAAGGTAATTACATATTTTAAAAATATGTCTGATTATGTTCCAACTTTACTACATATATTTAACAGGAAAAATCTTCGAAAAATTCATAGGGCTTTAAGAGATAAAAATTATCCTTTTACTATCCTAGAGGAAAATTTTAGAAAATTCTTCTTCTTTGTCTAATGGCATTTAATCCCATAGCCAATTCAGTATACGCTTCTTCAATCTGATTTCGATTCTCTGGATTATATTTATTTGTTCTCAGAGCGACATTGCTTTCAAGAAAGTCTACATAATATTTATATTGCTCTTTGTAGTTTTTGTGCTCCTCGTTTTCTTATTTATATCTATTATAATAGAGAATAAAAATAATTAGCCATTAATAATACGAAATGTTAATGTACCTCAAATCTTCACCGACAATTTTCAAAATGAAATTTAAATATTAATTTTAATAGTGAAGTGAGTAAACAATAGTACCAACCGCAAAAATATTATAATGATTTCGTTATGAATTAAATTCGACGATAATGTTTTAACGATCGAACTTACAAAATACAAAAATAACGATTTTCGTAAAATACAAATAACGATTTTCATAACAACGGTTATCGGTATGATAACGATTTCTTAAGCGAATGTTTTACAGAAAGGCCTGTAAGAAGGTACGTACGATATCATATCAACTCATGTTTTGAGTGCATATTAGCAAAGAAACCGGCTGGATATTTACACCGATCCGACCGAGGAAACAACCATTCGAAGAGAGTCCATATCGACCATTTGGGGCGTTTCCTGCAAAGCCGACGAGCAAACATGTTGTAACGCCACTATGGAATGGGCGTACATAACGTCCTCTTGAAGTCGGTGATTATTTTGTTGCTCGGGCGCCATTTTGGACAGCGGCGGTGCTTCCTGTAAACTAGAACGGCGAGGACGGCCCTGGATAGCTTCTTTGGAGATGGGTAGGGTTTTAGGGCGTACAGAGACGGGAGTGTTAAGATAACTAAAAGATTTATTGTATAAAAATATTAAATGAAAATAAATAAAGAAAATACCCTTGTTTTCCCATGAAATTTGACAACGTTGATTAGCGGTGAACATTACGGTGAAACTACTACACCCAAAAAAGGTAAGTAAATAAACAGTATGACGGCAATCTTTAAACTAGATTTAATACAACATATTTTCAACGCGGCGGCTTGACTTACTCGCGGTGAACAGCGGTTTTTCTCTTGCGGACTATCACGGCGGCTTTTTCTAAACACGAGGACTCGTATACGGTACGTTGGTGGTTTATGTCCTCTACTGAAGCGGTTTCTTCACGTGAAGGTCCACATCTGTTGGGCCGGAAAACACACCACACGCGACTTATACGGAATACGGCGGTTTCTTCACAGCAAATTCGTCTTCACTGACTTAGACGGAAAATACTCTCGGTTAGACGGCGACTTCTTTCGGCACTCGACTGGCGGTCGGACTATAGCGTACAGGCGTCCCAGTGCTGGGTTTGCTCTGCGCTCGGGTCCTGCCTCAGGCTTCCCAGGTTTGGGTTTGCTCTACGAGGCCTGCGAGTCTCCAGACTCTGGCGTTTGTAAAAACCAGTATATTTCGTAGTGGGAAATTTAACTCTAATCTTTAGCACTTGGTGGCGCTTTAAACGATGACATGAATTTAATAAAGATATTACTACTCGCGGTTTGTCATATTTCAGCTAGAAATTTACGATACATAAAATTTACAATAATAAAATAACAATACAAATAAATATTATTTATTTCGGCGTGAAGTTGAATCGGAACGCTCGGAATAAACAGTCTCGACAACTCACAGCACAATTCACGTTGAACCTTGAACAACTGTTAATTGACTCGGACGCGGCAAGGTTGTTTATTGTTATGCGAACGTTTCTGTAAAACAGAGTTTAATACAACAAAATAAAATGTAAAAAGTGACTAAACAATATTGAATGTTCTCTGGAATATCACTGACACTGTGGTGGCTCTAGAACCGGTTTCTGCGTCCTCCAAAATGTAAGTCGAACATGTGTTTGTCAACAATGAATGTCAGGCTATAATAGACCTATCCTGTTGAAAGAAGTGAGTGCGATACATGCAAAGTAACTTGAGTTGAATGAGACAACAAACCGGTGCGCAGTACGTTGTGCGCAAAGTTGTGGCAGAAGCTCGTGTAGTATTGAGAATTGCATGTAAAATCGTTGCATTATAAGTTAAAAACATGTGGGGGAGAAGTTTAATTCAATTTAAAAACTTTTCCTTCATCACAGCAGCTACATATTTTAATAAAAATCAGTGGACTTCCAGACAACAGTCCAAAGGTTATAAGTTTTTTGTAGAAGGATATATACATGACATCTGGACTGATGATTTCGCCATTAACGCTAAATGCTACAAAAGCATTATTACATTGTTTTAATTGACTTATTTTTTCATTCAAAATATTAACCTGACGCTTTAAATTTTGATTTTCAATGAGGACTTCAGCCGTTGGAGAAAGCATAATGTCTTGTAAGTTAGATTCTTTCGGTTGTTCTGTAATTATTTTATCCTCTACGTCTAGAATGCTGTGCTGATTTGATGAAGATGGTAAATTATTTTCTGGAACTGTAATTTTCCTCTTTGAATATATGGAATCACGTTTGGCGGTGTTCTTTGTCCATGCAAATAAAGATGGTACTACATTCTTTCGTAATTTTAAGATGTTACCCCCATACCAATAATCCGTTTTTAAAAAATGTTCAGAACAAACCTGTAATAAGAATTAGTTTTTATTCTCATTACTCTCATTATACTATTTTCTTACTTTTGTACTATTTTTAATAACAAACGGAGTAGGATTTTTCGCTGATTTTCTAACAGCACGTCGTACCGCGTGTAACCATCGTTTACGCAATGTTTCATTTTTTGGGAATGAATGAAATGACAATGCACATATCTTATTTGCTCTATTTGAACAATATGGTATATATATATATATATATATATATATATATATATATATATACAGGGTGTCTCAGGACGAGCTTACGCTATCTATATTTTAAATACTATTTAATATAATTTAACGAAATTTGGTATCTAGGGGTTATCCAACATGCCCGTTTTAACTAAAATATTTTCAAAGCAGTAGCACTTCCGGTGTGCCCGGAAATTGACTTCAACTTTCTTATTTTAAATGGAATACGCTATATTTTATTTTACTATTGAATGCAGCGGAAAATTTTACATATGAAGCAATAAAAACATTTTACTCATGATCAACTACTTCCGGCGTTATTCAACTTGTTTTGATTTTTTGTCTGAAATCCGGCACATTTTCAAAACTCTGTATATCGGGAGCGAGATCGAATTTTTATAATCTGAAAAAAGCCTTTTATAAATGAGACTTTAAGCTACATTATCCATAGAAGAACCCTCGATTATTTATAAAAATGTGACGGGTACGTTACACCAAAATTACAGTTGACAAACTTCAAAAAAGACATTTTTTTTAAATGGAACCCCCTCTTTTTTATTACATCAATGTGTACTACGACAAAAAATAAGGGTACTTTATGTAACATGTCCTATGTTGAAAATTGATAGAATTTCAGTAAATTAGAAAAACATGTAACATGCGCCCTACACCCGTGAGGGTAGAAAGGTGCAGGATTAAGTAAGTAAGTAAAATATAGATAGCGTAAGCTCGTCCTGAGACACCCTGTATAGTTTCGTTAAAAATACACTGTAGTACATATAATAACCTCATTAAAACTCGAAAAATATCAATAAATATGAGAAAAATTGAAGACTCATCCAACAAATCGAGAACTAGTTGGAAAATGATTAAAAATGAAGTGAATATTTCCGAAAATAACAAAAGCAAAGTTCCAGTAAATATCGATGCAGCAACCTTCAATCATTATTTTGTTAACATAGCTCAAATACTCAAAGAGAACCTTGCCGCAACAAAGCCAAATTTTGAGGATCTTTTAAAAAATAAAAAGTCGCTAAAACCAAGCAACTCCATTTATTTAAAACCAGTAACACATAATGATATTTTTACAATATTGCGTAAAATGAAACCAAAGCGTACTGAAGATATAGATGGCTTTAGTCCTTTTCTATTAAAAGTAGCAGCCAATTACATTTGCGAACCTCTCACTGACATAGTAAACTCATGTTTAATTGAAGAAGTTTTCCCTGACCGATGGAAACTGGCTAAGGTGATTCCAATACATAAATCTGGTGACCACTCATCTGTTAATAATTACAAAACAATATCAATATTACCAGCAGCCTCAAAGATACTTGAAACTGTAATTCACGAACAGATCTCTGGTTTTCTAGAACATTTCAATCTAATATCTAATAACCAACACGGTTTTAGGAAAAATTTATCAACTATAGATGCCATCCTTAAGTTAATAAATATGCTCACGGAGAATAATGAAGATCGAACGCTAACTAATGCGCTATTCATCAATTTAAGTATGGCTTTCGATTGCATTTCACATGATATTTTAGTTACATAATTTAAATACTATTATTGAGGGTAATGCAGCAAATTTGTTGTATTTGTACCTGACAAATAGAAAACAATTGGTACAAATTAATGGAAACTTCAGTATCTACGAAAATATCCAACATGGTATCCCACAAGGATCTATTTTAGGTCCTCTTCTCTTTTTGATTAGTATAGACGACTTTCCATTCTATACTACATCAAACACAATTTTATTTGCTAACGACACCACAATCACAGTACAATGAAAAGACGTAACTGAAATCAAATTTAAATCTTCAGAAGCCCTTAAAGAAGCTAATGCGTGGTTTACTTCAAATGAACTTTTAATTAATAACAATAAAACTGTTCACCAGAAACATCAATCTACAGACGCGTGACCATCCTAAAATACTAGGAATGTATTTAGATCCAGGTCTTACATGGACTCCCCATATTGATAACTTATGTGTAACACTATCTGAAGCGACATTTACCATAAAGAGAATTAGATCTACCATTAATCAAGAAGCTGCTGTAACTGTGTATTATGTTATGTTCTATTCAGTGCTATCATATGGGCTGTTGGTGTGGTGTAATACTAGTGACTCTAACTTAAACAAAATCTTTGTTCTACAAAAACGCGCTGTGCGGGCCATTGTTAAATGTAATAACTTTGATCACTGCGAACCTATTTTTGAGAAACTAAAAATGTCTCTTTTCTCTCTAATAATATTTGCGAATTTGTGATTCATTATGAAACACAAATAGATTTTCACATGTGACAGACATTCATAATTACAACACAAGGACTAAAAAAAGTGTTAGTGTGGCAAAATCCAGACTCAAAATCAAAACCCCTTACCAACTTGCATTGAAGCTATTTAATATTCTACCTGATTCATTAAAATCAAAAACAGTCAGTAATTTTAAGTATTTATTAAATGAGTTTTTTAAAAGTAACTGTTTTTATGATTTGACAACGTTCTACAGTGAAGGCAAAATTTTGCTATGTAAGTTTTTAGATGAAAAATCATAGAGTAATATTTTTTAAATGTTATTTTTATTTATGTATATGAAAATTTCACTATGTGAGTTCTTAGATGAAAAATCATCGAGTAATGTTTTTTAAATGTTATGTTTATTATTTATGTATATGGAAATTCTGCCATGTACGTTCTTAGATGAAAAATCATAGAGTAAGGTTTTTTTAAATGCTTTGTTTATTTATGTATATGAAACACTTTCTTTTTACAATGTACACAGAATTCATGTAACTGTAATGTGCCTAGATTTATTGTATTTTATTGACACCATGTATTTTCGTTTTATGTATACTTTATGGTTAAAATATAATTATTATATAAAGTTAATCCTGCAGTAATAAAATTACTTGAAAAAGTTATGGAATATTGGAGAACAAAATTAACTATTAATAATGCAGAAGCTAGTGAAGTTAGAATACAGCGCGGAATATTTCAAGGTGATGCTTTGAATTAATTATGGTTTTGTTTAGCCTTACAACTACTATCAACCTATCTCAATGATTCTGGATTTCTGGAAAAGGTATAACAATATCAAGAACAACACAATGTGTTACACATTTATTATACATGGATGATCTGAAGCTGTTCGCACCATCTGAAGCAAATTTGCATAAACTTTTACAAATTACTAAAACTTTTAGCCATGAGGGATGGAATTCGGAATAGAAAAGTGTAAAATAAATGCAATAAAGAAAGGAAAGTATACAATCCCAAAGTTACAAATTAATATATAATAATGAAGATCAAATTAACACATTAATGGAAGATGAAACATACAAATATTTAGGATGTGAACAAAAAAGGGGAATAGACACAAAGAATATAAAGCAAGAACTAACTGAAAAATTTGAAAAAAGATTGGATGCAATAATGAAAACGAAGTTAACAGGGAAAAACATCTCGACAGCCATCAACTCATTCGCTGCACCAGTTATTTATTTATTTATTTATTTATTTATTTCATATGCCCTACAGGATATATATATCCCAATTACAGAACAAAAAAATGGTATTTGTATACATTAAGTGTAGAGATTATACATATAATAAAGAAATAATTACCCTAGAAAATAAAACATTAAAAAATATATACCGTGAGTATTTTTAACGTGAAACATTGAGTTTGTCATATCCATGGTTACGACTTCATATTTGATTGACAGCAATGTATTTGCCCGTTCCATTTAAAATGTAACATAGGGAACGAATCTGACAGAAGTATTATATTTAAATATTGTAAGAAATTTAGCGGAGTCAGAAAACCACTCGAGAGTACTAAACATATTTCGGGCATAAGGTGCGCACAGTATTTTTTCTACATCTAAATTTAATTTTTAGAAAACATGTATAATTATTTATACAATATTAACCTCTAATGACATCTTGTCAATATGACAGATAACCCTTGAATTTTCCTATAAGTAATGATTTGACATTTGATTGACAGCAATGTATTTGTCTGTCTCATTTAAAATGACACATGGGGAATGAATTTGACAGAAGTATTATATTTAAATATTGTAAGAAATTTAGCCGAGTCAGAAAACCACTCAGGCACAAGGTGCACACTATATTTTTTCTACAACTAATTTTAAATTAGAATGCAGGTATAATTATTTAAACAAAATTAACCTCTATTGACGTTTTATCAAATGTCAAATTCGTTCCCTATGTTTCATTTTAAATGGAACAGGCAAATACATTGCTGTCAATCAAATGTCAAGTAACCATGGATATGACCAACCCAATGTTTCACGTTAAAAAATACTCACGATATGTACCTATACATCTATAAGCAACATAAAATACATGAATTTCTTATACTAAATATCTATTTTATTCAATAGTTCAGTGAGTTCTCTTTTAAATACCGATAAACTACTAGATAATTCAAGTTCATCTGATTAATGTAACCAGTGCACATAGAATTAATAGGAGAGTTAGAATGAAAATTAGTTTTAGAAAAATTGCAAAGAAAAGTGACTGAATTTCTCATATTACAAGGACGCACATAAAAATTCAATTGCGAGAGAACATTAGCATCATTTGTGAAATGAAATCAATGAAACAGCTGTAGTCAAGGTCTGAAACAAGCGGTAGTAACAGTGTTTGCAAAACTTTTTTTGTTTATTTTCAATATTATTTATTTGATAATTATAAAACGGAATCCAGACAATACTGCAATACTGAAGCTTACTATGAACTAGAGAAATATAGAGATTTTGCAAACACTGTCTGTTGCGAAATCATATGACATACGCATAATAAAGGCTAAGTTCTTACAAGCAGAGCTCATCATTGCATTCATATGGGGATTAAATGCAAGTTTGTTGTCGAAAATAACACCAAGGTTTTTCTTTTTATTTACTTTATTGAGGATTTTATTTTGCAGAACATAATTAAAATGAACAGTATTAATTTTTCTGGAGAATGTCAACAATTCACATTTATCTCGATTGAAATATAATTTATTTTGAAGTGACCAGTCATAAATTTTATTCAAATCTTGTTGTAATTCAGCACAGTCGTTAATGTTAGAAATAGCTTTGAACAATTTAAAATCATCGGCAAACAGGAGACAATTAGAGTGAGAGATTACACGGACAATGTCGTTTATGAATATTAAAAAAAGCAGAGGGCCTGGAATTGAACCTTGTGGAACCCCCGATGTAGAATTGTAAGTATTAGATTTAAATCCATTAACAAACACATATTGATTTCTATTTTCTAAGTAAGATGAAATAAGATTTAAAAAATTGACATCGAAACCAACAAGTTTTAATTTATGTACTAAAATATTATGAGAAACCGTATCGAACGCTTTAGAAATATCAGTGTAAACACAATCAACTTGGTCTCTGTCTCAGAGTAAAGAATTATATATATAGAGAGAGCGCAACGTCAGTTTGTTGGCAAGCCATGAGACGGAAGGGGGAAGTGGCTGGCGGCCATCTTGGGATGTCCAACAATTCAAATAAGTAATATAGAAAACCTATATAAAAGACAAAAATAGTCACATATTTGTGAAGTAAATGTAAAAATAAGTCAACGGATAATAAATATATGAATTCTGGTTATATTTATGAATAAACATACGAAATTATAATATATTTTGTTTATAAAATTTACATTAACTAAAACAATTCAATTATAAATACATACACAACACATTAATATCTTGTTTTTAACAAAGGAAAATAATAATTTAATATCCTTAAAATAATATTAATTTATTATATTGTTGTCGTCGACTTTTGGCTTCATCTGTATTATTTTTGGCAATATAATGAAACCTTATATTAATGTAATTTTCAGTTATAGCTCTTATTAAATGAATGATGTGGTTTTCAAAAGGATTTTGATCATGATTAGGTTCTAATAAATTAATAAATATATTACGACTTCCATAATATTTTAATACCGACGTAACTAGCAATAAAATAGAGAATTTTTTCTTTATATGCACTCCAGCACTTTCTGCAAAAACTTGTTTTATTATTTTTTCAGTTGTTCTACAAATATTTATTACATCGAAAGAAGGATAAACAAGTCCACCTTTATTTTTAATATTAATAAAATTTAAGTAATTATTACGGCCATCAATGAAATCTTCTTCTAAAGAATTAATACATTGTTCGCAGTGAAGTACTTTTTTGAGAAATCGTACCACAAAACCACTAATATAGCTTACGATATTTTCCGTATATTCACTAAGTTCCTGAATATTTTTTAAATATATATGATCAGAATCATCTACAACTGAAATACATTCTTCTTCCGTAAAAGGTAAATTTGTGGATTTATTTATCACATCTACAGCATTTGTTTTGTTTATTGTACTGGAAACGTGTAATATATTAATATTTCCAAGTAGGATGCAATTTCCAATACTACTGGTTTGTAATTCCATATGAATTAGAATTTTTTTGTACGCTGCAACAAACTGTCGAGACGTCGGGTTGTTGTTATATCCTCCTTTTGCTCTTATAACCGAAAATAATATCTCCAAATGATCTTGGTTCAATTTGTAGGTAGGAATATATTTCAGAAGTGATTCATTTTGTACTAAGTCTTTATACATATTTTTTAAACTATTAATGCGAATAAAATATCCGATAAATCCAGTCTTTCTATTTGACGTTATAACAGAAGTATTGTCACTACATTATAATTCATTATGTAATTCTCACTCTCATCTGAAATTTTAAAGACGTGCTCAAAATTTTTATTACATATTGGTATTTTAAAACCATACTGTCCAAAATTCTTTGTGTTTAAAATGTCAAATAAATTATTGAACATTCATATAAAATCAACAGTTCCTGAACAATCTCCAAATTAAGCTAATTGCAAACTATTTGCACAAAATTCTAGAGCACAAGCAACAGATTCATTCAAAAGTTGAGCTGCCAGCCGCACTTTCAACACTTGCTTCCGAAACTGTGCATGTATACTCTTTAACTTATTAGCTAAATGCAGTTTTTCATTGTTTTGTAGCTGTTGTAATTGAATAACATATTTCCAATTAATTATTTTGTTGTTTACATCATATAAAATTTTTTTGTCTCCAAAAGTATTTCGTATATTTTTTAACATGTGACAAGGGTCGGGATAAAAATATATTTTTTCTTTTGTGTCTGGGTGATTAAACCAAGTTGCATTATTTTTAAAATCACATCCTAAACGTGACATCATTGACATGTTAGATGCAGCGCCATCGAATGTTATTGAAATTACACGAATTCCTGCATCGTGACATTTGGATAAACAAATATTCAAGAGGTTGCATCGTTGTTCTGCAGAAACGCCATCCACAAGAAAATACGCAACTGGTAGTTTCCAGGAGTCATTAATACAAACCACCATAAATACTAAAGCATCTTTCGCTTCAGCTACGGTATCATCATTGTTATTTGTGCCATACTCTACATATCCATGATATTTCTTTCCGTCGAATTCAATTTTTCTTCGAATGGCCATTTCATCAATACAAAGGCTGCACAACAAAGGGCGATCAGAAAATTCGCATCTAAATTTGATGGCTCGGAAAGCTTCGGCTGTAAAACCAGGTGCACCGTTTACAGAACTATACCATTTTGCTATTGTTTTCGGATGTGGCAAACATGAATTAAACGAGTTTCGCACATAATTATATGCACTTGGCGAATAATAATGAAGAGTGACAGCAAATTTTCGCAATTCCTCATTATATTGCCGTGGAATTTTTGATTCGCTACTTTTTGCCAACTGTCGTTTTAAAATTTCAGAATTCGGTCCTGGTATATTTTTTAATACAAGAACTGATCTTCTTGTAAATATTTTTCAGTTTTTAAACTGCGTAGAACAGCTGATAGTGTAGCAATTTTTTTCCCATACCGCCTTTTTGTTTGCTGTAGTGCACGTAGTTTCCTTCTGTATGCCATCTGTTTGAGACGCATTTTATTCATTAGTAAAGCATTAGTTGGTGACATTGTCCTAGTCATTCTACGCAGAGGTGAAAAAGATGTTCTCAATATCAAAGTTCTAATTTGTTTCTGTTCTTCCTGTTGCACTGGTATAGAAGTTAGCGATTGCAGTTCGGTGAAAGAGCTAGAAGGGTCAGCTAAAGCACCATCGTCAATGTCCATACTCTTGGAAACTATAATTATAGGACTAATTCCAGGTATTTCCATTTGCCGTTGTCGTAACGCCTTTGGTTTCTATAAAAAAATCGCAATATTTCAATAGGTATTACACAACAAAAATTATTGGGATTAATATTCAATATAAAATATCGAATTTGTACCGTGTGTTTTAGCTAAGATGCAACATTTACTATACTGTTATTAATGTATTACTATGAATACTAGTTATTATATGTACTGCATTGTTCCAGATAAAATGCAATATAGGTTGTCAAAGTTGTCAATGTCAAATTTACTTGTCATCATAATTTTCTGATCTATAAATAATGTAAGAAAGTAATAAGAGTAATAGCAATAAAAATCAATATATTTAAATAAATATAAATTATGCCTGATTCAATATCTACAATTTTGTGAATTTATTTCTCCTGTTGTGAACAAAGTAGCTTCATCTGTAAACAATATTTTGTTCTTGAAATCTGGATCGATATTAATTTTCTCAAAAAATAGCTCACAAAAGGCAATTCTTTTCTCATGGTCATTGTTTCTTAACACTTGACTTTCTATAACCCTATAGAAATGTAAAAGTGAACAAAATCGCAACAATTTTTGTTTATTAATCATTTATTACCGTTTAACATTAAAAAATGATGCGCTTTTGTTGAGAGTTACAATTCTATAGTGATATAGAAAGTTACAGAATTGCACCGTAAATACAGAAGTTTTGCTAATACTTAATTTAATTGCCAAAATTTTCTAGGACGTTCAGGAAATAAGTTGGTAAACATATCACACATATTTCTTAAACTTAGCCAGCATTGTACCAAGTAACCATTCGAATCTTTTTCTTACTAAACATCTGTAAAGAATAATGACAAGACAAGCCAATTTGAAAATGACAACTTTGACAACCTATGTTGCAGTTTATCTGGAACGATGCAGTACGTAGAATAACTAGTATCCATAGCAATTCATTAATAACAGTATAGTAAATGTTGCATTTATTAATATACCCACCTGTTGTAAGTATGATGGAAATGATTTAAAAATAGTAGGTATCGCTGTTTCACGCAAACGAACGCAAGATAACGATGTCCGATCGAAACATTCTTCACCAAAATGATTGGAACAAAGAACACTAGATCCTGATGGGGTCCACCCAACTCTTCTAACTGCTTTTATCCATGCTGCTCTTCTGTCTGGATTTTTCGGAAATCTAAATATAAAATTAAAATGAAATTAAAGCATATTTCAACTAATAACCTCTAAATGTTGATATACGGTATTTTTAACTAGCAAAAGCAAACTAGCTTAATAATACTCACTTGTGAAAAGTTATCTTTGAATATTTTTCAGATTCTTTTTGTTTCGATGATTTCTTTAATCCGGAATCGATTACTGCATCCAAAAGCACAAATTCTTGAAAACAATAAAAACAAATTCGAAAAATAAGCAATGAAATACTAAACGTCAAACACAGAGTGAACATCCAAAGATGGCGGACACGAATACCCCGCTTGACTTCACAGCTGAGCGGTGAGACTCCATTTATATAGTCATTCTTTTATCTGAGGTCTCTGTAACATCTGAAGACGAGATATGGCTATCAAACATTTCTCACTAAAGACAAGCACATCACAGTTTGTAGTCATCACATTTAGATAAAGTTTTGCC
Source organism: Ophonus ardosiacus (assembly GCA_943142095.1). Classification (NCBI taxonomy): domain Eukaryota; kingdom Metazoa; phylum Arthropoda; class Insecta; order Coleoptera; family Carabidae; genus Ophonus; species Ophonus ardosiacus. The sequence goes on from OW964836.1 coordinate 20,753,574, forward strand.
AGTTTAGTATTAATACTCCGAACATTTTGATAGTACACTGATAGTTGTTGACGAGCATTGTGAATTAGTTTTTTGACTCAATTAAACGTGACACACCTTTTATGTATTTGATTTTATGATTTTTACCCTCGCTATTGAGTCTTTTAAGTTCGTCGCGTAATAAAGAATAGTGCTCTTTTTGACGCTGAGTTTTATCGTTAGTTATAGATATATTTCTATAATTTGTATTATTTTTCAGTTTATTGATTCCTTGAAAAACTTTTTTTACCCAACAAGTTTTATTGAAAATTACTTTTAGTAACCTGGGTTTGTTATTTAACTTATTATTGCCTAGGCTTTTGAATTCAAAGTCAGAGACAAAAACATTCGGCACAACAGTTTTCAATAAGGAATGCACTGTTGAAATATCTTCAAAACTATCCTCAGGGAATCCAAAAATTAAAATATTGAACCCACGTTGTTGACGGTCAATTTCGGCAATTATTGTTTCAAAATCATCATATTCTTGGATTTTAGATTTTTGAATATTTTGTAAACTCGTTTTTATTCAATTTAGTTGAGTCTGCAATCCAAGGATTAGTTGTTTAAGTTCTTCAAATTCATTGGATTTCAAATTACTGTCAAGAGTGGAACTACACGTAATACAGAGCCATTTCTTTTTAGACCTCAAGGATCTAGAATCAGTTTGTGATGCGTCGACACATATAGTGTGAAAATTAGTATTGCAGCCGGCACTTCTAATCGCTGCAGAAATATCATATAACGAGTTGCACACTCCGCACATAAGAGACATTTTGAGCACTTCTTCGGTTAAATGGTCGACTTTAATCTCGAATTGACTTATCTTGCTGACTTAACTTAAACACTTTTTATTTACAACTCACTTTTCTTTATACAGCACAATTATATTAAAAAACTGGAATTATGTCTATATTATGCACTACTTTCTACACATTGATCTAATTCCCATTTAAAAATTCAGTTAAAGTGCAAATAAATATTCACATGCACTATACACCTAACGCACGCGCAATGTTTTGTTATAATGTATAGTTTTGGAATTATTAAGTGGTCCCCTACAGAACTTGAAAATTTTAATAGGAAAATAAGAACAACATGTATAAAATTCCGCATGGAACATCCCAAAAGCTCAATAGAAAGATTTCACTTAGTAAGGAAGAAAGAAGGTAGAGGATATATGGATTTTAAAAACGTATACTATCGAAAAATATATAATCTAAGAAAATTCTTTCTGGAAAAGGCAATCTCTTCACCACTCCATGATGCAATAGTCAAACTGGACAAAAAATACACACCTTTGAATTTGCGAATGAATAATATGATCCAATACATATAGTTAAAGATGAAATGAAGATACAGAAATGGAGAGAAAAAGAAGTACATGGTAGATACATAGCAACCATAGAGGAAGAACACATAGATCAAAATGCATCACACTCGTGGTTACAGAATAGTGGTCTATATCCTGAAATGGAAGGATTTGTTATAGATAAGGTTATAGCTACAAGAAATTATAAGAAACATATATTTAATCAACATATATTATCATCATGTACACCATTGGCAACATCTGAATATCTGAAGATGCATAATAATGTGGCGAAAATAATCCATGGGAAACTATGTCAACAATTACTAGGAATCCCAGAAAAATTATATCATAAATGTATACCGCAAAGTGTGATAGATACACCTATCTACAAATTATATTGGGATCGCACTATTCAGACTGATAGACCAGTTGAACCTAACCGACCAGACATAGTTCTCCAGGACAAGAAGCAAAAAGTAACTTAAATAATTGATATTGCAGTCCCGGCACCCGAAAATTTAAAAGAAAAATACGATGAAAAAATGACAAATTATTCACCACTTGCGGTAGATATGAAGTAGACGTGAGTCCAAAACAAAGTAAATATCATTCTCAACACGATAGGGGCTACTGGACAAATCCCTTACAGTCTACATAAAGCCATGGAAAAATTAAATCTGAAAAGGAATTTATATCATGAACTAAAAAAATCTGTATTGCTTGACAACTGCAACATTGTTCGGAAGTTCATTAACACACCTAATTAAATCTGTAACATAGTTATTTCTTTATATTATATAATATTTGCCTGTTTTAGGCCATATGTACAATTCATGTAAACCATTTAAAAATGAGAATAAAGGAATAATAATATTTATTTGCTTGAAGGAAAACTTCATACAAATGAGCTGGTGACATTGTATTGAGTATAGTACTTATATATATATATATATATATATATATATATATATATATATATATATATATATATATATATATATATATAGAATATAATAAGTAATAATAATTTCTTGATACATCATACAATTATATACATTGCTATATGTTTAATATAAAAGCTCTGATCCTTAGGGCTCCTTGGACGTAGTTGAATACATCGTATATATTCTCTCTGATTGGGTTGCAAGTTCTTCACAACATCTTCAAGAGTATTACAGAGTGGGATGTACTTCGTGATGTAGATGTATCTAACAGGATTGTATATAGGACAGCGGAATAGGAAATGGAAAAGGTCGTTTTCTTCCGACAGGTTACAAATGTCACAAATATTTTTGTTATCAAATTTATGGGAATAACCATCTTGGTACAGGAAAAAAGTAGGTTCGGTTGACTGTTCGGAGTTATCCTATTGTTCTTAAGATAATATAAGGAATGTCTAAGAAGATATAATTTTGAGAAATTATATTTTCGAATTCATTTTTTAAAATAATACAACTTTGTTTTTCCCATACCCTTGAAAAACTTATTTTGGATAAGAAAATTTGGATGTTTCTGGTCCAATTATAGGACATTTGTTTATCTGCTGAACTTCAGCTCAGAATTTTTGAAATAATCGTTTCCGCGATATTATATAGCCCAATTTCCCTTCTAATGATATAGTTGGGTGTTGTTTTTTGCCAATGTAGTATGCTTTTATAGTAATGTGCCATACCTTTCTCGCAGCTATTAATTTGTGAAAATCCCCAAATCTCTGAACCCTAGTAGAAGAGCAGTTCGTTTTCGCCTTATATAATATATTTTTTGTGGTCCCTGTTATTCTTGGAAGTTCTTTGAATTTTCATTAAACGAGCCTGTAGAAGTGAACTTAATACCCAAATATGTATATTTATTTGTCTATTTTATTTTAGACACAGATGTCTAATTCTTTGTCTAGATAGCCTATCCTCCGGAAATGTAGTATTTCTGTTTTTTTTTGTCGTTTATTGTAAGTTTATGGTTGTTACAACATGTGAGTGCATCTAGCTTCTGTTGGACGTCTGGTGCTGAGTTTGCAAACATTTCAATGTCGTCTGCATACTAGAGAGATAGTATATCGATCGATAGGGTGATAAAGTGGCCTTCAAGATTACTTTCTCGCAAGTATGTCTCAGGATCAGATATGTACATTACAATATTTAACAGTACATTCAATTACAAACACAACAGTGGACAATATCAAACCAGTTATAAGATATATAAACCCTACAGTCAAATGTGCAAGTGTTAAAGGCCTCAATTTTGTATTAAAAACTGTAAATCTGTGATACGTTAGATCATAGTCCCACTTCGCGATTAAACCATTTGATGAAATCAATTTCATAATCTCGTTTATCCTTCTAATTGGTGGAAATCCTTTTCTAACTGCATATTGCGACACAAGAGACAATCCTGGTCCAAAACCATATATCATTGGTCTACCATCGGGATAAACGTAAGATTTTTTCATGAGATACATCATTTGTCGCTTAGTTTTCATTGTAGCAAAGTTTCTTTCAAAAGCAGTTTGATTAATACATTTGTTACCAATTGGACATGGGATAAAATTTTCTATAATCTTTTTGTCATTTGTGTCTTTAGTTCCTTTGAATTGTTCAGCATTAATGTATAAAAATCCAAATTTCAAATTAGAATCCATCAATTCTTCTACAGAAGATATTTGGTGTTCATATTGAGGTTCCATTAATTTGCTAACCAATTTACTTTGGTGTATTGTGTATAAAAGAATACTGAATATAAGCCAAAATACAAGTAATATTTTCATACTTTCATTTTTAGGTGTTCGCATATTTCCTTGAAGAATTATGTACAAAGATGAAGCCATGCATATTGAAAAATCTTTAAATACTGCATCCTTCGTCAGTTTGATAAAAATCCACCATACAATACCATTCAAAAATATGCTAACAAATATACAAAACAATGTTACAGGTGTGTATATTTTCAATAAATTATACCATGGTGGTAATGGATTAGCAGTAGGAACCCACCAAATGGTAATGTCCATTATGAAGAAACTTAGAGCCTCAAATTCAGTATTATCTTTTTTAACTGAAGCCATACCAAGTACCAAATCAACTGTACCATTTTGAAGTTCACCATACATGTAAGTGTAAGTACCATTTGGTAATTTATATCCCCAAGTAGGATAACTGTTTGTGATATAAACTTGAGTAAAGTTAAGTTTAGTAAATACGGTATCCATTAAAGTAACCTCAAGTCCTGCTTTTTCAGGATTTGTCTTATCTCCTGAAGTATTTAATACATAAGGTACTACTGGACATCCTTGCATATTTATCGGACATCCTTTAAATGTTTTGGGTACTTTCTCAGGATATAAATTTTCAGGAATGTCATCACCACAAGAAAATAAATAATGACCTTTTGTATTAATTTCACATATATCTGCTTCGTATGGGAAGTAGGTAAACACTTGTAAAGTATTGTTGATTGGTACAATAATGTTTATATTTATAATATAATATTTCCATGCAATAACAAATATTTCAGAAATAGTAGTATAGTTTAGAAAAGAAACTAAAAATTTTTTACTAGGTTTCCAAAATTCCAGTAAATAAATATTTTTAAGCCATACAATAAATTCATTAACACTAAAAAATACTAATATAAAATTATCCACATTTTCAACATATTTTAAATTTTCTGTTTCATTATTGAACATTATGTTTGGTCAAGAATACTTCCATGTTGAATGTCTCCAAATTGAAGATACTGTTAATGTACTAAAACTCGTTGTTTTGTTTGATATTTTTGTTATACAGTGCCACATTTTTTCATTTTGAGTTAAACTACTTGATAAAATTTGCGCATTTAAATTGAAAACGTAATTCAACATGAACAGCAACTGAATATTAAATGTAAGATATTGCATTTCAATTTATTTATACATTTGTTACTATGATACGGTCTGATAGTAAATGAAAAAGTTTCTGATGTGGTGCATTTAAATATGTATAATATTTATATACGAATGTAAATGTTAATGTTATGTATAAACTTAATTTTATGGTTTCTTTAAAAAGTATAAATTGTTTTATTACCTGTAACAAAGAAATATTATTCGAAAAATATTTTTACTTTTTATTAAGTTTATTAAGCTACTTTTTCTGTAGATAAAGTTTTAGAAGTTTAGAAAACTACTTTAATCACCAGTGGTCGAACTACTCGAGACTAGAATCAGAATTAAATTTCGGTTTTTCAGCAACTCGACAATAATATTTATGTGGTTTCCATAATTACATTGACTGTAAAGACTATTGTATTTGTTCATGTCGTGAGTAATGATGTGTCAAGTGAAATAGGCGTTTTAATAATTAATTAAATGACGCACAGGCGTATCCAGAAAAGTTTCGAGGAAGAAAAATATATAAAAAATATCTGATGTGGACACCACATGACTTCCTTGTACGCCTGTTCCACTATGTATATTTTGTTAATAATTAAAATATGTATTATAACAGACCCAATCATAAAATTGTACGTATTTGACATTGACATTAAATTCTTTATTTTTTTGTTATTTTTTTTGTCTTAATTCATAGCAAAACTTAATTACAGAAACCAAAAAGTACATAAATTTTTAATTTACATATCTCGCTTATACAAAGAGCTAATTTAAACATACTTGCTGTTTTCGACGCAGGATTCAATTCTCTAAACTTTTTATTTGAAGCATTTATTATTAAAATCAAAGTAACACCATTTTTTCAGGAAAAACTGATAACAGCTTCATGTAAAGTATCATTTCCGGTTAGACTATTTTAACCAAAATCTACTATGTTATTCCCATTGATATAATAGTATTATATACCAAATTTGAAAAGTTTTGGATTATAGTTTAATATGGTTTTTCATTAAAATCTATTATAGGCTTCAAGTAAAGTACCACTTCCGGGTAGACCATTTTAACTAAAATTATGTTTTTCCCACTGATATAAAAGTGTTATATACCAAATGTGAAAAGTTTTGAATTATATTTTAATATAGTTTTTCATTAAAATGTATTATAGGTTTCAAGTAAAGTACCACTTCCGAAAGTTATGTAATGACCAAAAAGGGAGGTGCACAACTAGATGTTATAACAGTCCTAAATACAAAATTTTAACTTTCTACGGTTTCCCGTTTTCCAGTTATGCGAGATACGTACGTACATACGTACGTACAGACGTCACTACGAAATTAGTCAAAATGGATTCAGGGATGGTCAAAATGGATATTTCCGTTGAAATCTGGAAACCGAAATTTTTCTCGATTACAATACTTCCTTTACTTCGTACAAGGAAGTAAAAAATATATCATCACGGCATATTATCCATTGTTGAATGTGTCAATCTGCTTGGACACAGATTTCGATATGGGGCGTCACCTCACGGGCGGGTATTCATTGCTGGCGTGGAAAGTGCATCCCAAGATCACTTTTGAGTCATTTAAAATACGAAATATTCTTTTAGGCGTTGGTCGGGACTCTTGGGAACGAATCCGAACCCGGATCTTCAGATTAGCGACCAGACATGCGGGCACCACTATGTTAGGTTAGGTATTTAAATATGCATTATTCTTGAAACATTACAGCAAAATCAATTTTTCTGAAAATTTTAGTGTAAACATTATTACAAATGAAACTATATACGAGGGTGGATCAATAAGTAGTGAGCCTAAACAAGAAAACAAAAACTTGTCACCAAAAAATTATTTTATTTTTCCACGTAATCAACTTTTAACTCAATACATCTAGCCTATCAATATTCAAGTTTCTTTATGCCTTAAGAAAAGTACATTTTATCAAACTGCTCAAAATATTTGTTAATTTCAGTAATAATCTCCTCATTTGAACCGAAACTTTTTCCACCAAGCCAAGTTTTCAGATTGGGAAACAGGAAAAAGTCAGAAGGAGCTAGATCTGGCGAATATGGAGGATGCGGAAGCAGTTAGAAATGCATTTAATGTATTTTTGCTATCAAAACGGACGAAATGTGAACACGCGCATAATCCTGAAGAAATAAAACTCATTTCTTTTTTACATGGGGTCTTTTACTTTTTATTGCATCGTGCAGTATATCTAGAAGCGATACATAGTATTTTCCTGCTATCATTCTACCTTTTTCAGATAATCGACAAGAAGAATTGTTTATCCAGGTTTCATCAACCTTTATGCATCGAACTGCTTGTAGGGTATAATGTATTTGTGATTAAATCTTATGTAAGTACCTAATGTCTATTATATTGTATTATAAAGCTTAGACAAGAAATATACTTGGCTTTCTCACACATACTGCACTGAATACGCTACGAGAGAAAGATAACATTTGTATGACGTCAATTTCCCCTTTTGGCAAATGTGAAATATCTCGTAAAGTAATTTTCATTGTTTTAATTATTTGGGAGAAAAGAAAATATTCGGAACTGCAGTCTGTACGCTTTTATTGATTTTAAACCAACGTTTCGGTCATATCTATGACTATTATTTATTGAGCCATGCTTTAAGTTAAATTGATTTTTTTTAATTTTTTTGTTATGGTGGAATACCCCATTATGCTTCTACTTCACCAGATTGAGTGATGAATGTCGTTCCTGTTCACGTTTGTGGTCCACAGTCTAGAAATGCGGCACCCACCTTGCACATCATTTTTTTTTTTTTTTTTAATTCCTTATGCAATAACAAAATCACTGATCCATGTAACAATATGTAAAGCCTCTTCTATTTCCCGCACTTTTATTCGACGGTCATCTAACACCATATTATGAACTTTTTTAACAATATCTGGAGTGCTTAATTCTTTTGGGCGTCCACTGTGATCCCCATAAACATACTCCAGCTCAGCTCAACTCAGCTTTTTGTTGTAGTTGATAGTTTGTATCCGTTATTTTATTGAAATTTTTCATCAGACTCCGAAGGTAAATTAAATTTAGACTATTGTCTATCAAAATAGTAAAATACACCCACCTTTAGTTACGAGAATCCGTAATAAACCTTTTTCGACAAGGAGAGGGTTCTCACGAGATAGCTAGCTTCGTAAAGATTGATAAGAGCTCTGTAAATAGAATTATAACCAAATATAAATAGCCAGAATCATCAGCGGACAAGCAAAGATGCGAAAGCCCCCGTAAACCAACAAAAAGAACAGATAAAATTATTAAACTAAAATCTACATCAGATCTAAGAAAACTACTGCGGATATTTCAAAAGAAATTCGAATTAAAAACCTTGCAAATATCAGTCGAAGTACTCTGTCTAGGGCCGGTAGACTTTGAAATTTGGAAGTCGACTTTTGACTTTCGATTTTTATCGACTAGTCGAACATACGAAAAAAAAGTAGAAATAGTCGAAAGTTAAAATAATTGAAAAGTCGAAATAGTCGATATAATCGAAAAGTCAAAATAATTGAAAAGTCGAAATAGTCGAAAAGTCTAAATAGCCGAAAAGTCGACAGTTATAATCGAAAAGTCGAAATAATCGTAGTCGATAAGTCGAAATAATCTGTCTAACTAATATCTACATTGTCAAAAATATAAACTTAAACTACGAATAAACCTTAAACACTATAAAAACATTTCATAGCAAGAGAAATAATATTTGAAATTTGGATTATATTTTTTCGAAACGTTGCGTTTAAACAATCAAAAATATTTTATCTAAATATACCTATATACAAAAAGTAATAATAAGAAACTGCTAAATTTCAGGTAAGTATATGAAAAATTCTTACAAGATTGTAAATAAAACAAAGATATTTTGATGGTGGAGATGGGTAATAAGAAATAAAATAAGTCAAATTAAGTACTTATAAACCGTAAACTAGTTACGTTTTAGATATATTGATGGTGGAGATGGGTAATAAGAAATAAGATAAGTCAAATTAAGTACTTATAAACCGTAAACTAGTTACGTTTTATTAAAAACAAATAACAAGTATTCTTTTAAAAAAAGGACGCTACGTTTGAAAGGATCAATAGTCATTATTTAAAAATAATATTCACCCCAATTCTGTAAGAAAGTTGTAAAGTCTTAGCAACATTGCTATGGCAAGTAACCAATAATAATTGCGAATACTGAATAAAACATGAAAATGACAGGCTTTACATTTGTTTCTATTGGTTGCAAATTTTAGCAACGTTGCTAAAACTTAACTTCTTTACAGAGTGGGGTCAATTAATAAATATTAACGTTAACTTTTAAATCGAAACTATAAACGCGCAATGGTCCTGTGTCCTGTTCAGCGAGTTTTACTAGCGTTGTGCGTCGTTTTCTCGCAGTTATTTACATAACTCCACAGAAATGATAGTACGGAAGACTACGGCACGCATACAGCAACAAACCACAAAAAACTACAGGAGAGGGGACAAGCACAGGGACCACATACACACACACACACATACACACACACACTCACACACACTCATCTGACAACTTGAAATGAAATATGTAAAGCAATTAATTCGAATCGAAAATTAAACTTCAAATTATCTAACAAGTCGAAATAATTTTAAAGTCGAAATAGTCTAAAAGTCGAAATAAGTAGTCTTGAAGTCGAAATAATTTAAAGATCAATATAATCTAAAAGTTGCAATAGTCGAAAAGTCGAAATTATAAAAAAGTCGAAAGTCGAAATTATAAAAAAGTCTAAAAAGTCGAAGGTCGAAACAATATAAAAGTCGAAGTCGAAATAGTCTATATTTGACTTATCGACAGCGACTTTTTTTGAGGAAAGTCGAATAGAAGTCGATATATCGATTTTTTACCAGCCCTAACTCTGTCTTGAAGTCGTTAAGATGAAAAACGTATTGGACATGTCATTTTTTAAAAAACTTTTAGTTAATAGAAGAAATAAAAAGACGAGCCTAAATGTTACAAAATACGTCAGCATTGGAACGAATTCGACTAGTGAAAAGTTTTATTTTTGAATTAATCAAAATGAGATTTTTTGAAATGAAGGTATGAAGTATTTTCGGTGACCAACAAGTGCAAGATACAATTCTATATACCAAATCCTTACAGTTAGGCATGGCAGAAGAAATGTGATTTTATGTTGTGCATGTTCTTATGAAAAAGTCTAAAAAGTCGAAGGTCGAAACAATATAAAAGTCGAAGTCGAAATAGTCTATATTTGACTTATCGACAGCGACTTTTTATGAAAGTCGATCGACTTTTTTTGAGGAAAGTCGAATAGAAGTCGATATATCGATTTTTTACCAGCCCTAACTCTGTCTTGAAGTCGTTAAGATGAAAAACGTATTGGACATGTCATTTTTTAAAAAACTTTTAGTTAATAGAAGAAATAAAAAGACGAGCCTAAATGTTACAAAATACGTCAGCATTGGAACGAATTCGACTAGTGAAAAGTTTTATTTTTGAATTAATCAAAATGAGATTTTTTTGAAATGAAGGTATGAAGTATTTTCGGTGACCAACAAGTGCAAGATACAATTCTATATACCAAATCCTTACAGTTAGGCATGGCAGAAGAAATGTGATTTTATGTTGTGCATGTTCTTATGAAGATGTAGGTCCATTAGTCCAGGTTAAAAGTACCATGGATGCTTTAATGCAGAGAGATATTTTAAACAAAGCATATGCTACCTTCAAGAAAAAATATACCACAGCGATGGGTTGTTTCAACAGGACAACGATCCTAAACATACTTTGAAACTAATAAAGGAGTTTTTATGGCAAAAAAGTCCGAATTCTTGACTGCCCATGCCAATCTTCGTATTTAAATCTAATAGGGAATTTATGGCAAGACGTAAAAATATTTATTTATTTATTTATTACCCAACAGGAAATAATTTCCAATTACAGAGTAATATGAAATTAGAATATATACAGGTGTTCCATTTAAGTGCTACACTATTGCTATCTCGAGAAGTATAAGGCATACGAAGTTCGTTAAATTAGCAAACAATTTCTAAATTATATGACTGTTAAAATGAACAAAACAAAAATTATTTTCAACTAGTGGTTCTCAAAATACAGAATTCAACTTATTAATTTTAAATGAGAATCTACCTTTTTTATTCGCCTATTCGATTCAGCATTGCATTTTTTCTGAATACAACGATATAAAATGTCAAAATTATTGCCATGCTGATTTATACATAATTCCAGCCTTCTGAAGATATTACTCGCCGCTCAGGATAACGTTCCCTATACAATTCTTTGCAGCAACAGTATTTTTCAGAGATAATATGAAAACTTCGTACATATTAATTTTTTCTTCGTGCGGAAAATTCATTTTAACACAAAAGAAAACAAGAAAATTCATAAACTAACTACTTTGACATGTGATACAAAAAAAATATTCAGTTGTTTTTGTCATGGCACTCTGATTACATGTAGAAATAAATATGAAAATAATTTTCCTTTTGAATTTTTCTCGTTTTTTTTTTACCTCCCGCTACCCTTGGTAAGGGAGGTATAGGGATCGTGCTAAAAATTACATATCGAGATTTTAGTAAATGACCACGTTTTAAGGTCCCTAGAATCCAATTTTAGCATTTTACGATGATGTCTGTATGTGTATATGTGTATGTGTGTGTGTATGTGTAGGGATTTTGTCTTCACTCTAACTCAGATACTATCATTCTGAAACCTTGTATTTCCATCCCATTCTAATATGAAAGGAAGCCATTATATTTTGGTGTAATACGGATAACCGAAAATGGCACTTTACCTGAAGCTCATAATGGTTTTTCTTCAAAAAATACCATTAAATGCTATTTTTTCGCATTTTATGTCTTATGAAAATTAAAGATTATTGAATTTTCTACTGGAATACATTAATACTTTTTCTATATATTTTACAGATAAATTTAAAAATAATTTTTTTTATTAGTAGCGAAGCCTAAGATAAACACAATAATTCCTTTGTTACACAGTTCATATTTCAAATGAATGTAACTAAGAGTAAATGTCACTGTCAAAAAAGTAATCACTTCAAATTAATAATAGTGACATTTTAAAAAGAAAATAGTAAATAAAGCAATAGTTTTCTGCAATGGAACAGTTTGCAGCGTTAGTAAATACGTAAATATGTATTTAAATTAATAAAAATTCAATAGCGGGAGGTTCTGTGTTGACCACATCAGATTTTTTCGTTATGTAAGGGTATAAACATTTTATATCATTGTATTCAGAAAAAATGCTGAATCAAATAGGCGAATAAAAAAAGTAGGTTCTCATTTAAAATTAAAAAGTTGAATTCTGTGTTTTGTGAACCACTGGTTGAAAATAATTTTTGTAATGCTCATTTTAATAGTCTTATAATATAGAAACTGTTTGCTAATTTAACCGACTTCGTATCTCTTACGGTTCTCGAGATAGCAATAGTGTAACACTTAAATGGAACAATATATGACAAGACTTAAAAATATGCGTGGGTAAAGAAAAACACTCCAACGAGGGTGAATTATGGAACCATTTGAAGAATGCTGACGAATTAATAAATATAGAACACAAAATCGCAGGTACAAAAAGATTGTACCATTTTTTTTTTACTACTTTTAAAGCATGCATTTTTCTGGTGCAATACTTTTGAACTACATTATAAATTATTTTGTAATCACATAAGTTTATTTAATTAGTTTTTGCTTTATATTTTGAAAATATTTTATGCACAAATACATATGTTTATAAAAATAACTGTTTCATTTCTTTATCACTTTTACAATATATATGATATAGTGTAAAAATGTGTGTGGCTCTAAACTTTTGCTCGCAACTATATATAACTCCAGACAATTTCAACAGGACTAGCCTGATTGGAGTATTTCAATTAATCCTTTTACTTACGACCTTCAGGGTTAACCCTGTATAGATTTTTTCATTTTGTTCTCTTACTTACAAGAATACACATGTTTTTAAGATTCTCATATTTATCATTTTAAATTTTGATTTTAATTGTTTTTAAGATTATTTATTTATTTACAGTTTTATTTTACTTGTTGACGATGTCCGCTTGTCCATGTCTGTTTGATGTATCAGGGAATTTCATATTCTTTTTAACTGAAGACCATTTCTGTAAGTATTTCATATATACTATACTTGCCGTCAAATAAACATGGAGTGAAGATTTCTATACTGTTGCCAATTTCGTTGGTCATGATGAAAATGCTAAGTTATGAAGAAGCGGCAACACCGCAGTGCAAGGGACAGGGTGGGGAGAAGGAAAAAAGTGGAACATCAGTCCATATTTATTTGCCAACAAGTATAATTTTCATAATAAATAAAAATATATCATCACGGCATATTACCCATTTCTGAGTGTGCCACAATCTGCTTTATCTCAGATATCGGTAATGATGATGACATATTTGTAGATAGCGGGCGCTTACCAGGCGTCACCCCACGGGCACTCATTCCTGGCGTGGAGAGTGCACCACAGGAGTCACTTTCGTGGCATTTAAAATTAGAAATATTTGGCGTCGGTCGGGATCGAACCCGGTTCACCCAGGTTCGCGACCAGACACTCCGGCACGCGGACACGTGACCCCATTAATTTTAATTAATATTATATATTTCAAATGCTATGTAAGTTATATGTTGCCTTATTGTAGTATTATAATAATAATGAAGCAATATTAGTAATTAGTTATGTAGTTTTCGTACAGAGTACACAAAATAATAAATGATATTACACAAGTTATCAAGCAACTCAGTAATGTAGAAATTAAAATATTGTGCATTTTGATATGCAATGTTATTTATATGCATTACGTTGTGCATTTGTATCACCATCATCATCATCATCTATGGCACATCAGCCATTATAGGGCCAAGGCCGCAAGTACCGTAGGTACTCGTGTCGTGACCGATAGGACTAGAGCAATTGGTGTACTTAATCCGTGCGACAACCACTGATTGCTACGCAACCAATGCGGTAGCGGAAATACTCCTTCTACACTGATACCATCTATCTTTAACATGGACAACTGGTCAGTTCGTCGCATGCGAGTGCTATTAATGCCTGATATGACATTTTAACGATTTTGTGTATTAGTATATTTTATACATATTTATACACAAGTCATTTAGTAGCTCTGTTATCTTGCCAATGTAGCACTTCCACTTTGCCTTTATGGTTAATAACTTACCGTTAAACTAGTGTAAAAATATAAGTTTTTTACTATTTTTGTTACTTAATGTTGTTTTATTTTATCTTAAATTTATTAATAATTGAAGAAAATAATTTTAAGAATAAGGATTCGCAGATCAGTGTTAAAAAGAATGACGTTAAATTTTATTGATAAAAGAGAATTTTTTTCTAAAACGTTCACGTTAACATCTAGGTTGTTTAGCAATATCGAATTTCTGTGTCACAGAGGTAAACTATTCTATATTGCTATTTTTACTTCCCGCTGCCCTAGGTAAGGGAGGTATAGGGATCGTGCCAAAAATCGCATGTAGAGATCTTAGTGAATAAGCACGTTTTGATGTCCCCGGAATCCGATTTTAACATTTTAAAATGATGTCTGTAGGTATGTATGTGTGTGTATCTATGTGTGTGTGGATCGTGTGGACACGATTACTCAAATACTATCAATCAGAAAATATTAAAATTTTATATACCCATTCTATACTAATGTTGGGAAGAGCTCATTAGTTTTTAGTGTATATCGGATAACCGGAAATATAATTTATACAAGCTTTTAAAGGTTTTTCTCGTGTATAACTCTGAATAACTTTAAATATGAATATATTATATAATTTATTTTCATATATCATCTTGCCTGTGCGTCAAACAAAAACATAATTTTAAAAACAATTTTGACATATTTAAACTAATGTCACTGTCAGAAAGCAATTACATTAAAATTAATAATGAAACCGTGTTAAGGAGAATATAATAGTAAAATAATTAATTCTAATGAAATTAAGGTTTGTAATAATAATATATTTTCCACCATACATAAATATTAGACATACAAGACGATCTGATTTAAATTTGTTAATTTTGTACAATTATAAATTAATATTAATTTACAACAACACATTTACGAAATGGATCATGTACGGCGAAGAATTTAGAAAGATTGCGTTTTAGAGCACCTGAAAGTTGATGTTGATTTTATAAAGAATGTGTGTGTGACGATTTTTCCTTAAAGTCTATTAAAATATGTTCCAAAACATCTCAAATATGGTATTTAAAACTCATATATAATATAAAACAACATATTAGATTTTAACCATATATGATAAATCGGATGTAGTACTTAATTTGGAGCACTAACAGATTTTTGAGGAAAAACAATAAAACATAAACCAAAATTTCGTGTTACAGACTTTTCTATTTATTGGATAACAACTTAGATTTTATTTACAAACGATCAACCGGAAGTGATACTTTACTTAAAGCTCATTGCTATTTTAAACATGGAATAGGCGGGAGGTCATGTGCTGGCCACATCAGCTTTTTATTTCTGGTACCTTGTTGAAGAGATTCAAAATAAAGGACTTTTGTCGCCCACTCAAGGTGATGTCGAGAAAAGGGAACAAAGCACTTTCACTTTCTCCTTTTTACCTCTCGCTATGACAGGTATTGGAATCATGCTAAAATTCGCATACCCAGATTTTAGTGGATAAGCACGTTTTAAGGTCCCTATAATCCAATTATAAAATTTTTTCGATGATGTCCGTGTGTGTGTGTGTGTGTGTGTGTGTGTGTGTGTGTGTGTGTGTGTGTGTGTGTGTTTGTGTGTTGTGTGGATGTTGGAAACATGGTTTCTCGAATACTGTAAGACTTAAAAAATATTTAACTTTTTTTCCTCAATCTGACAATCCTGGGAAGAACTGATTAGATTTTGGTAACAATTGGACAACCGGAAGTCACAGTTTCTTTAAAAAAATCTTCTAAACATTATTTTTTGAAAATTTCTATTACTACTATTAATGAAGAACATAAAATTCTACATCTGATACATTTAAAAATTTTATTTTATCTTGTATACATTTAGAGATAAAAGCACTGTAATATATAGAATAATCTAATTGCAGAGGCCAAGGCACTAAGGGAACCAGTTAACAATTTCAAATGTGTGTAACATAGTTTGGAAATGATAGATGTCAGTGTCAAAAAATCAACAGTTTTAGTGACATTCTGAAAGATTTTTCTGGGAAGTACATTTAATCTATCTTATTGTTTTATTAATTAAATATTTAAAATTGTAGATATAATGCATATATCCATTTGAAACACTGCCAATCTTGCTAATGAATTGGAAGAATCTCTGACAATGAAAAATAGATATAATTAGAATTGTATGTGTGCAGAAGACATGATAAATACAATAAAAAACAATATTTGGGTAAAGTTCTGTAATTTTTTTGTTATAAAACGACTGTTTGATTGCGAAGTGCAATACAATACTTATATAACATAAAATGGAAATGGCGAGAGGTATTGTGCTGGCCACAACAGATTTTTATTATTCACTTGGACGTTTCGGAGGTCCAATGTCCTCCATCTTCAGAATATACATTGTTCGGCTAAGTTTTACATTTCTTGTACTTTAAAACCTGACACTGCTACCATGCAGTCAAGGTAACAAAAGACTTTTAATTTCATCTTTATCTTTTTTGAATTAATCCCTCAGAAAACAGGATGGAGGTGAAGACCATCCCGTTTCAAATATGCAGGGTTTTATGAGACAATACAGCTTAACATAATAAGTAAAGGAATGTAAAACTTAGCCAAACAATGTATATGCTGAAGATGGAGGTCTTTAGACCTCCGAAACGTCCAAGTAAATAATAAAAAGGAGAAAGTGAAAGTGTTTTGTTCCCTTTTCTCGACATCACCTTGAGTAGGCGACAAAATTCCTGTATTTTGTATTCTATATTGTGTCATTTTTACCTCCCGCTACCCTTGGTAAGGGAGGTATAGGGATCGTACTAAAGATCGCATATCGAGATTTTAGTAAATGACCACGTTTTAAGGTCCCTATAACCCAATTTTAACATTTTCGCGATGATGTCTGTATGTGTGTGTGTGTGTGTGTGTGTGTGTGTGTGTGTGTGTGTGTATGTGTATGTGTGTGTGTGTGTGTGTGTGTGTGTGTGTATTTGTGTATGTGTATGGATTTTGTCTTCGCTCTAACTCAAATATTTTCATTCAGAAAATTCTGAAACTTGTATTTCTACCCTATTCTAATATTCAAAGAAATCATTAAAATTTGGTGTAAATCGGAAATGGCATTTTACTTGAAGCTCATAATGGGTTTTCTTCAAAAAAAAAAAAAAAAAAAATACCACTAAATGCCATTTTTTCGCATTTTATGACATTATGAAAATTAAATACTAAATTTCCAACAGATACACAGTAATTATCTTTCTATTTATTTTACAGGTAAATTTAAAAAAAAATCTTTTATTTTATAACAATTACTTTGTATTTGTTATCGTTTTGCTTAAAATTTGGGTGTAACTTTGAATGTCACCTTCAGGTCATCTGTCAACTCGTACGTCGAGCAATGTATCAGTTATTAAATTCATTTTTAAATTTATTCATTTTTGTATTAATGCTTAAAAGGTTATCTAAATTAATTTAACTCTTATGTTATTTATCTTAATATAAATTGTAGCTAAAATAGTTTGGTAACTTATATTCCGGGTTGGCCGGACTGTTGCTGTTCCTTGCTCACGCACCGAACGGGAAGAAACTCTCCCTTAAAAATCGCTTGTTGACATGAAAAGATGTTCCCCTGAATTGTGCGTAGTTATTTTTGTCACGTGTTGTGAATCAACTGAAATGCAGTAAAAGTTTAACAACTACTTCGCACTGGCTAACAACTACTTCGCACTGGCGAATTTTCTGGTAAGATCCATTCATTCTAATTTTATTATTATAATTTTTTGGCAAAAGGTTTTTTGACCTATTTCTTAAATTATGCGCAGTTTCTGTAGCGCAGGGTCACGTGTTAGTAAGTTTATGTTAGAATGGATTACCTTGCCATAAAATGGATAGTATTTTTTTTGTTTTGGGAATATCTCTTCACATCCTGCGATTTTGTATATTTTTTCCTGGATTTCTAAATTATTGTTTGTGAACAGGAGCGGACTCATTTTAAATTTAGTTTCGGTTTTATCAAAATTTATATAAATTTTTAGTGATTTAATCAGATTCCTCCGATTTTTGTTTTCAAAATTCTAAAGTTTTTTAAATGTGCCCGAGCTAATTAACCTGAATAGCTCCAGTCCCCTGACGCCAAGGCGGCGTCTTCAAATTTTTTCTCTGTCATCTATAGTAATTCTGCTTAAATTTTGCCCGAGCTAGTCAACCAACATAGCTCCAGTCCCCGAGGCCGAGTTGCCTCTTCAAATTTGTTTTCTTCCATTTATAAGTAGTTCTGCTTAAATGTTTTATGCGAGTTTCAACCCTTAAACTCGCAGGCTTAGTCGCTTAAAGATAATACTAATTCAAATTTTGCCGTATACCATTTAATTTTTAGTGGTGTTGCTTAACTTTTGGGGTTAATTCCTTATTAATAATTCTATTTGAGCTCATATATTCTTTTAAAAAATTAATTGGGGCTAAATTTTTCATGGGTTGAAATTTATTTAGGTTTAAAAATTTATTTGGGTAAAATAAATTCAAATTACCAGTCCCTTCCCCTTTTTCCCTAGAATGATTGTTGAGTGTATTGTAGGGTGTCGTGAGAACCTGACTTGATTTTTGACTCGACAATTTTTCGGCTCGGTATAAACCATTTTTATAGTCGGAGCGTAGTGATCTTAAAAATATTTTTGTGTTAATTTTTTATCTCATTTTTCCGGGTAGCGGCGCAAATTTTTTTTTTTTAGTATCATAAATTGTGCGCTACCAACTTGGTCACTACCTCAAATTGTATGGGCATTATTTTTATCGTTAAATTAATTTTATTAGCTTGTGGCTTGTCGTTTGATTTTTTTATTGGCGATTTAAAGTACGAAAACAAGTCAGTTTTACACACTCTTCCTCTAATTCTATTTACTTTTACTATCTCTATCCTGTTCTAAATTCTTCATTTCACTGCCGTATATATTTTTTTGTATAAAATTTTGCTAACGTTTTGGGGTCAAACTAGGGACAAAACTTTTCCTGTATAGTACACAGCCCATCAGGCCTCTTGTAAATCTCTCACAAGATAGAAATTTTTGCTGGCTTAGTGTTTCTTTTAAGGGGCATTAGAAAGAGAACGAGTAGCCTTGTCCTTTTGGGATCGAATCTCGGAGGCCGCTGAGCTCTTTCACCGCCCAGAATTTTTATTGGACCACGACTACTCGCCACTTGAGGAGCCGTTTTACTACGCTTATGAGAGGTTTATTCAGAGGGTTCGCAAAGTTCTCACTCGCCCAGGGCTGATTTCCGCCATATTCGGCACGAGCGGTTTACATCACTTATAGCCGCCAAGTAGCCGCGAAGAAACCCCGCCGCTAAGAGTGTGACTCGCCAAGTTGCGCATCGCGCTTCCGAGGTGGGGTCCTGGAAGGGCAAGACACTCCTCTGAGGGTAGGACTAGCGAGTAAACGACCCCAACGTTTTGTGAGTTTGTGAATTTTTATTAAACATTATTATTTTAACTTTCGGCTTGTTCTTTGGAGTGGACCTTACTCCTTTTTATTTCACCCTTATAAGGTTATTATTTCGAGAAATTTAAATCTAAAACTTTATTTTTTTTTAAATTAAAATTGACCAATTTCGTAACTTGTACATTTGTTTAAACTACCTGTTCTCGAAAAAAGTTTCGAACCTTCACCCAGCCGGCGACAATTTTTTTTTTCACAGCTACCCGGTGCCAAATTTATAAGTGTGACAGACAGGTAGGGGGAATTTTGTTTTATAGTTGTAAAATTTTTGAATTCCTTGTTTACGTCACAATATATAAATCCCGAAGTCTAAGATAAACACAATTCCTTTGTTATACAATTCATATTTCAAATGAATGTAATTGCCAGGTAAATGTCACTGTCAAAACTAATCGCTTGAAATTAATAATAGTGACATTTTAAAAAGAAAACAGTAAATAAAGCAATAGTTTTATGCAATGGAACACAATATAGTTTGCAGCATTAGTAAATACGTAGGTATGTATTTATATTAATAAAAATTAAATGGCGGGAGGTTTTGTGTTGACCACATCAGATTTTTAAAAAAGAATTGCAAAAGGGAATAATTAATGGAGTTTCAGATTAAATAATAATAAAAAATTTGTTGTGGCCAGCACAATAGCTCTCGCCATTTTCATTTTATGTTATACATTGTATTGCACTTCGCTATCGAACCGTCGTTTTACAACATAAAAGTGACAGAACTTTACGAATATATTGTTTTTTATTGTATTTAACATGTCTTCTGTATACATATAATTCTAATTATATTCTATTTTTCATTGTATGTGGAATGTCATAAATGTCAGAGATTCTTCCAATTCTTTACCAAGATTTGCGGTATTTCTGATGGATGTATACATTTCATCTATAATTTTAATTATTTAATTAATAACACAATAAGAAAGATTAAATTTACTTACCAGAAAAAGCTATCAGAATGTTACTAAAATTGTTGATTTTTGACACTGACATCTGTCATTTACAAACTATGTTATAAACATTTGAATTTCTCAACTGGTTTTCTTAGTGTAGTTTAGCATCTGCGATGTATTACATCCGATTATTCTATATATTATAGTGTCTTTATCTCTAAATCTATACATAATATAATAAAAAATTTAAGTGTGTTAGATGGATAATTTTATGTTCTTCAATATTTTTAATAACAAAAACTTCCAAAAAATTATATTTCAAAGAAATTTTCTAAAAAACTACTACTTGCGTTTGTCCAATTGTTACCAAAACCTTTTCAGCTCTTCCCAAGAATATCAGATTGAGGAATTCATAGTTAAACCGGTCTTATGTCTTATAGTTTTTGAGGAATCGTCCTTCCAACATCTACACGTACACACACACACACTCATCCACCCACACATAAAAACACACACACACACACACGCACACAGGTATCATCGTAAAAATGTTATACTCGAATTCTAGGGACCTTAAATCGTGCTTATTCACTAAAATCTGGATATGCGATTTTTAGTATGAATCCGATACCTCCCTTAGCGAGAGATAAAAAAAAATCGCAGACCATGTCAAAACGCTTCGGCAATATGTAGCTGACAAATGCAAAATATACGTCCTACATTCTCATTCTCATTATTTTTTTTATCAAACCTCATAAAGTATGTCACCAGAAGTCGAGGGATCAAAGTAAACTGTTCACACACCCGTCATTTGCGTTCACAAAAAAACTTTAAATTCTATCTGCCATAAATAAAAATGTAAACCCCAATCTTGGTTTCTCAAGTTTTGCACAGAATTGAACTTCGTCCTAACAAAAATAAGAAATAAAATAGTATTTAAATTAAACAACTTTTTAACCTGCTACAACATAATTTATTTATAGTGAAAACATGAATAAGTTTTCCTTGAATCCGACTTATTTTGATAAATTATACAGCAATTTGCAGTATTAAAGTCAAAAGGCTATTTTGTTCTTTTATATTTGACGGACTTGTACTATAATAAAGAGTTTTTTGAAAATTTTTTTTATATAAGGGTACTAACATGTTATGTCATCGAAAAGAGAAAAAAAATCTCTATCAAATGAGCCTAATGAAAGGGTACATTGCTATTTAAAAAATGCAATTGTTGTTCGTTACTCATTTGTTTTCTGAAATAAAAACAACTGAATGCTGCCTTAATAATGGAAATTAAATGTTAAACAACTTTTATATAAAAAAAATTGTATACAGTCGTTATTTACCGATATATACTATATTCCATACATAGTGGGCACCCTGTACATATATATATATATATATATATATATATATATATATATATATATATATATATATATATATCGCTTAAGACGATCCACCCTCAATAACTTTGAAACGAATTGTGATAGACATCCCCGGTTTACGCTAAATATTTTAACATCTAGGGGGCCACAGTTTAATAATATTTTTGTTTTTTTGAATTCATTCAACAATTTTATAACTTTTTTTATAACAATTATAAAATTGTTACATTCGATCTGGCTCGTTACATTATGTTTTATTTAAAAGTTGTTTTTCATCAATTTTATAACGTTGTAATTCATCTATTACATTTTGATGTTTGTTAACATGAGTTACAAATATCTTCTTCATATTTTATGACTTGATTTAACCCTGAGGAAGACAATTGTAATGGTCGAAACGTAGGTTCTAATCAAATAAAACCATACTGACTGCAGTTTCCGAGGACTTTATTTTCTTCTCCACAAAAAAATATTAATAAAATGTGGCCTCCTAGATGTTGAAACATTTATCGTAAAACGGGTTTGTCTATCACAATTCGTTTCAAAGTTATTAAGGGTGGATAGTCCTAAGGTGTACATAGGAGATTAACATGGGAGATCAGTTTTTTGCAAACCGTTGCCCCCTTTTTAATTTAAGGCAATGTTTGTGGTGCCAATACAAAGATAAAAAAATCCCATCCGAAAATACCAAATACATGAAAATTATCCAATATTTTAGGTCCATAAATTAATTTTAAAATTTATTCAGTTTTCTATTCATAGCAGAAGCCATGTCAAATTTGAAAGATAAACAAGATAAACAAATGGTTGACATTTTATCTGTCAGAATAGGTTAATTGACATTGTCAAGAGACATTACTTTTTAGTTTAACCTATTATGATACATAAAATGTCAAGCATTTGTGTTTCTTTTTCTTCCAATTTAGCATGGCTACTTCTATTAATAAGAAAATGAATAAATTTTAAAATTAATTTATGGACCAAAAATACTGATAATTTGGTATTTTCGGATGGGTAATTTTTTTTTATCTTTGTATTGACACCACACCCATTGCCGTGAGTTAAATCTGGGGGCAACGGTTTGCGAAAAACTGATTCCCCATGTGAATCTCCTAAGCACACCTTGAAAAAATCACCTGCATAATCAGGTTGGTTACTAAATAGAGGTCACGGATTTAAAGGTGGATAATACATCTCAAAACAATAAAAAAAAAAGTTCATATAAACGTACATCCGGAAATGCCTAGTTTCAGAACTATAGCGATTTAAATATTTTATTTATGTCATATACAACTTATACTTTTAGTTTTAACATTGCAATAAAATCCGTTCACAATGGAAAACAAGATAGTCTTGTTTTTTCTTATTCGTCATAATTATTATTGTTTGTCAAGCGTGCATTACACGATGAAGTTTTTCTTTTCAAGTGACTTGAAACGTTTTCTCTCGCGCACAATGACGTGAGTGCAAGAGAGACAAATGAATATATTTTTAACGAAAAACTTTTAAAGTAAAACTTTTTTTTTGTCTGTCAAGTAACTGCCAAATGTCATTAATGTTTATATTTTTGTTATGTACAAGTGTGGTGTTTTATAGTGATTGATTTTAAACTGGAAAATGGCAAAATTGTACGAATATAACTTAAATTTTGACACTTGGATATTTTAATTGATGCAAAACTTAAACGTATAAAGACACTTTTCAAGTCACTTGAAAATAAAAACTTCATCGTGTAATCCACGCTTTACAAACACAATTTTATCATGAATAACTTCACTTTATTCGAATTAGCAGATATGCATTTAATTATAAATAGCTGCAATACAATTTGCAATAAGCTCGGAATTTTCGAACGTATTCGTCAGTCCATGAGACGAAGATTAGAATGTTGTATTGAAGTTCAAGGTGGATATTTTGAACATTATTTATAATTGACTGTTTTCCACTGTAAACGGCCATTATGATTTTATTGTAATGTTAAAAGTATGAGTTGTATATGTTGAACCAGGCACCATATTCATGATGTCAAGCCAGATTTGTGCATACGCAGATGATGTCCTAATTGTATCTGAAAATATTACGAAAATGAAAGATATATACACAGAAATAGAAAGACACACAAAAAGTTTAGGATTACATGTGAACGTAGATAAAACCAAGTATATGAAAGTCTCCACATTGGAAGCTAGAAGATTAGTTCAAGACTTGGAAGTCGGTGGAAATACATTTGAAGGCGTAAATAGTTTTACATACTTGGGTCTTAAAGTGACAAATAATTGCGACATAAAATCAACCATCCAAGAAAGAATTATGCAAGGCAACCGAGCATACTACGCTAATCTCAAAATATTCCAAAATAAACTTATATCAAGGAAAACTAAATTCAAAATATATAAAACCACAGTACGCCCAGTCGTCACATTTGGATGTGAGGTGTGGACACTGACACAGAACGATATCACAAAATTACAAACATTTGAAAGAAAAATTTTGAGGAAGATATATGGAGGTGTACAAGAAGGAGGACTATGGAGAAGAAGATACAATGCAGAATTGTAAGAATTGATTGAAGGACAAGACATTATAAGATTCATAAAGTCACAAAGATTAAGATGGATAGGACACGTAGTGAGGATGGAAGATGAAAGAATGCCGCTTAGAGTCATGAGAGGAAAATTGTACTCTAGAAGAAGAAAAGGACGACCAAAATTGAGATGGCTGGATGATGTGCAAAAATTGCAGATTGTAAAGGAAGCCAAGGCCCACCCCGGGCTGTAGAGCTAAACATAATGATGAGTTTTATATAACAAAAATATAATATTAAAATCGCTATAGCTCTGAAACTAGGCATTTCCGGATATATGTTTATATGAACTTTTTTTTATTGTTTTGAAATGTATTATCCATCCTTAAATCCGTGACCTCTATTTCTTGCATATCTGAACTTCTAATTGTAAATAAGGTTCTTCCTTATGCTTATCGAGCTACTTATGTTGTAGTATATGAGTTTTTCTTTTTCTGTATTTCTTTTATTAAAACTTACTTTTACTTTATAAAAATTTTACAAATTATTAATTTCTCTAAAATATAAACCCTATGCTGTTTACAGTTTTCATTGGCATTTATCCATTTGAATAAATTATTTTTCATTATGGTAAAAAAAAATTGTTTTGCATTTACTTGAAAACATATTTCACTAATACATTTCTCAAAAATGATCAAACACTGAGACACTATATTAATGAACTCATCTTCAGGAGCGTATAGTCCTTCATCGGTTGATTTTATATTTTCATAAGTTTTATGGAATAAAAATAATTCCTTGGGATTTTTTAATTCCGATTGTTTTGTCATATAATGTAAGTACAAAGCGTACATTTTATTATTTTTTGTTTGGTGGAGGACCCCATTGTGGTGACTGAAAAAATCTTGTGTGTTTCGAGCGTAAATGGACACTATCCCATTTTGCGCTCTTAATACACAAACAGCTATTAAAGACCTGTCCCGAATTTTGTAATGTTGTCGTGGTTGATTTTTATCTACACACAAAAATAAATAAAATTTATGTATTGTCCTTCAAATTATGTTTTATGCTACTAAACCAAGAAGTTTCTTGTTTTTTCACATACAATATACGAGTGGTTAAAATATATATTTACCGTATTGTTCTCTGTCAACATAACAGTAGTAAAACATCTATATCTACATTTATAATCAATTAGTTATTAACTTCTAATGATTCATGTTTTTTTTTTCTCACTTGTAATTGCAATTTATATGTGATGCTCTTGTAATAAAAATAAATGATACATTGTAGCTGATACCGATGAGGTGACATGTCCTAGTGAACTAGGAATAGAGTTTTGTGTATTCTTTATCCACTTGAAACGAGCCCTTGTCTGCTTACTTGCTAGACACTGACCCACATACACGTATATCAAAGGTACCAAATAGGAACGACTTCAGTTCCACATCTTTCACTTGCATACTTAAATATTTACTTTTCTATTACCTGAAGCGAATGTATCTATATTTTACACATAAAAGGTGTTTTAATATAAATATTTACAGATGTTTACGATTGTGAAAGGTAAAGACACATATGTGTTAATTTATACTATTTATAAGTAAGTTGATAGTAATATGATATTTATTGCAAATAATATGACAACTTCTGGTATATAAGACTGGTGATGAATTTATTTAAATTTTTGTTATTTTGCTAATAAAAGCTTTCAAAGTGTTAAAGCTGTATACTTGTTCCAAGTTCCATTTTATTTTTTATTTACTATCTCACAAATATTATATAATGATGCCTGCGAACATGGCAAATTATTTTATCATAATAATTATCCATGTGACCTCAAGCTACCCTAAATGAGGGAGGTACAGGAATACTATTAAAATTTGCATATCACTTTTAGTGAATAAGCACGTAGGTACATACAAAAAGAAACAATACCAGTACTGACATTCTTTTTGAAAATCAATAAATAAATTCTTATTTATATTATTATTATTAATAATTAGTAGGTATTATTAATTTTATTATTAATTATTATTAATTATTACTATTATTAATTATTATTACAATTAATTATTATTAATAATTTTATTAATTATTATTATTATTTATTATTATTATTAATTATTAATTATCAATATTATTAATTTTTATTATTAATTATTATTATTATTAATTATTATTATTAATTATTATTATTATTAATTATTATTATTTATTATTATTATTATTATAATTAATTATTATTATTATTAATATTATTAATTATTATTATTAATTATTATTATTACTTATTACTATTTATTTTTAATATTATTAATTATTATTATTAATTATTATTAATTATTATTATTATTAATTATTATTATTATTATAAATTATTATTATTAATTATTTTTAATTATTATTATTATTTGATATTATTATTATTAATTATTATTATTACTAATTATTATTATTATTAGTTATTATTATTATTATTATTATTATATGGGGTCCCGTAGCCTCGTGCCTGAGTGTCTGGTCGCGAACCTGAGGGTACCAGGTTCGATCCCGACCGACGCCAAATATTTTGAATTTTAAATGGCACAAAAGTGACCCCTGTGGCGCACTCTCCACGCTAGCAATGAGTGCCCGTGAGGTGACGCCTGGTAAGCGCCCGCACGGTACAAATATGTCATCATCATTACACCCAGAAATGGGTAATATGCCGTGATGATATATATATATATATATATAAATATAAGAAATGATCACGACTGACCAGTTAAGTAGAAAAACAAAATGTTTCACAGGTATAGCAGTCCGGAGTATGGGAAAAAGATGTTAAATAATACTCTTTAAAGTTACATGTCAAGCTTTCGGAATTACTTTATTCCTTCTTCAGGACAGCTGGAAGGTACAACAACAACGTTCATGTTACAAATTTGAAAAAGTAAATAATTGAACACACAGTACTTACTACTTTGTGAGGTTAAATTTTAAACTGAACAGTCATCAGAACAGTGAAAATTATTTGTTTAAATAGTTCAAACATTGATAATTTAATTTAGAAACTAAATTGTCCACAAGGTTTAATAAATATATGTTACAGAACCCAAAATCAGAGCGATTAGGTTCAGAAGAAGTCAAGTTGTAAAACACGTGTGAAACACCGTAAAAAACAAGTTCGAACTTTGAACAAATTACCAAAAACGACCGAGAACAACAATATGTGCAAGTGAGAGGGAGAAAAACTAACCGGAAACACGAAAAGTTCTTGAAATTCAAAAAAAAAATTTTTATCATTTCATTATTTAAATTTTAGTACAACCCTACTAAAATACTGAAAAAAAGTGATACAAATTACAAATTTTTTTTTTTTTTTTATGTTGGATCAGAATTTTCATTATTATTAGAATTATGTAATTCTTTAAATTTCAAAAGGTAATTGTAAATAGAGCTCAGACCGCTAACATCTGTTTTTTTATTCATAGTATAGTTAGTTTTATTAATGTGAACCATTTCAAGGAAATTTCTTTTGTTTGAATTAGTTGCTACATCTAATACAGATGAGTTACTATAGTCAATCCGATGAGAAAACTCATTGAAATGCTGTGATAAAGCACATGCTTTAGGTCTTAGTCTACAATCACTTTTATGGGAAGAGATTCTAGATTTGAGAGATCTGGAAGTCTGCCCAACATAAACCTGCTGACATTCCCCGCACGGAATTTTATATACAACGTTAGATTGTAAATCTTTTTCAATAGGATCCTTAACTTTAGAGAAAAGGGAATTTATAGTAACTGGATTTTTTAAGGCTATTTTTACTTTATCATTTTTAACTTCCTTCAGTAATGTACATGTCAAATTTTCTATATTCGGTAATGAAGTAAAGGTAATATTATTGTTATTAGTGTCTGTCTGTGGACGAGTGTTAATTCTTTCGCTACCAAGATCCAATGTATTGGTGCTGAAAAGTAACCGACAAATAAGGGATTCAGGATAAGAATTTGTTAATAAAATATTTTTAAATTTATGTAAATTTTTTAACCTAAGAGTGGGATGTGAAATACTGACAATTCTCTTTTTTAAACCCAAAATAACGTTGATTTTGATTTTCATAGTATGATGTGAATAAAAATGTATATATCTTCCTGAAGCCATAGGCTTTTGGTACCAATCAAGTATGATTGTATTCAACGATGTTCTTATTAATTTAGTGTCAAGGAAGGGAACACTTTTTTCAGTTTCCTTTTCGATGGTAAATTGTATATTGGGGTTATAATTATTGAATGTGTCAAGTATTTCCTCAGTCCTATCACTAGGTACGGCGCAAATTATGTCATCTACGTATTTTTTAATAAAAGGTAAATCGAAACTAAGTCTGGGAATACAATCATCCAGTAATTGATCCATTACATATTGAGCAATTATTGGACTCAGGGAACTGCCCATGGGGGTACCGAAAATTTGTTTGTAAAATTGATTTTTATATCTGCAAAAACTAGTGTCAAAAATGAATTTAATTAATTCTATGAAACATTCTAAACTTAAGTTACAATGTTGTGAAATAATTTCCCATTTTTCGGTGATACTTTTCAGCACCAAATCTACAGGGATATTGCTAAACAGCGAGACAACATCCAAACTTATTATGACATAGTTCTGGTAATTTTGAAATTCAGAAGAAAATTCAAGAGAATCTTTGACAAAATATGTGTTATTTTTATCATACGCAGTTTTTAATATTTCTGCGACCAGTGAAGCTATTTTATTGTTAGGAGCGTTTACAGATGAAATTATAGGTCTTAAACTTAAGGTTGGTTTATGAACTTTAGGTAGTCCATAATATCTGGGGGCTATTGCATTGTAAGTCATTAATGTACTTGCCTTTTCTGTAGGTATCATATTAGACGATTTTAATTTTGAAACCAATTTATTAGATTTTTGTTGAATTGTACTTGTTGGATCTCTCCTTAAAATTTTATAATTATTGGGGTCATTTAATATTTTTAATGATTCTATGTCATAATGATCTTTATTCATTATAACAGTAATATTACCTTTATCAGACCGAAGAACTAATAAATCCGAATTTTGTTTTAAGTAGTTTTTGCAACGGTTGTACAACACATTTATGTTGGACGGACATCCATGATTCTTATGTAAAAAATTAGTGATGATGTTAGTAATTCGTGCTCTAACCACATTTTTTGTATTCGAATCAAATTTTTCAATAATCAGCTCAAGGTCAGCTAATAATTTGTGAATTTGAATTTGATCAGGCGATAAATTTATACTAAATTTTGGACCAAGTGCTAAAATTTGTAACATTTCAGATGGAATTTCTACGTCACTAATGTTTTTAATCCAATTAGATTCTACTTTAAATTTTTTACGTTCAGATGTAATCAAAGTATTCAGTTTTTTTATATACAAAAATATAAAAAAAACTGAATACTTTGATTACATCTGAACGTAAAAAATTTAAAGTAGAATCTAATTGGATTAAAAACATTAGTGACGTAGAAACTCCATCTGAAATGTTACAAATTTTAGCACTTGGTCCAAAATTTTAGTATAAATCCATCGCCTGATCAAATTCAAATTCACAAATTATTAGCTGACCTTGAGCTGATTATTGAAAAATTTGATTCGAATACAAAAAATGTGGTTAGAGCTCGAATTACTAACATCATCACTAATTTTTTACATAAGAATCATGGATGTCCGTCCAACATAAATGTGTTGTACAACCGTTGCAAAAACTACTTAAAACAAAATTCGGATTTATTAGTTCTTCGGTCTGATAAAGGTAATATTACTGTTATAATGAATAAAGATCATTATGACATAGAATCATTAAAAATATTAAATGACCCCAATAATTATAAAATTTTAAGGAGAGATCCAACAAGTACAATTCAACAAAAATCTAATAAATTGGTTTCAAAATTAAAATCGTCTAATATGATACCTACAGAAAAGGCAAGTACATTAATGACTTACAATGCAATAGCCCCCAGATATTATGGACTACCTAAAGTTCATAAACCAACCTTAAGTTTAAGACCTATAATTTCATCTGTAAACGCTCCTAACAATAAAATAGCTTCACTGGTCGCAGAAATATTAAAAACTGCGTATGATAAAAATAACACATATTTTGTCAAAGATTCTCTTGAATTTTCTTCTGAATTTCAAAATTACCAGTTACCTGAGAACTATGTCATAATAAGTTTGGATGTTGTCTCGCTGTTTAGCAATATCCCTGTAGATTTGGTGCTGAAAAGTATCACCGAAAAATGGGAAATTATTTCACAACATTGTAACTTAAGTTTAGAATGTTTCATAGAATTAATTAAATTCATTTTTGACACTAGTTTTTGCAGATATAAAAATCAATTTTACAAACAAATTTTCGGTACCCCCATGGGCAGTTCCCTGAGTCCAATAATTGCTCAATATGTAATGGATCAATTACTGGATGATTGTATTCCCAGACTTAGTTTCGATTTACCTTTTATTAAAAAATACGTAGATGACATAATTTGCGCCGTACCTAGTGATAGGACTGAGGAAATACTTGACACATTCAATAATTATAACCCCAATATACAATTTACCATCGAAAAGGAAACTGAAAAAAGTGTTCCCTTCCTTGACACTAAATTAATAAGAACATCGTTGAATACAATCATACTTGATTGGTACCAAAAGCCTATGGCTTCAGGAAGATATATACATTTTTATTCACATCATACTATGAAAATCAAAATCAACGTTATTTTGGGTTTAAAAAAGAGAATTGTCAGTATTTCACATCCCACTCTTAGGTTAAAAAATTTACATAAATTTAAAAATATTTTATTAACAAATTCTTATCCTGAATCCCTTATTTGTCGGTTACTTTTCAGCACCAATACATTGGATCTTGGTAGCGAAAGAATTAACACTCGTCCACAGACAGACACTAATAACAATAATATTACCTTTACTTCATTACCGAATATAGAAAATTTGACATGTACATTACTGAAGGAAGTTAAAAATGATAAAGTAAAAATAGCCTTAAAAAATCCAGTTACTATAAATTCCCTTTTCTCTAAAGTTAAGGATCCTATTGAAAAAGATTTACAATCTAACGTTGTATATAAAATTCCGTGCGGGGAATGTCAGCAGGTTTATGTTGGGCAGACTTCCAGATCTCTCAAATCTAGAATCTCTTCCCATAAAAGTGATTGTAGACTAAGACCTAAAGCATGTGCTTTATCACAGCATTTCAATGAGTTTTCTCATCGGATTGACTATAGTAACTCATCTGTATTAGATGTAGCAACTAATTCAAACAAAAGAAATTTCCTTGAAATGGTTCACATTAATAAAACTAACTATACTATGAATAAAAAAACAGATGTTAGCGGTCTGAGCTCTATTTACAATTACCTTTTGAAATTTAAAGAATTACATAATTCTAATAATAATGAAAATTCTGATCCAACATAAAAAAAAAAAAAAAATTTTGTAATTTGTATCACTTTTTTTCAGTATTTTAGTAGGGTTGTACTAAAATTTAAATAATGAAATGATAAAAATTTTTTTTTTGAATTTCAAGAACTTTTCGTGTTTCCGGTTAGTTTTTCTCCCTCTCACTTGCACATATTGTTGTTCTCGGTCGTTTTTGGTAATTTGTTCAAAGTTCGAACTTGTTTTTTACGGTGTTTCACACGTGTTTTACAACTTGACTTCTTCTGAACCTAATCGCTCTGATTTTGGGTTCTGTAACATATATTTATTAAACCTTGTGGACAATTTAGTTTCTAAATTAAATTATCAATGTTTGAACTATTTAAACAAATAATTTTCACTGTTCTGATGACTGTTCAGTTTAAAATTTAACCTCACAAAGTAGTAAGTACTGTGTGTTCAATTATTTACTTTTTCAAATTTGTAACATGAACGTTGTTGTTGTACCTTCCAGCTGTCCTGAAGAAGGAATAAAGTAATTCCGAAAGCTTGACATGTAACTTTAAAGAGTATTATTTAACATCTTTTTCCCATACTCCGGACTGCTATACCTGTGAAACATTTTGTTTTTCTACTTAACTGGTCAGTCGTGATCATTTCTAACCTCTATTATAGAAAATGGGTTTTTTCAACGATATCAAAGCATCCTACGGCAACAATGCCATGTTGCTTTTGAAAAAATGGGCCAACATGAACACCAAACTAGCAGCCATCAAAAACCGCCGAATTTTTCTACTAAATTGTCGAAAGGAAGGAGTGACCCCAAACCACATCACATCACAAACTAAAAATACTACCGCCAACATACAAATCCAAAACGGAGCATTAGGCCAGAAGATCAACAATTTCAACAAAAGGTTAGGTAGAAAAATTCTTAACCTTGAAATTAAATGTACTTTACGACATTTTGAGCAAATTTCCAAAAACTTAGAAAACTTAGAAAATAAAATAAATAATATGATTCCAACATATATTTTTGAAAATTTTAAAATAAAACAAAAACGAAAATTCAACCTAATTTTTTATCAAATACGAAACAAAAATATAAAAAAACTGAATACTTTGATTACATCTGAACGTAAAAAATTTAAAGTAGAATCTAATTGGATTAAAAACATTAGTGACGTAGAAATTCCATCTGAATTGTTACAAATTTTAGCACTTGGTCCAAAATTTAGTATAAATTCATCGCCTGATCAAATTCAAATTCACAAATTATTAGCTGACCTTGAGCTGATTATTGAAAAATTTGATTCGAATACAAAAAATGTGGTTAGAGCACGAATTACTAACATCATCACTAATTTTTTACATAAGAATCATGGATGTCCGTCCAACATAAATGTGTTGTACAACCGTTGCAAAAACTACTTAAAACAAAATTCGGATTTATTAGTTCTTCGGTCTGATAAAGGTAATATTACTGTTATAATGAATAAAGATCATTATGACATAGAATCATTAAAAATATTAAATGACCCCAATAATTATAAAATTTTAAGGAGAGATCCAACAAGTACAATTCAACAAAAATCTAATAAATTGGTTTCAAAATTAAAATCGTCTAATATGATACCTACAGAAAAGGCAAGTACATTAATGACTTACAATGCAATAGCCCCCAGATATTATGGACTACCTAAAGTTCATAAACCAACCTTAAGTTTAAGACCTATAATTTCATCTGTAAACGCTCCTAACAATAAAATAGCTTCACTGGTCGCAGAAATATTAAAAACTGCGTATGATAAAAATAACACATATTTTGTCAAAGATTCTCTTGAATTTTCTTCTGAATTTAAAAATTACCAGTTACCTGAGAACTATGTCATAATAAGTTTGGATGTTGTCTCGCTGTTTAGCAATATCCCTGTAGATTTGGTGCTGAAAAGTATCACCGAAAAATGGGAAATTATTTCACAACATTGTAACTTAAGTTTAGAATGTTTCATAGAATTAATTAAATTCATTTTTGACACTAGTTTTTGCAGATATAAAAATCAATTTTACAAACAAATTTTCGGTACCCCCATGGGCAGTTCCCTGAGTCCAATAATTGCTCAATATGTAATGGATCAATTACTGGATGATTGTATTCCCAGACTTAGTTTCGATTTACCTTTTATTAAAAAATACGTAGATGACATAATTTGCGCCGTACCTAGTGATAGGACTGAGGAAATACTTGACACATTCAATAATTATAACCCCAATATACAATTTACCATCGAAAAGGAAACTGAAAAAAGTGTTCCCTTCCTTGACACTAAATTAATAAGAACATCGTTGAATACAATCATACTTGATTGGTACCAAAAGCCTATGGCTTCAGGAAGATATATACATTTTTATTCACATCATACTATGAAAATCAAAATCAACGTTATTTTGGGTTTAAAAAAGAGAATTGTCAGTATTTCACATCCCACTCTTAGGTTAAAAAATTTACATAAATTTAAAAATATTTTATTAACAAATTCTTATCCTGAATCCCTTATTTGTCGGTTACTTTTCAGCACCAATACATTGGATCTTGGTAGCGAAAGAATTAACACTCGTCCACAGACAGACACTAATAACAATAATATTACCTTTACTTCATTACCGAATATAGAAAATTTGACATGTACATTACTGAAGGAAGTTAAAAATGATAAAGTAAAAATAGCCTTAAAAAATCCAGTTACTATAAATTCCCTTTTCTCTAAAGTTAAGGATCCTATTGAAAAAGATTTACAATCTAACGTTGTATATAAAATTCCGTGCGGGGAATGTCAGCAGGTTTATGTTGGGCAGACTTCCAGATCTCTCAAATCTAGAATCTCTTCCCATAAAAGTGATTGTAGACTAAGACCTAAAGCATGTGCTTTATCACAGCATTTCAATGAGTTTTCTCATCGGATTGACTATAGTAACTCATCTGTATTAGATGTAGAAACTAATTCAAACAAAAGAAATTTCCTTGAAATGGTTCACATTAATAAAACTAACTATACTATGAATAAAAAAACAGATGTTAGCGGTCTGAGCTCTATTTACAATTACCTTTTGAAATTTAAAGAATTACATAATTCTAATAATAATGAAAATTCTGATCCAACATAAAAAAAAAAAAATTTTTGTAATTTGTATCACTTTTTTTCAGTATTTTAGTAGGGTTGTACTAAAATTTAAATAATGAAATGATAAATTTTTTTTTTTGAATTTCAAGAACTTTTCGTGTTTCCGGTTAGTTTTTCTCCCTCTCACTTGCACATATTGTTGTTCTCTGTCGTTTTTGGTAATTTGTTCAAAGTTCGAACTTGTTTTTTTACGGTGTTTCACACGTGTTTTACAACTTGACTTCTTCTGAACCTAATCGCTCTGATTTTGGGTTCTGTAACATATATTTATTAAACCTTGTGGACAATTTAGTTTCTAAATTAAATTATCAATGTTTGAACTATTTAAACAAATAATTTTCACTGTTCTGATGACTGTTCAGTTTAAAATTTAACCTCACAAAGTAGTAAGTACTGTGTTCAATTATTTACTTTTTCAAATTTGTAACATGAACGTTGTTGTTGTACCTTCCAGCTGTCCTGAAGAAGGAATAAAGTAATTCCGAAAGCTTGACATGTAACTTTAAAGAGTATTATTTAACATCTTTTTCCCATACTCCGGACTGCTATACCTGTGAAACATTTTGTTTTTCTATATATATATATATATATATATATATATATATATATATATATATATATATATATATATATATATATACAGGGTGTCTCTTAAATAGGGGGACATGGCTTAACCACAGATTCCTGAGGCTAAAATAAGACGATTTAACTAAACTTGCTTCTACCGGAAAGTGTACCATTTAGCCAGAATTTTGCTTCAAAGTTCTTCGAAAAAAAATAAATTTTGCTTATAATAACAGAACACTTTATTCGATTTGGATGAAATTTGGTATGACAGTTTATATGGTTATGTCACTTTTTAAGATGATACTTGCTATTATTAGTGAACCACTAGTGTATGAAACTTAGGTATCCCAACATTAATTACACCGTAACTTTTTAATGGCCACGCCGATAACGTGAAATTATTTTTTTCCAGAAAGATACATTCAATAGTAAACTTATCTCTTTCTGTTTAATTTGTGATATCTGTTACGGTTCAGACAGAAAAAAATAAAACCTGAGTGACTGCAACGTGAATTTTTTAAAATAAATTTAATCTAGCAGTCTATCTAAATGTCAAACAAGTAATTTTTAATGACAGTAACGAGTTGTCAATCTTCACAGCTTGTTTAGGAGTTAGCTGAGATATGTAATCGTCTTATTTATAATAATGGTAGTAAAATACTATTAGGCCAAACAAACGGATGTTACTAATTTTAGAATATTGCGAAGAAAATTTTTGACAACCCGTAAAACAATTGTTACTGTCATTAAAAATTACTTGTTTGACATTTGGATTGACTGCTAGATTAAATTTATTTTAAAAATTTAGTAGTGCAGACACTCAGATTTTATTTTTTTCTCTGTGAACCGTAACAGATATCACAAATTACACAGAGATACAAAAGTTTGCTATTGAATGTATCTTTCTGAAGAAAAATAATTTCACGTTTTCGGCATTGCCATTAAAAAGTTACGGTCTAAATAATGTTGGGAGACCTAAGTTTCATACACTAGTGGTTCACTAATAATAACAAGTATCACCTTAAAAGAAGACTTATAACCATATAAACTGCCATACCAAATTTCATCCAAATCGAATAAAGCGTCCGATTATTATAAGCAAAATTAATTTTTTTTCGAAAAACTTTGAAGCAGATTTCTGGCAAAATGGTACACTTTCCGGTAGAAGCAAGTTTGGTTAAATCGTCTTATTTTTGTATATATATTTATTTATTTATTATTAATTATTATTATTAATTATTATTATTAATTATTATTATTATTAATATTTATTATTATTATTATTATTATTAATTATTAATTATCAATATTATTAATTATTATTATTAATTATTATTATTATTATTAATTATTATTATTATTAATTATTATTATTAGTCAAGATCCACCGCCTGAGACTGGGTCATACAAGTCTGACACATGGGTACCGTTTAAGTCGGGATAATGCCCCTATGTGCAACACATGTGATACTGCTCTGACAGTTCAACACATTCTTGTTGCGTGTACAAAGTATGATCCACTGAGGCGGCTATATCAAATGAATCAAGACCTTTCTTTGATTCTATCAGACTCTGGTAAGATTCGCAATGTTCTGAAGTTTTTGCGTGCGGTGAATATTTACGACAAATTATAGACCTTCAAATTTTAAAAAATTCTGCACTTGATTTCTTCTTTAAAAGTTTACCGTATGTATATGACTTTTCTTGTTTTTTATACTTTTATTCATTATAGTTATATTAATATATTTTATACATGATACTTCACATTATATTTCGTATTTGCATTCATATATATTTATTTGAAAGGATGTTATTTTCAGATTGAATAAAAATCAAACGGGCTAATAACCTTAGCAGTTGATGCCCTATTCGAGTTAAAAAAATTATTAATTATTATTATTAATTATTTTTATAATTAATTATTATTATTTATTATTATTAATTATTATTATTAATTATTATTATTATAATTTATTATTATTATAATTAATATTATTAATTATTATTATTATTAATTATTATTATTACTTATTATTATTTATTATTAATATTATTAATTATTATTATTATTATTAATTATTATTAGTAATTATTATTATTAATTATTATTATTATTATTCATTATTATTATTAGATATTATTATTAATTATTATTATTACTAATTATTATTATTATTATTATTTGATGTATCAATTTTGTATATTGTGTGTACTGGAATTCATTTCTATATTAAATTTCGCTTTTTTAAGTATATGGTACTATACATAATATTTGAATATGGAATTTTGGAAGATATTTTGGAAATAAAAATGACAGTTGTCAATATTGGGATGTGATGGGAAATGGGCCAAGCAGAAGCTCCTCATCGCGGTCCTAGGTACTGGTTTTTCAACTAGTATAAATTCTGCAACCACCAGCTAAGTGGAAGTCTTCAAAACATGATATAGACGTGCCTATGAAGATACATCGGTGGATAGGTGAATTTTGCAATTCCACTTTCATTATTGCTTATATACATGTACTTGCTGGATACGATTAAATGATTATTAATTATTATTATTAATTATTATTATTAATTATTATTAATTATGATTAATTATTATTATTAATTATTATTAATTATGATTAATTATTATTAATTATTATTATTATTAATTATTATTATTAGGTGTATTACGAGGTTGGCAACACTGAGTAATAGTAAAACATGTGTTTTAATTAGTCGTAAACTAAATTCTAGTTTTAGTGAAGTAAAACAAAAAGTATTACAATTTACTCTCAGTGGAAGTTAAAAATAAATTAATAACATAATATATAAAAAATAAATAGTGTACAGCATAGCACACAAACACAAATATCAGCGGTTATAATATCATAACCTATCATTTCTTTTTTCGCGCCATGTGTGAAGAAGATAATTTTATCAAAATACTAAAAAAATTGGATTCCTTGGACGAAATTAAAAAGGATATCAAAGAAACGAAACATGAAGTTCAATCCTTAACAAAAATTTGTGAAAATAACAATGCAGACATAAAAAATCTGCAAAATATTATCGATTCACAGCAAAAACGAATTTACCACCTGGAAAAACAACAGAAAAGGAATAATCTTATATTCATTGGAATAGAGGAATCCCATAATGATCAGCAAACACTACTAGAGACAATAAACACGTTAATAAAAGACAAATTAAAAATATGTCTGCAATATTCAGATATCAACGAAGTAAGAAGATTAGGTACCAAAAAGGACTTTTCCAGGCCAGTACTAGTTTCTTTTACTACTCTTAGAGTAAGAAACGCTGTGTACTCAAAAAGATTTCTTTTTAAGGGTGAAAATATTTATGTAAATGAAGACTTGCCCCAAGAAGACAGAGATGAACTAAAGCAGCTTCTGGTTATCAGGCGAGAGAATATCACTGCAGGAAATCAAGTCAAATTAGTCCATAACAGACTATACATAAACGGACACTTGTATGAAAAGGATCCGGCCTTCTCTGCGGGCAACAAACGACCCAGGGATAGCCAATCATCCTCTGGATCCCAAGAAATCACCGTTCCTAAGCGAAAGGGCAAATTTCACAAATTAATACCAAAAAACAAAAAAGAAAATCGTACTAATGCAACTGGTACTCTGGACTCTTTTTTAGTGTCCACCCAGGATCTTACTGCGACAGTATAGCACACCAAACTAATAAGCTAAGTATTTGTAACAAAGACATAAATATTGTTAACTTTAATATTACGTTTTGGAATATTAATGGCATAAACAGTTTGTTTAACCTTGATTCTGACACACAGTTACAACTTTTAGACTCAGAAGTTATATGTTTATGTGAAACTTGGCATTATGCAGACCTTATCTCACTTCCACCCTTCTTGTCAAATTATAAGCTCGTGGCACATAGTAAAGCTACCAAAATTAAGGAAAAGGGGAGAGCCAGTGGAGGTTTACTTATATGTGCAAAATCGTATAAAAACATTAAAATAAATTTAATTGATAACTCTAATAATTGGATAATAATAGAATATTTAAACAATAAATCCAAATACATAATAGGCATAATATATTTTAAACCTACCCTTAATATATCTTGCATTAACATGCTTTATGATACTATATCCTCTATTGTTGACCTATACACCGACTACAAAATAATCATTACAGGAGATTACAACGCAAAAATAGGCGAACTGAACAACATTGATGACGACACTTTTTCCTTCTCTTCCTTCCACGTGCAAGACCAAAGATCGACGACAATAAACGCAATAGATGGTAGAGGAATTAAACTTACTGAAATTATGGAGACCCTCGGCCTATTCGTATTAAATGGGCGCACCACCGGAGACTTTCCAGGTAAACCTACTTTTATAAGCTTAAATGGAAAAAGTATAATTGATCTGGCCTGGGCAAATCTCATTGCCATTGAAAGCATCACAGAATTCAAGGTCATCCCATTGACTGAACCCTCTCCTCATTGTCTATGTAGTGTAATACTAAAAGAAGAAAATCATCTAAATCAACTTGACACTAAATCCAACAAGAACTTAAATTCCTATTATGTAACAAAATTTAAATTTAATAATACTAATTTAAGAACCTATAAAGCTAACTTAAAATTATCTAACAACATATACTTTTCTTCTCACGACCCTAACGCTCTCAACAGTAACCTCTTAAACGCCATACAGTATGCAGCCTCTAAATCCTCAATGATTAACTTCCAAAAAGTAAACACCTGTAACACATCAAACCTAAATAAAAATAAAAACTGGTTCAATAAGGAATGTGCTCAGTTAAAAAAGAAAACAAATTATAGTTTAAAGAAATACCATAAGGACCGTTCAAATGAGAGTTTAAATGAATTCATTCAAAATAAAAGTGTTTACCGAAAATCACTAAAATATCATAAAAACGCTTATTACCAGCAAATTACCGATTCCCTCAGCAAAACTACAGACACTCAAAACTTCTGGAAAACAGTCAACGCTTTAAGAAACAAACCCAATTTTGTAAATGAAGTAGAACTTAAACAATGGGAATACTTTCTAAAAAATACGTACGAACCCACGATTACAAGCAATGACACTTTTATGGATTGTCTACACCCTTCCTTTGATCAACCCATATCACTAAATGAACTAGAAATTTGTATAGCGTTTTCTAAATTAAATAAATCACCAGGCGAAGACTGCAAAAATTACGAGTTTTACAAAAACTTACCAGAAAATTGGAATAACTACATACTTAACATGTTTAACATTATTCTAGAACATGAAATAATACCAGTTTCTTGGTCTAAAATACATTTAATTGCGTTACATAAAAAGGGTGACAAAAAAGACCCGTCAAACTATAGGCTAATTTCATTACTCAACTGTATATGTAAACTTTTCACCCAAATAATTTATAGAAGACTCCAATTCTGGACAGAAGAGTACAATATACTACATGAGAACCAATCAGGCTTCCGAAGTAATCGTGGAACAATTGACAATATATTTTGCCTTGCAGCCATATCCCATTTACAACTTCGTCTGAAGAAAAATTATGCGTATGCAATTTTCATAGACCTGAAGCGAGCTTTTGACTCTGTGAACCACAACTTACTATGGAACAAGCTTTACTCGTCAGGAATTAGTTCAAAAATAATTCGTATAATACAAAATCTCTACACTAACGCTACCGTCCAAATGAAATGCCAACAACAGCTATCCGAAGAGGTACACATTACAGAAGGAGTCCTTCAGGGTGAGATTCTCAGCCCCTTGCTATTTTCGATTTTCGTGAACGACTTAGAAAACCATTTCCGTAGTGCTGGCGTCGAAGGAATAAACGTTGACGGTATAAACGACATCATACTGCTTGCATATGCGGATGATATGGTGTTATTCGGAAAGTCAGCTATAGACACACAGAAAAAACTAGACCACTTACTCACATACTGTCGCAATAACTCTCTGCAAGTCAATGTTCAAAAAACAAAAATACTTTGCTTTCATAAAGGAAGAGCGCCAACACGGAGATCCTTTTCATACAACAATAATGAAATAGAAGTGGTGAACAAATTCACCTACTTGGGTATTACTTTTTCATCATCAGGTAAATTTAACTCCGCAGTAATCGAGAGTAAGAAGAAAGCAGAAATAGCTAACCACAACGTAAATCAAATATTAGCTCGCGGTAAGTCAAATACATGGCAAGAAAAATCTAAATTACTGAACACAATCATAAATGCAACTGCACTGTATGGCTCAGAAATTTGGGGTCTACGATATGCTGATAACATAGAAACCCATCAAACCAGATTCTTGAAACGAATACTACACTGCCCTAAAAGTACACCAAATTACATGCTAAGGTTGGAAACAGGGACAGATCACATTGCTCACAAAATATGGCAAAGAGCATTAAAATGGTGGAGGAAATTGCTATCAATGGACGTCACCCGCTATCCAAAAATTTTATATATCCGTTTACTACATCTGGACGAATCACCTGGCAACAAAGCACACTACAATTGGAGCACACAAATAAAAAATTTCTTAAAACAATGCAATAAAAATAATGTATGGGACAACCAATCCTTAAATATAAACCAGCTAAATGATATAATCCAGACTTTTAAAATAAAACTACAAGAAAAAGATATAAATAGCGCAACAGTCTCAAAATATAATGGCCATTATAAATTATTAAATCAAAGCTTCGAACTTCAACAATATTACAACCTTAAAATCCCAATTACAAAATTACGAATTTTCGTTCAGTTAAAACTATCTAATAAAAGGTTTTTAATTATTTTTTACAACAACATATCATACAAATTTGATTCCGACACGATTTGCACAATTTGTAACCTCAACCGGCCAGATAGTTTGTATCATCTTCTTATTGAGTGCCCAATATTCTCCCCTTTTCGCCAGAATTATTTAATGATTTTCAATATTAACGAAATATCAGAATCAAACTTCCACACCATATTTCAAAATCCAAATAAAAAGAAAATCAATAAT
Organism: Ophonus ardosiacus; assembly: GCA_943142095.1. Lineage (NCBI taxonomy): Eukaryota > Metazoa > Arthropoda > Insecta > Coleoptera > Carabidae > Ophonus > Ophonus ardosiacus. Next base: position 20,796,510 of record OW964836.1, read on the forward strand.
TTATTTTGTTATACAATAAATGCTATTAAATTAAGGAGCTTCTGCTTAAGCGAATAAGTAGAAAACATCAATTTCATTGTTAAATTAGCTTAATTTACTATGTATATTTACTTTATAAATGCTAGTACAAATTCAACTATGTAAACAATCATTTATAATATTTCCTGTTATAAAAATTCACTTAAATTGTTGTATTCACTAATGTTAAATGTATTTTCGTTCTATAGCTTAAATAGTTTCAACTATAATAAGTACTTTATTATATGTCTATATAACTCAATTATTGTCATACTTTGTTAATACGTATATGCTAATCTTTGTAAATGGGTTGCCAACCGTCATTTGTATAAGAGCACTTCTCTCTTACAACAAATAAACGAATTATTATTATTATTATTATTATTATTATTATTAATAATTATTATTATTATATTATTAATTATTATTATTATTATTAGATATTATTATTATTAATTATTATTATTAATTATTATTATTGTTATTATTATTATTATTAATTATAATTACTATTATTAATTATTATTATTATTAATCATTATCATTAATTATTATTATTAATTCTTATTATTAATTATTATTAAAATTATTATTAATAATAATTATTATTATTAATTGTTATTATTAATTATTATTATTAATTATTATTATTAATTATTATTATTAATTATTATTATTAATTATTATTATTAATTATTATTATTATTTATTATTATTAATTATTATCATTATTATTAGATATTATTATTATTAATTATTATTATTGTTATTATTACTATTAATTATTATTATTAATTTTATTTTTAATTATTATTATTAATTACTATTATTAATTATTATTATTACTATTATTTATTATTATTAATCATTATTATTAATTATTATTATTAATTATTATTATTAGTTATTAATATTATTAATTGTTATTATTATTAATTGTTATTATTATTAATTATTATTATTAATTATTATTATTTATTATTATTTTTAATTATTATTATTATTATAATTAATTATTATTATTATTATTATTATTATTATTAATTATAAATTATTAATTATTTATTATTATTATTAATTATTATTTATTATTATTAATTATCTTATTAATTATTATTATTGTTAAATATTATTATTATTAATTACTATTATTAATTATTATTATTAATTATTATTATTATTATAAATTATTATTATTAATTATTATTATTAATTATTATTATCAATTATTATTATTGTAAATTATTATTATTATTATTATTAATTATTATTATTAGATATTATTATTATTATTAATTATTATTATTAATTATTATTACTATTATTAATTATTATTACTATTATTAATTATTATTATTATTAATCATTATTATTAACTATTATTATTATTAATTATTTCTTTAATTATTATTGTTATTATTATTAATTATTATTATTGTTATTATTACTATTAATTATTATTATTAATTATTATTATTTTTAATTATTATTATTAATTACTATTATTAATTATTATTATTACTATTATTTATTATTATTAATCATTATTATTAATTATTATTATTAATTATTATTATTAATTATTATTATTAATTATTATTATTAATTATTAATATTATTAATTATTATTATTAATTATTATTATTAATTATTATTATTGATTATTATTTTTAATTATTATTATTATTATTATTATAATTAATTATTATTTATTATTAATTATTATTATTAAATATTATTATTAATTATTACTAATTATTATTATTAGATATTATTATTATTATTATTAATTATCATTACTATTATTAATTATTGTTATTATTAATCATTATTATTAATTATTATTATTAATTATTATTGTCAATTATTATTAATTATTATTATTAGATATTATTATTATTACTAATTATTATTATTATTAATTATTATTAATTATTGATATTATATTATTAATTATTATTAATTATTATTATTATTAATTACTATTATTATTACTATTATTAATTATTATTACTATAATTAATTATTATTAATCATTATTATTAATTATTATTAATTATTATTATTAACTATTGTTATTAATTATTATTATTATTAATTATTATTAATAATTATTATTATTAATTATTATTAATTATTATTATTATTAGATATTATTATTAATTATTATTATTGTTATTATTATTATTAATTATTATTTTTAATTATTATTATTAATTATTATTATTAATTATTATTACTATTATTTATTATTATTAATCATTAGTATTAATTATTATTAATTATTATTATTATTAATTATTATTATTATTAATTATTATTATTAATTATTATTATTATTATTTATTATTATTATAATTAATTATTATTATTAATTATAAATTATTTATTGTTATTAATTATTATTATTATTAATTATTATTAATTATTATTATTAATTATTATTATTAATTAGTGTTATTAATTATTATTATTTATTATTATTATTAATTATTATTATTATTAATTATTATTATTATTATTATATTCTTAATTATTATTATTATAAATTATTATTAATTATTATTATTAGATATTATTATTAATTATTATTATTGTTATTATTACTATTAATTATTATTATTAATTATTATTAATTATCTTATTAATTATTATTATTATTATTAAATATTATTATTATTAATTACTATTATTAATTATTATTATTAATTATTACTATTAATTATTATTATTATTAATTATTATTATTAATTATTATTATTAATTATTATTATCAATTATTATTATTGTAAATTACTATTATTATTAATTATTATTAATTATTATTATTATTAATTATTATTATTATTAATTATTATTACTATTATTAATTATTATTATTATTATTATTAATCATTATTATTATTAATTATTATTATTATTAATTATTATTATTATTTATTATTATTAATTATTATTAATTATTATTATCAATTATTATTATTAATTATTAACTATTATTATTATTATTATTATTATTATTATTATTATTATTATTATTATTATTGTTGTTGTTGTTGGATCAGACACATAAACGCAGATCTATGAATACTATTTTTATTAAATAATTATAATTATATTCAATGACATTTATGTGTCTTGCCGAAAAACAAACACAAACTCAACGCCTTCTCATTCTCCATCTTTCCTTTTTTCTTTGACGCCGACCGGATCGCTTTACCTATTAATTCCCCCCTTCGATTCAACGGTGTCTTGTCGTCTGGCCGAATTTGCTGATGGCTCTCTTCATCTTCTCTTCATTTACATCCTTAGTCAATACATCGGCTAGGATATCTTCTGTTGGTTTGTGGACAATATTTATATGTCCTTGTTCACTATCTTCCCTCACAGAGTTGTAAATGCGATTGATGTGTTTTGTTCTTGTTGTTACGCTTATGTTTAAAATCCATCTTCGTGCTGCTTCGCTGTCTGTTTCTATGATGACAGGAATTGTGAAATATTTATTGAATTTAAGTTCTTCTAATAAGCCTGCTTCCCACTTTATTTCTTTGTTACATTCGCTCAGTGCAATCAGTTCTGATTCGCGTTGATAATGCTACTGTGTTCTGTTTCTTTGATTTCCATCCAATGGTGCTGTTGCCTATCTGTGTTTTGTATCCGCTAAATGATATCGAATCTTTTGTCGAATCCCAACTTGCATCGCTTATTCCTCTTAAATTTGATATATCGATATGTCCTCTTCAAAGGTGCTAGATGAACTTGTCGTGGATCTTTGGAGTACTGTCCCAATGCACTCATGGTGTGACATAAGTCCGGTCTTGTGCATGTACTGAGATACATCAAACTTCCTAACATTTCCAAATAAATTCCTTTATCAATTTTTGGTGAGTTTTCGAATTCATCTAAATTCATATCCGTAGTTTTTGGGGTTTTTGCTATCTTACAATCTTCCATTCTGAACCGTTGTAAAATTGTATCGAAGTATTTACTTTGATTCATGTAAATGCCGTTTTCATCTTCTGTAATTTCTATTCCTAAAAATTTTGACTTGGTTCTTGTCAGTTCGAAGCATTTTCTTAACTTCTTAATTTCTTCTTCTAATACTGAATCATTTATTCGAACAGTTAGTAAATCATCCACGTAGATTCTAATGATGCATATCTTGTCTAGCACTTGTTTATGGAATGCGCATGGGTCAGATGCTGTTCGTTTATAGCCAAGTTCTTTAAAGGTGTTGCTTATTTTTTCATACCAATTTCGACCTGATTGTGGTAGTCCATATATGCTCTTCTTAAGTTTACATACTGAATCGTAATTTTCAGCAAAACCTTCGGGTTGTTCCATGAAAATCTCTTCTTGTATGTTTCCATGAAGATACGCTGTCTTTACATCATACATACGTATTTTAAATCTTTCTTTGGCTGCTAATGCTAATAGGGTTCTAATACTTTCCATTCGCATGACTGGAGAATGTGTTTCGTGATAATCAATACCAGGTCTTGCATTATACCCATTCGCTACAAGTCTTGCTTTATATTTCTTGTTTCTTCCTTTGGCATCTTCTTTGATGTTGAATACCCATTTGCTTCTTATTATTCTCATGTCTTTTCTTTTTGGTACTATATCCCACACGTCGTGTTTGTTCATTGAGGCTATTTCTTCTTTCATAGCTGTCTTTCATTTTTCATGTTCACTACTTTCTAACGCTTCTCGCACATTTCTTGGTATATTCTCGTTCATTGTTGTATGGTGAGCTTGATTTTTGCTTTTAATTCTTTCCGATCTTCATGCTCCATCTTGAACTAGTCGAACTTCATTTTCAGCTAATATTCTCTCATGTTCTTGTCGGATTTGTTCATTTGTGATTCCTATCCGTCTTCCTCTATGTCTTTCTTGTATGACTGGATTTTCTTCAACTATTTGCTGTATATTTCTATTTTCTTCTTCCGCTGGAGTTTTTAGTTCCTCCTGATTTTCTATATTTTCAAAATTATTGACTTGTTCATCATTTCTTAATATTTCTGGTATACTTAGTGAATTTTCAGTTAATTCTGTTAAGTACTTAAGATTCGTCTCTTCTTGGTTTCTATTTTATTTCTCGTATAATGTACCACCAGGTAATTCTTCATTAAATTTGACACTTCTTTCTTCGTAGACCTTTCCTTCTTTTGGTTCGAAGATTCTATACTCATTTCTAGTTTTTGAGTATCCAATGAAGATTCCTTCTTTTGCTCTGTTCTCTAATTTTCCTTGCTCACGATTATAAAAGTAACAGATTCAGCCAAATCTTCTTAAATATGATATATTGGGTTTAAAATTTATCCATAGTCTATCAGGGTTTTTACGCTATTGTGTTTGTTGATATAACAATGTTCCAACCATACTTTTCTTGCATTTGTTTCGTCAATAAATTGACAGGCTTGTTCTGAACTTAGTGATACAATAATAATATCGAATTTCATCATTTTTGTCTTCCCATTCGGCCCTTGCAGCAGTGTCTCCGTTTGGACCCACCTCTTCATTTTCAATGGCTATCTTGTACAATTTCTTGCTTGTTAAATTGCACTGATTTTTATAGCCCAAATGTGATAATCCTCACTTGTAATGAGCTCCACCCTATTTATATTTAGCCCTTCCATCTTGTAATTTTTGACAAACGTCGCGCTAATTGATAGGTAAAGCGATCTGGTCGGCGTCAAAAAAAAAAAAAAGTAAAAATGGAGAATGACAAGGCGTTGAGTGTGTGCTTGTTTTTCGGCAAGAAATATAAATGTCATTGAATGTAATTATAATTATTTAATAAAAATAGTATTCACAGAACTGCGTTTATGTGTCTGATCCAACAATTATTATTATTATTATTATTTAAATTACCTTTTTTCAGAATATTTTTTTAAAAAATGGCGTTCAAAGTCAAAAACAATTAGACAAGTACGTATTTGAATTGAGTATATTAGCTTATGTCTGAATTAATTTTTGTTGATAAACGTTTGCACTGTGTTGTAAAAAAAGCCATGTAGATGCATTCGATAACATTTTGAACAAATAGTTTGCGTTTGAGGGAGAATTGCAGGGTATGAAAGCAATGGCAAAGACAACATCAAACTGCAAGAAGAAAAGGATCGGGGCGGTTACACAATACTTCAAGGCGCGGAAATCGCCATTAGTATTTTTACAAATTTGGAAGTAAATTAATTATATTAATAATGATATTGTTTTAATAGCTTCTTTCAAAATTTCCCTTCCATCATGTAAACCATAGTTTTAAGTCTATTTTTCTATATAAGTTATAGATAGGGCTGTAAGCATTTTTAAATGCCACCGGGAAGATCTATGTCATGCCCGTAAAATTTAAAAATTTACATTAATTTTTGAAAAATTATGTCTTGAATTGAACGATTTTTTAATCATATAAATTTGCAACACAAGAACATCCAATTCACCATTAAAATTGAAGAAAATAATCGCCTACCTTTTTTGGATGTTCTTTTAGAAAAACAAATTGATGGTAAACTAATTCATACTGTATATAGGAAACCAACGCATACAAATCAATATCTTCATGAGACCTCTAACCACCATCCTGCACAAAAAGCTTGTACTATTAAAACATTATATCAGAGAGCAGCTACTTTATGTCATCCAAGTAAACTTCAAGAAGAAATTAATTTTTTTGGATGATGTGTTCCTAAAAAATGGTTACAGTAAAGCTCAAATTAAAAGAGCATTAAAGACCAAGAATAAACCACTACAACAAGCTATTACAGAAAGGAAATTATATGCCACCTTACCATTTGTTGCCCATGTTACAGACAAAATTGGCAGGATTTTAAAGAAGTATAATATTCAAACATCTTTTAAATCAATTATAAAAATCCGAGATCTTCTTGGAAGTGTTAAAGACAAAGTTCCTCTACAATGTTCTGGCATATATAAGATTCCTTGCCATTGTGGAAAAGTGTACATTGGACAAACTGGCCGAACTATAGCTACTAGAATAAAGGAATACCAACGCCATATAAGACTTAATCAGCCTGATAAATCAGCGGTAGCTGAACATGCCATAGAAGAACTACACGGAGATGATTTTGAAAGTACGAAAATTATAGCAAAGGAAAATCACTGGATTAGCAGATTGATAAGAGAAGCTATAGAAATTCAGAAGTCTCCTAATAATATCAATCTTAACACAGGCTATGAACTAAATAAAACATGGTACCCTGTTATTCGTTTATAATTTTCTTTTTCATTTGTATGTTTTATATTTACCGTTTATCAATGTACCTTTGATTTTATATACTTGTAGTCTTGACTACATATTTATTTATACATGTTATTATTATTAAAACCTGAAGAAGACAGTACCTTACTGTCGAAACGTTGTTAATTTAATAAATATCTACAGAACTAAACCCAAATATTGTTTAATTTTATTTAAAATGAAAACACATTAAAATTTAATATTTACGATTAAAGATAGCAAAAAATAGTTTCATAAATAAAAAATCTGTTGTGGCCAGCACAAGACCTCTCGCCATTCCATATTAGGCTATATAAGTATTGTATTGTATTCCGCTTTCGAACCGTCGTTTTATAACAAAAAATTACAAAACTTTACTCAAATATTGTTTTTTATTGTATTTAACATGTCTTCTGCACACATATAATTCTAATTATATCTATTTTTCATTGTATGAGGAAGTTTCTAAATGCCAGAGATTGTTCCAATTCATTAACCAGATTGGCGGTATTTCTGATGGATATATGCATTTTACCACAATTTTACCTATAATTTCAAATATTTAATTAATAAAACAATAAGAAAGATTAAATATACTTCCCAGAAAAAGCTATCAGAATGTCACTAAAACTGTTGATATTGATATTTGACAATGACATGTGTCATGTTATAAACATTGGAATTTGTCAACTGGTTTCCTTAGTGCCTTGGCCTCTGCGATTAGTGTACTCTATAAATTATAGTGTCTTTATCTCTAAATCTATATAAGATATAATAAAATTTTTAAGTGTGTTAGATGGAGAATTTTATGTTCTTCAATATTTAATAAAAAAAACTCCCAAAAAATTATATTTAGAAGAATTTTTCTAAGAAACTACTACTTCCGGTTGTTCAATTGTTACCAAAACCTTTTCAGCTCTTCCCAGGAATATCAGATTAAGGAATCCATAGTTAAACAGTTCTTAAGTCTTATAGTTTTTGAGGAATCGTCCGTCCAACATCCAGCCATACACACACACACACACACATACACACATCCACACACACACACACACACACAGACATCATTTTAAAAATGTTATAATCGGATTCTAGGGACCTTAAATCGTGCTTATTCAATAAAATCTGGATATGCGAATTTTAGCATGAATCCAATACCTCTCTTAGCGAGAGGTAAAAATCACGTGACTATCCGTCAATTCTATTTATTTTGCAAATTTTCAAGGTCAAACGTGTTTTAATGCAGTTATATAACATAGAATTTTTTACAATGAAACAAATTTAACAAATTCTTAAAAATAAAAATCAATATTTTATGACGAAAACAAGTAAAACATAATAAAATATCTAATGTTAGATGCTAATATCCAATTTTACATTTTACCTTTTTAAGCTAACAAAGCAGTTATTTAGCGTTAATAAACTATAATAAAATATTAACGAGTAATACCTGAGCCGACCAGCTTTTAGAGCACAGTAACTAAATGTTAGTATAAGAAAAATTAGTACCAATACATCAATAATTTAAAAATTCTATCGTTATATCATTACGATTCAGTTTTTAGAAGCAAATAAAAAAATTTTTAAACGAAGTGGTTTTTGGATGAATGCTTCATTTACTTCAACATAGTCAATGATTTACAGATTCCAAATTTATTAAATATAGGGTTATCTGTTACTCTTCTACCACTTGGTTCGAAAGTAATGCATATAAAATCCAAATAAAACGTATATAATTTTGAGGATGCAACATTTCATAAAACGTAATGAAAAATAGACGTTTGTCTGCCCGCAATCAGCTGTTAAACTGACATATCCGCCATATTGAAACGTCATGTGCAAGTACCTCATTAAGGTAGTACCTCTGCAACAATAATTTGTTTGTCTCTTATTCCTCATATAAGCAAAATCCCTACGATCTATTTTTCCATAATTTTTTTATGAATCAGAATACTTGGGTTTAAGAAATCCTGCGCTATATAATCTGAAAACCCAAAATCATATGTTTCTAATATTTCTTCGATTTTAATGATCTTTAAATTGTGGATTGTTTACAATGAATACTAGTTGGCTCTTATGCATAGCGAAGATTAAAGAAGAAAAAAAAATCTGTTGTGGCCAGCACAAAACCTTCCGTCAATTCGATGTATTTTGTACAAATCCCATACCAAAAATTTCCTTGAAAATGATTCTATATATCCTGTAAAATTATAACACGAACACACTATTTTTTACAAATGCCATATCGAAAGTACCTTTGGAAAGATTCTAAAATCCAATAAAATTATAACACGAATGTACCTATATTATGTAATATGCACTTGCTGTTTCTTATTCTTCTCTTCTACTCATTCCTGTCCAACGCATCTTCTTGACACAGTTCTTCCTCTCTCAAATCTTCTACTATACAGTCCTTCCATCTTGTTTTTGGCCTTTCTCGTACTATCGGCATTACAAGTTCCTATCTTGAGGCGAGGCCGCAACTGCAAGCCACTTGCGAGGGACATTATGTCACTTATATTACTTTCAGATCATATACTTTCCACTTTGGTTTTCCACTTGACACTGACATCTGTTAATTAGAATTTTTTGAATATATATGCTGTTTTCATAATTTTAGCTAAGCTGACTAATTTTTGAAAGTTAATCTCTCTATAACTCTATCTGTTGAATATGAAGGAAAAGGTATAATCAAACCGTACAGAGAATAAGATGTTCTTTCATATTGATAATCACAAAATGTCGAAAAATGATATTTAACTGCGTTTTTTCAAGAAAAACTGTTAAGAACTTCAAATAAGGGTACTTCCGGTTGACCAATTATAACCAAAATCTAATCAGCTCTTCGTATGGTTGTAAGGAAGAAAAATACGTAAGAATCATAATTTTTAGAATTGTAGTTTTGGAGTTATCGTCGGAGAAAAATTTGTCACACACGCACACACACACGCACGCACACCTTACCTAAAGGTGACGGAAGGTAAAAACTACCTACTCATTGTGATATTCCGCAGAAGAACTTGAATCTGGTGATACTATAATATTTTGTAATAATGTTTTCCAAATAAATAGCATGTATATTGTTAATGTTTGATAATATATGTCTTTTTGTATATATTTGGCAAAAATATACCAAACAATTGCATTTAAAATAATGCCTAGCATGATGTACATCCACAAATCTGGATTGAAAATAAGCAAAATATTTATCAATTTCGGTCTTTCTCTAGTGCATAGAACCCACAAAACATCTGAAATGAAAAATAAGTATGCACTAGTGCATTTTTATTAATATTAACGACATTTATATTTAAAATATTATACTTGGAAACAATTTCAAATATATCTGTTATATTTTCAGATTCAAAAACTAAAACAACAAAATTTTTTTTAGGTTTCTAAATAATATTTCAGAGAAATACGTCTCAGCCATTCGGACAAATCGCCTGTGGTGTAAATTACTATATATATTAAACATTTTAGTCAATCAAGTATGTATGTATTGTTACTATGGTAATAGTGTAATATTAAAAGAAAATATAAGTTTTTGGTTTTTCTGTCAGACTTGAGTTTTGTTATATACTAATTAAAGCATATTGATATATTTCACACATTGAGTAGATCATAAAACATTAATATCGTCAGCTGATTATTAGAATGTTGTACCATGCGTCTTAAAATAACATACACTAAGAATTGTTTTGAATCAAGTCCAGAGCCAATCAGATTTCATAATTCTGTCACTTGCTTCTGGCTATGGTACAGGAAAACTAATAATAAAAAGTATGATACAAAAAGTCTCTTAGTGGATTTTTTTGTGCAAATTTACCATGTTATTTTGAACCATGTCCTTTTATATTTCGAAAATATTTAAAAATTATAATATAACAAACTTTATACAAAGTTAAGGAAAATGAAACTATACAAACAAAAAAATTGCAACATAGGTATTCATTATCCATTCTGTTGTGACCAAGTATTGGCTTTAACTTCATATATCGAAGCTGGCTTCCAAAAACGTTTAAAAACTGGAGTAGTGTTTGTTGACTTAACAGCAGCTTACGACACTGTGTGGAAAGATTGCCTATTGTATAAATTATATAATGTTTTACCGTGTGCTAGATTGGTTTCACTATTGGAAGATATGCTGTCTAACCGTAAATTCAGGGTTTTCATTCAAAACAAAAGCAGTAAATTTCGAAATTTAAATAATGGGCTTCCTCAAGGTTCTGTTTTGTCACCAATTTTGTTTAATTTATATATTAGTGATTTACCTGAAACTAGTTCTCGAAAATTTATTTATGCAGATGACATTGCACTAGCTACGCAACACAAAAATTCAGAAGAACTGGAAATTATTCTTTCAAAGGATTTAGAAGCTCTTAATAGTTATTTTAAAAAATGGCGATTATGTCCTAACCCCCAAAAAACAGAAATTTGTTGCTTTCATCTTGCAAATAATCAAAAAAATAATAAACTTAAAGTAAATTTTAATAATTCCATAATAAACCACAATTTTTCTCCAAAATACCTCGGCGTAACCTTAGATACCTCTCTCACTTATAAACATCACATCGAAAAACTGAGATTGAAACTTAAGACACGTAATAATATTTTACTAAAATTTGCTGGCACTAGTTGGGGAGCTACTGGTCATACTTTACGAATTACAGGACTAGCTCTGGTATATTCTTCTGCAGAATATTGTTGTCCAGTCTGGAAGAACAGTGCTCATATAAAGAAAGTAGATTCACAGCTAAACACAACTTTACGAATAATAACTGGTACTACAAAATCCACTCCTATACAGTGGCTACATGTTTTAGCAAATATCGCACCATATGATATTAGAAGGAACTATTTAACCAAACGTTTTTGGGATAAATTTCAAAATTCACCGGATATGTTTTGCATAACACAGGTTTTAGAAAATTTACCAGCCAATAGACTAAAATCCCGTAAACCTTTCTGGAATAAACTATTTCTTAATGCTCCTTTCTGCACTACCGATCAATGGAAAATTGCTTGGCAGAAAGCCGATATTCCTAATAAAAATTTAATTTTAGATCCAACAAAAGAAGTTCCAGGTTTAAATCAACCAAGGGCTATTTGGTCTAAACTAAATCGTCTTCGTACATGCCATGGGAAATGTAAAAGTTTGCTATTTTATTGGAAAATATGTGATAGTCCAAATTGTGAATGTGGTGCAAAAAAAGAAACAATCCAACATATTGTAGAAGAATGTCCTATAACTAAATTTCAGCAAGGTTTTTCCAGACTCCATGATTTAACAGAAGATGCTCTAAATTGGATAGTTAAGATCAAAAATATTTAATTTGTTTTGTTTTATTTATTATTTTATTTATGTATTAATTTATAAATTGTACTGTCTTTCATTCGAAATAATAATAATGCATTCTTTACAATAAAATTTTAAATGTTTGAATCAGTTTTTCTCGAAAGTAATATTTGTGGATATGGTACATTCCAATAGTCGGCCCACGATATGGTAGCAGAGCGTAGTTCTCCTTGTGTGTGATACGTAGTAGTCGTGAATTATATGCTTGTATTCGTATAGTTATCGGTGTTTGCTCGTATTGTGAATTTTTGCAATAGCATGGAGGTTCACGGAATTGAGAATTTGAGAGGTGCTGAAAACTAGAGTGTATGGAAATTCGCCGTGAGAAACTTACTTCATGGAATAGAGGGAGCTTATGAAGTATGTACAGGAGAACTTAAAAAACCAGAACAAATGGAAAATGGTGAAGCGCACAATTTGGAACTAAAAGCATGGGATAAAGCAGAACGAGCTACAAGTCAAATTCTTGTCAAGTCCTTGGAATCTAGAGTTATTGCTCTTTTGGTCACATGCAATTTTGCTAAAGAAATGTGGTTGAAGCTACATTCAATATATGAGCAGCAAACGAAACAAGTTGCTCATAAAGTTCAAGCAGAATTTTTTGCTTTCAGTATGTCTCCAACGGATGACATAGTAACACATATCGCAAAATTCGAAGGTTTGTCACTTCGAATGCAACAGTTAAATGTTAAACAAGACGAATCATCTTTAATGGTAAAATTACTTGAAACAGTACCGGATGAATATGAAAGTCTTTGTTAGGCATAGTGGGCAAGACCAGAAGAAAAACAAACAATTACGATTTTGATCAGTGTACTAACATCCGAAGAAAAACGAAGATTGCAAAGAACTGTGTTACGGCTGTGGTGGTATAGGTCACATTAAAAGAAATTGTCTTAAACAAATTAAGAAGAAGAATCAAGAGAACTCTTGGTATGTTAATAAACATGAACAGGCATTTATTAGCGAAATATTAAATGCTGAGATTGACAGTGACATTTGGATTATTGATTCGGGAGCTACCGACCATGTGACAAATTGTAAGGAATGGTATTCATCGTTGCAACAATTTACTACACCCATCGAAATCCTCGTAGGTAATAACAATGAGTGCACTAGGAAAAGGTATGATTAAATTTGAAGCTTCAGTTGATGGAGAATGGCTACCTTGTTATATGGGAAATGTTTTGTATGTACCACAAGCACGAAGGAACTTATTTTCTGTGACATCCGCTATCGATAAAGGTCTGTTATTTAAATATTCTAAATTCGCGTGTGAATTTGTAAAAGACAATATTGTTAAAGCACGCGGAGTACGACATAGACAATTATTTCGAATGTTAATTCGTGTAAAACAGCCAGAATGGAGAAATGAAATAAATTTGACTTTAAAACATTCATTGCAAATTTGGCATGAACGATTCAGTCATCAAAATAAACGTCATGTACAACAAATTTTAAAACAAAATGGAATTGCTACAGTTGATAATGAAGAATTCTGCGGAGTCTTCGTTGAAAGTAAGCAGCAAAGAAGTACCTTTCAAACTCGGCAGCAACGTGCAAATACTCGTGGTGAAATTATTCATGCAGACGTCTGCGGTCCTATGGAGAAAACTTCTTTGGGAGGTGCGACATATTTCCTTTGTTTTGCATGCGATTTCTCCAAATTCCGAATGGTTTACTACCCTAAAGAAAAGTCTGAAGCTGTTGAATTTAAGGAAATTCTAAAATTAATGGAAAATCATTATGGACGACAAGTTGGGGCAATCTCGACGATAGCAATACTTCCAGTTAGGAAGAATAATAAAGAATTCAGTAAAGAAGAAGATACTGTGAATATAAGCGAAGATAAATTGACAGAAGATTCCCAATTAGAAGACGAAATATCAACTACAAGACTAAGAAATCGAGTGTACATCAAGGGTCCTGAAAGACTAATAGAGCCTATGCTGGCTGAAGTAGAAGAACCCACAAGTTATACGGAAGCTATAAATTCGAAAGAACATAAAAATTGGCAATTAGGAATGGAAGAGGAAATGGCTTCGCTAAAAGAAATTCTACATGGAAGATGGTCCAGTTGCCAGAAGGTAGGAAACCTATTTCTAGTAAATGGGTGTATCGCATCAAGAGAAAACCTGATGGTTCAATTAACCGCTATAAAGCACGGTTAGTTGCTCGTGGTTTTAGTCAAGGATGGTAAGAAACTAATTACAGTATTTTAAGTCAACAATGGCCTTGTATTAGCGAATAGAAGAAGTGACATTGACAAATTTCTTGAGCAACTAAAAAAGAATTTTCAAATAACTATTGAACCATTTGGATATTTTTTGAATGTGTTAATTAAATGTCATGAGGATGTCTCTATTCTTATCATCAAGAAAATTATGCAGAAAGTATCCTACGACGATTTAATATGACACACACAAATCCAGTATCAACTCCAATACAGTAGTATCTACAAGAAGAGTATAGAAAGACAAATGCTCAATATCAAGAAGCAATAGGTTGTCTTATGTATTCAGCTGTTGCTACGCGACCAGATATTTCCTTTGCTATTAATTACGCTTCACAGTTTCTAGAGGAACCACAAGAAGATCACTGGATTCTGGTAAAAAGGACAATGAAATATATAAGGGGGTCAACATCAAAAGATATTCTTTACGAAACAAATGGCCGCATAGGTGAATTAATAGGGTACAGCGACACAGATTTCGCCAGTGAACCAACATCAAGAAAATCTGTAAGTGGAATTATATTTAAATCTAGTGGTGGTGCAATAGACTATTCCATGATATTTTTTTTTTATTTTTTTTATCTTGAACTACATAAGTATATAAGACAATATGTGAAAATCCGAGTTTAAAATTCCTATTTGCTTAAACACCCGTGCACATGTCTTACGTCATCAAAAGTAAAACTCCCGGTATTTTTTAGAGGGAATAATTAAAAAAAAATTGTTGGTATTTTTCTCATCGTTCAACTGTTATCTTTCATATTTTTGATAAACTTTTACTCTTTTCGATTACGGTGGAATAGCCTATTGCTTGAGCAAGCAAGCGACAACATTTTGTCTCTTTATCAAGCATAGAATCAGAAAACAGCTGCAAGCGAGGTGGCAAAAGAAGCTGTTTGGCTACTTCGATTATTTATAGATATTTCACCACTGAAAACGATGCCTATATTACTGATCGACAATGCAAGCACTATCAAACTGGCAAAGAATCACGTTTTCCATAAAAGGACGAAGCATATAGGAGTACGGTTTCACTTCATTCGACAGCAGTTAGAAGATGATTATTTGGCATTTTCACATGTATTTTCTAAGGACCAAATTGCTGATATCTTGACGAAATCAGTTCCTCGTGTTCAGTTTTTTCGCTCACGTAGTACGTTAGGTATGGTTTAAATGTCACAATAAAACTAAAGTTTTCGGGGAAATGTTGAAATAAAACATTTATTTTTATTTCAACATTTTAGTCAATCAATTATGTATGTATTGTTTCTATGGTAATAGTGTAATTTATGGAAAAAAATATAAGTTTTTTGTTTCTCCGTCAGACTTGAGTTTTATTATATGCTAATTAAAGCATATTGATATATTTCACACATTGAGTAGATCACAAAACATCAATAATTTCAAACACCTCCTTCTTTTATATGCTGTACGATATATTTTTAGAATTTGATAACACCATTTCATTCTGCACGTTTCATATGTTTCCTATTTCTGCCCAAGATGAAAAATTGGCTAAAATAGTCTTATCAGCAAACTCATTAGACATTTCTAAAATACAAGAAAAAAAAATATGTCTAAGTTTTTAGTCATCTTTAGAATAGTTATTTGAATCACTAGGTCAGAAATTGAACATTAGCGAGAGCGAGTTTATTTTGACAGACCGAGCTTTCAAGCTTGGCCTGCAAATTATGAAATCTCGCAAAACAGTTTCTGGGTGTGTGATACACAAGACTTTTTGTGCCGACTTCTCCATAAATTCTTCGTTATTTCTCTACACTACTCTATTTTTCATAACCTAATAAAATGAACATATATTTTGTGACGAAGTCACAATTTTTCGTCGCTATCTAGAGCATGTCATCCGATCCATAGAGCTCTACCGCCGCTAGCAAGGCCGAGATGCGTATTGCACCATTACACAGAGACAGCTGCAAGAAAGAAACCCGGGCTGGTATAATTTGTTTTACCGGACACCATAACCTTACTTGTCAGCACGTGGGTGATGACAGCCAACAACGCGTAGAACAACTGTCAAGACAGCAGCGCCAGCCTCATGCGAGAATAACCTGAACCAAATACTGGTTATTTGTTATTTATTGTACGTTTATTTTGTATATTGTACCTAGTAATTCTGAAACGAGAAAAACTGGAATTTGTTTTATTGTTATTGCCGGTAGAATTTACTAGAAAATATTTTTTAAGTAAACTTCACGACTAATAGAAAGTCATGTCACCGCTCGGATCCTGAGGTCGTGGGTTCGATTCCCACCAGGGGCTCGGATATTTGTGTGTGTCTTTAATACTTTATAACATGTGAAATGTAAAAAAATAAAATTGTAAAAGGTAAAATAAAATATTTGGGCTGACGAATAGTTCAAAGCCGACAAAAATATTATTATTATTTCAAATTTGTCTAGAGTATAAATAATATTTCACGTACGAGTTCACAGAGTAAATATTTTTTTATTTTTTATATTTTTTTATATACTTGTAGTCTTGACTACATATTTATTTATTTATGTTATTATTATTAAAACCTGAAGAAGACAGTACCTTGCTGTCGAAACGTTGTTAATTTAATAAAATATCTACAGAACTAAACCCAAATATTGTTTAATTTTATTTATAATGAGTTCTGAAAGCATATTTCAAAATATTAAATATTTCCAGTTTTACTTACTCAGTAATTTGAATAATAATAGTCACAGTTTCTCATTTATTTATCAAAATGTACATAGTGTGTAAATAAACATAGTTTAATGTATTGCATTTTTCACTGCTCAAAAATAACCTAAGAATCCTGGTTTACACGACTAGCTATCCGCAAAACCTTCCTCATCCTTCTCTCAGAGTTACGCCGACATACAGGATGGCGCCCGAGCAAGAAACAACCCCGACAGCAGCCATGAGGGATAAGGATGAAGTCACAATTTGGCGCCCGATCAGGGACGTCACAATCTTTATCGATTTTGCATTGCAAGTTTAATTATAATTACTCACATTTGAGCTTAAAATGCTTAATTATTTTATATTTATTGAAAATATATCATGAAAACATTAGTTATATATATTTTATATAGTTTCGCATATTTTCAATGACGGATGGCGGAAACTCACGTTAAGTTAGTTGTAGTTTGTAGTTACAAAACAAACTAGCCATGAATTTGGAATTTATAATTAATTTATACGAGATGACAGCATATTATAATTTTTATGACAAAATTTAGTTATTTAAGTTACAATAATAAAAGATTTAGCCCCAAAATTTGTAAAGATTTTGCTAATTCTTGTGTTGAAAATAATCTTAAATTGACATATCACCAGAACAGTAATGCCAATTTTGGACTATTTTGAGTTCTGTAATACTAGTTAAATTGGACGGACGTACGAAAATATTATTTTGTATAGCATTTCTTTCTATAGTTAAAATGCAGAAAATAAAGTAAAACCAGTAACATCGAAACTAATTCATTCGTCAACCATTTCATTATAACACTCGCTTCAAAATTCTTCAATTCTTTGACCGATTTTCTTCAAGGAATTTTGTCACTTCCTATGAAATTTTAAAACAAAATTAATGGAACTATAAATAATGTTGTTGCATGTTAATACAAGTTTACCTACTGAAATAAATAAACATTGAATCGACCAAAGCGATAATTATTTATATGCGGTAAACAACAAATATCAAAATCAGGATCTAATAAATATGTATGTGATTTACTATCTTTTCCTTTTTATAAAGGTCAGTTGGTAACAAGGTTAAAACTACCATTTAATAAAATCGATAATTTCAACAAAATGGAGTTTCTGTTTAATAGTTATTTATGAAACAAGTGAAAAAAGTGCCCAATTAGTAACTGAGGACTGCAAATCGAATCGTAGTTTAGTTTTACATTAAGTTTAAACTAAAAAGCTGTAAGAAATAAGTTTTAAACATTGTTTCACTCAGTTATGAATATACGAGCTCAATATACAAGCAAAACTGAAATCAATAAAGAACATATTATCAAATGATGAACAATAAATCATTTAAAATAAAATAATATTTATAATAAATGCACTTAATAATATGTAATTCATCGTTATTTACATATATTTATGAAGCATAAAATTAATCTTAGTCGCATATTTTCCCAAGAAATGTCAACGAGAACACAAATAAAAAAAAATCTGTTGTGGCACAATACCTCTCACCATTTCCATTTTAAGTTATATAAGTATTGTATTGCAGTTCGCAATCGAATCGTCGTTTTATAACAAAAAAAAAAAAAAATACAGAACTTTACCCAAATTATTGTATTTAACATGTCTTCCGCACACGTACAATTAGAATTATATCTATTTTTCATTGCATGAGAAAGTTCCTAAATATCAGAGATTCTTTCAATTCATTAACTAGAATGGCGGTGTTTCTGATGGATATATCCATTTTACCTACAATTTTAAATATTTAATTAATAAAACAATAAGAAAGATTAAATGTGCTTCACAGAAAAAATATTTCACAATGTCACTTGAACTATTGATTTTTGACACTGACATATGCCATTTGTAAACTATGTTATAAACTTTACTATGTTATAAACATTTGAATTTGTCAACTGGTTTCCTAATTATTCTATATATTTCACTGCCTTTATCTCTATATCTATCTAAGATATAATAAATTTTTTAAGTGTATTAGATGGAGAATTTTATTTTCTTCAATATTTGTAATAACAAAAATTTCCAAAAAATTATATATGAAACATTTTTTTAAAGAAACTATTACTTCCTGTTACTCTTCCCAGGAATGTCAGATTGGGGAAACTGCAGTTAAATATTTTTTAAGTTTTATAGTATTTGAGAAACCGTGGTTCCAACATCCACACATAAACATATATATATATATATATATAACACACACGGACTTCATCGTAAAAACGTTATAATTGGATTATATGGACCTTAAACGTGCTTATCCACTAAAATCTAGATATGCGAATTTTAGCATGATTCCAATACCTCTGTTAGCGAGGGGTAAAAAGAATAAGAATTATACTGAAAGTATACTTTACAAAAATTCTTCAACGCACTGAGGCATATGTTTTCAATAAGAAATAAAATATTCTTGTGAAAATATAATAATAGAAGGACTGGAAGGACCAACCGTTGATTAGAAGGTATAATGAAAGGGCTTATGTGGACCATGTACGCAAACAATTTATTATAGGACGTTTTACGCTTAAGATAACGGTCACACAGCATTGATCAGTATCCATCGATCCACGTACATCGACTACCATCAACCGTTTTTTCTTGTGAGTGGTCACACAGATGCATCGGGTGTGCGTGTGATCGAGTGAAATGTCACTTTTAAAATTACCACGGCTTTTCCAATAAATGTTGGTGGTATTTTTGCATACGTTGTTTGTTGTCAAGCAAACTTACAACTTTTAACATTCATAGCTCCGAAAATAAAAATTAAATAATACATAAAAATAACGATATAAACAATAGATTCTTATGAAAGTGTTCACACTTCTCAAAAATAAAATTAAACATAAGACAAGGATTTGCGAATGTTAAATATTTTACACAAATATAAACACATACCTACATAACAACTGTCATTTGAGCTGTCAATTTATGGTCTAGCAAAAGAATTTCAATTTAAATATAATTTTAAAAAGCTGTCTTAAGACAAAGATTCGCATGTATGATTGCGTACAGTGCTTTAAATGGTATGAATTTGCCATTATTGCTTGTTAATTATGAATATAATAAATGACAGTTGATGTTAATTTACGTTTTATTTTAGAAGCTGTGAACACCAACCATAAAGTCTTATTTATAATTTTATTTATTTATTGGTCAAACTCGTTGACAGTCCACTTTTCTGTAATTTTGGTAAGAAAAACAACTCAACAGGTTATAATATTAAATGTTACAATCTGTCAGAATTTATTCTCATTCTCTGAGAAAGAGCGCAGAGCACTGCGTATGTCTGGTACCATCGAATGGCTTCGACCGTCGTACGAAAAATAAAACAAGTTTGATATATCAAACTAGTCGACGGCACACGATCTTAGATGATTGCCATCGATGCACGCCCTGTGACCATGTACACTGATAAACCCAGTTTTGTTTTTGCTCGATCGATGTTGATGGTTCAGTGTGACCACGGCCTAAAGGAAACCCATCTTTAGCTAAGAATATACATAAAATATGCAAAACTATTTTACAGGAGAAAAATTATTCAGATAAAAAAGACCAAAGTTGTGAATATACAATTATTCTGATTACATTTTACAAAATCCTAAAATTGTAATAATTTCCGTTGTAATTCTCTTCGAGTTACCATATAAAATCAAATTAGAATCATTCTCTTTACAATTACAAGGTAATAAAATCATACTGTCTATGTCTGCAGCAGTGAAAATAAAACTTCTTGCTTAGTAACAGTGAATAAAATCATACTTTTATTGCCACATGGCAAAATCATTATTATCTACTCTAACAATAATTATTTATTTAACTTGGTATTAAAATACCAGATTTACAGCACAGGCTGCAGTTTTATTGCCGAGGCGAAGACGAGGCAATGAAAGCTGTAAATTTGTGTTTAGTGTCGTGTATATATTTGTGTATATTTTTCCCGAATTTAGAATTTATATTAATTTAGTGATTACTTTTAATACCTATTTTGAAGGTTATCGCCATTGCTATGCGTTCGTTGTACGCATTGACGTATTATAACTAACGTAGACCCAGCACGCAGCCTTTGTTGTGATGTAAGAGCCAGAGGTGAGGGCAAGGGAGTGGTACAGTCTGTATCGTGGCTCTGCATACATTGAACAACTTATTTGAAATAAATTGAAGTCATCGCTTGGCGTGGCATAAATAAAGCAATATGTTTATTTTTGGAGTTGAGTTGTGGAAGGCAGTAAATACGGTCGTGTCGAACGTGCGGCGGTAGTCAAATTCGATATACGAAAGATATCACGCTTTAATTCGCGGACCATATGATATAAATAAACTCTGGTGAAACAAGATAGTGTTATGAGTAAAGAAAGTGAAGTGAGAAGTGTTTAGAAGCTCTAAATTAGAGTAAAAAGTGTATACAGTGGCGAGACAGTAGCCAAGGACGCACAAATACAACGGTAAGAGAGCGTAGCGTAGTGGCGGAGACGCTACAACGTGCATACCAAGATAAAAATTTAGTCAGGCCCGTACTCAGGAAAGCTTTGCAAATATGTCATCGAATAGAGAAGATTACACGTCGGATGACAGTAAAAGAAAGAGAGAGAGTATAGATGGCCAAGATATAACAAAAAGAAGTAAAAAGACTATGAGAACACCGGACAAAAGTAACAAAGAAGGAAGTGATAAAATAGAATTAAGAGATTTAATGAAAATTATATTACAAATAAAGAATGATACAAAAGAGATAAAACAGGATCAGAAAGAATATGAAAAAGAACTACTACGAATGAAACAGATAAATGAACAGTTGAAGGAAGAAAATATAGAGATCAAAAAAGAATTGAACGACATGAAAGAGAGAATCGAGAGATTAGAGAAAGAAAAAATCAAAAATAATTTCGTGATTGTAGGGCTAAGAACAGACTCAATTAGCAGGAAAGACTTAAAAAAACACCGTGGAAGACTTCATACACAAGAAAATTGGAGTTAATGTACAAGTGAAGGAAGCACTAAAGATAGGAGAGAAGACATGTAAGGTATAAATGGAAAATTTTCAAGATAAACAAAAAGTAATGGCGAATAAAAAGAACCTACGAACCTTAAAGGACAAAATTTTCATAAATAACGAACTAACAAGAAACGAGCGCGAAATACAAAAGGAAATAAAAATGTTAGCGGAGAAGAATAAAAAGGCAGGAGATATATTGAAGACAGGCTATCAGAAAATAACAATAAATGGAAAGGAATGAAAATGGGACAAAACAGAAAAGAAGCTGACAGAGATCAAAAAAGAAGGAGGTACTGCGTCAAAAAACTAAGGGGAAAACGAGGAAAATTGCAACAAAAAGGAAAGACGTCGCAAGCAAAGGAAAAGGATACGATAAGGAACAAAAAAACACATATAATTAAGTACGGGAAGGGCAAAATAAAAAATAGAGTAAATAAACCAAGGAAAATAATAATTACATGGAATATAAAAAGTTTAACAGGGAAAGAATATGAATTAACAGAAGAACTGGGAAAAATGAATATGGATTACGTGGGTATAACAGAAACAAAGAGGAAAGGCAGAGGAATCACAGAAACATAAAATGGATACTGGATGTACTGGGTAGGAGTATCGGAAAAAGAAAACGCCAAGGCAGGGGTGGCAATTTTAATTAAAGAGGATAAGATGAAATATGTTTCGAAAGAAAACCTAATGAACGATAGACTACTATCAATAAATGTTAAGGAAGGAAACGAAAACGAAGAATACACGCTAATTGTGGGCTATGGATCAAACGAGAACGCAAGAAAAGAAGAAAAAGATAACTTCTTTAAAGAACTACAATAAATAGTAAACAGAAGTGAAAAGAAAGTAATAATAATGGGAGACCTTAACGGGAGGGTAGGAAATAAGAATGATGGAATAGAGTGGTGCTTAGGAAGGAATAGAGAGAATGTGATGAATACAAACGGGGAAAGAATAATAGACTTTCGCATAGAGAATGAATTTAAAATCGGAAATCCACACTTCAAGCACAAAGAAATAAATAAAATATCTAGACAAGTAATAAGCAGAAATGAAAAATCGATTATAGATTATTTCCTAATTAACATAGACAGCTGGAATAGAATAAAAGACATAAAAGTAAAAAGAGGACCAGAGATTGGAAGCGACCATTTCCTGTAATCACAAAAAACGAAACCAAAAGAAAGATAGTAAATAAGAAAATAAAATGCCATGAACTTAGAAGGCAAGAGATAGAAAAAAAATTTCAAAAAAACGTCAACGAAGAGTTTAAGAAAAAAGCAAAAGACAAAAAGACAATTCTAGAGGCAGTAGAAAAAAGCTGCGGCACGACTAGAATAGTGAACAGAAACACAAACAAAACTAGATGGTGGTCGGAAAGGGTAAAAGTTGCAGTGAAAGAAAAAAGAACAAGTGGAATAAATATCTACAAACGAAAGAACCTATTGACTATGAAAAATATAAAGAACAAAGGAAAAAACTAAAAAGAGTAACAAAGGAAGAAAAAGAAAAAGCATGGAGAGAATTTGATGAAAAAATGATAAACGCATACAATGAAAACCCGAAAATATTTTTTGGAACACTTAAAATTTAAGGCAAAAGAAGACAGCAACAACTACGAACATTAAAGACAAGGAAGGAAAGACGATAGCAGAAGAAGACAGAATAATGGGCAGATAGAGACAGTATTTCATAGACCTACTAGAGGGAAATGATACTAAAGATGAAGAACAACAAGAAAGCCATCACACTCGAACAAAGGAAACATAAATAACACAAGAAGAAGAAATAAGCTTGAAAGAAATAATAGAAGCAGTAAGAAAAACCAAAAGAGGAAAAGCTCCCGGACATGACAAAATAACAACAGACATGCTGAAAGCACTACCCGAATCAACACTACAGGAACTTAAAGACATAATGAATGAAGCGCTAAAAGGAATAACACCAACAGAATGGCAAATAGGTATTATAACACCAATATTTAAAAAAGGAGATAGCAGAGAGTGCCCGAACTATTAGAGGAATTACCCTAATAAGCACAGTGGCCAAAATATATGCAATAATCCTGGAGAATAGATTAAGACCAGAGCTGGAAGAATCGTTAGAGGAAACTCAATTTGGTTTTAGACCAAATAGAGGAGTAAATGATGCGATATTCATACTAAGACAAATAGGGGAAAAGGCAATAAAAGAAGGGAGAAACGTACATGTGTGCTTCATTGATCTAGAGAAAGCGTTTGATAGAATCAATAGAGAAGACATATGGAAAACGCTAAAAAACAGGAGAGTATCAAATACGTTAATAACAGGAATTCAGAGCCTATATTCAAAGACTAAGAGCTATGTAAGAGTGAAACAAGAGACCTCCAATACATTTGAAACTACAGCCGGAGTAAGACAAGGATGTATTTTAAGACCGCTTCTGTTTACGCTAATTCTTGACGAAGGAATAAAAGAGACAAAGAAAGAAGTAAAGAAATACTACATGGGACATTGGAAATTGAGAAGAATGGAAATAGCAGAACTATGATATGCAGATGACATGGTCATCATAGCAGAAGACGGAAAAACGTTAACAAGGAATATAGAAATATATGATAAAGCGCTACAAAAATTAAACATGAAGATCAATAAAGAGAAAACGAAAACCATGATACTAAGAAGAAATGAACAACACCACTCGATACAACTAAAAAATGAGAATCTACAGCAAGTCCAAAAATTTAAATACCTGGGGGCAATGATCTCAGAAGATGTAAGATTTGACGAAGAAATAAAAGAAAGAAGAACAACAGGAGGCAAAATATTCAATAGCATCAAACACAGCTTCTTAGGAAAGAAAGAAATACCGAAAGAGACCGGAGTACAAATATTTAAGAAAGTAGTGACGCCTATACTCATACACGAAGCTGAAACATGGACATTAACGCAAAGACAAAAAGAAAAAATTACGGCTATCGAAATGAGATTCTTGAGAAAAATAGAGGGGAAAACAAGACTGGACAGAATTGAAAACACAACCTACAGACAAAACTCAAAAGTAAAAGCAATATGGTCATGTAGAAAGGATGTGAGAGGAGAGAATAGTTAAAAAAGTGTTTGAAGCAAAAATTGGAAGAAAGAAACCACGAGGACGACCAAGAAGAAGGTGGCTGGAAGAAGTAAAGGAGGCAGCGCAAAGAAGAGGTCTAACTTGGGAAGAAACGAAGACAGCAACACAAGATAGAGCAGAGTGGAAAGAACTATGGAGAAGACCAACGAACCAGAACTCAACCCCCTCCCCCGCAAGCCGGGTGAACGCCTTACACCCGTGAGGGTAGAAAGGTGCAGGATTAAGTAAGTATATTTATTTTTTCTTCAGGCACTAATTCACAAACAATCAAACAAAGATCACGCCTTGACGTTTGCACTTCTCAAACTTGTAAACAAAACTATGCAGACCCGCGATACAGACTATGCTACTCCCCTGCGTCCCACCCGTCTCACCTTAAGCTCTAACATCACAACAAACTGTGCAGCAGCATAGGGCGCGCTTGGTCTACGTTAGTTATAATACGTCAATGGTTGTACGGTTGCTATGTAAATACCAACAACAGGCAGTAAAAATATTTATTACTGATAGTGATATTTAACAGACTGTTAGCTGTCGAAAAAATCGCACTTTTAATGTCAATCGGCAAAAAACTAATTTGTAAAAGTTTTATCAGTTTAAGGCATTAACACGAGTAAATAATTTGAAAATAATCTGCTTGTAGTAAGAATAATATATTTTATTTGTGTAGACATAGTACATTGTGTAAAGAAATCGTCAATCAACAATAAAATGAAATATTGTAATGCACTCATTACACATTCATTCAAGAGAGCTATAGGTTTCTTTAAAAATCAAATGCAGCTATACAAAAAACAATTATTACTTTTTGATACCACAAACTGCTTCAAAATTAAACGAACTTTTATTTAATTAAAAAAAAAACGGTTTGTGGGCCCATTCAGATCTCTTTTAACTTTTTCTCATTCGTTTGATTTTTAACAGAATCAAGTAAATTATTAAATATTGCAAAACCGATTATGAAGAGAGTAGATCAGGCATAGCCAACATATCCGGACCAAATCCGGACCGCGAAATGAAGTTACACGGCCCGAGACCCAAGGTTATATTATAATATAACGTATTTAACTG
The DNA here is from genome assembly GCA_943142095.1 of Ophonus ardosiacus. Taxonomy (NCBI): domain Eukaryota; kingdom Metazoa; phylum Arthropoda; class Insecta; order Coleoptera; family Carabidae; genus Ophonus; species Ophonus ardosiacus. The sequence goes on from OW964836.1 coordinate 20,823,248, forward strand.
TCATTTTTTTTCATAAATTTTCTTTTTTATAATATTTTAATTCTACCATTTAATGTTCCTTTTAAGATCTTTTAACAAATTTCATAGTTAAATTTTATTTCATAAAATAAATCATTTTTGTGTTTCAAGTTTTCTTATTTAAATATTTCGTCCTCCTTGCGAAGAAAAAAAAAATTAATCACAATGTAGCCCGCGAGCCGAATCAGTTGGCCAACTGAGGAATAGAGAACAATTCAGAAGTCTTTCATTTGTTATGAATGAGAGCTGATTTTTATTACCTCTCGCTAAGAGAGGTATTGGAATCATGCTAAAATTCGCATATCCAGATTTTTGTGAATAAGCACGATTTAAGGTCCCTAGAACCCGATTATAACATTTTTACGATGATGTCTGTGTGTGTGTGTGGATGTGTGTATGTGTGTGTGTGTGTGTGTGTATGTATGGATGTTGGAGGGACGATTCCTCAAAAACTATAAGACTTAAAAAATATTTAACTGCAGTTTCTTCAATCTGACATTCCTGGGAATAGCTGAAAAGGTTTTGGTAATAATTGAACAACCGGAAGTAATACTTTTTAAAAAAAATATTTCTAAATATAATTTTTTGGGATTTTTTTTATTAAATATTGAAGAACATAAAATTCTCCATCTAATACACTTAAAATTTTTATTATATCTTGTATAGATTTAGAGATAAAGACACTATAATTTATAGAGTACACTAATCGCAGAGGCCAAGGCACTAAGGAAACCAGTTGACAAATTCCAATGTTTATAACATGACACATGTCATTGTCAAATATCAACATTTTTAGTGACATTCTGATAGCTTTTTCTGGGAAGTATATTTAATTTTTCTTATTGTTTTATTAATTAAATATTTGAAATTATAGGTAAAATTGTGGTAAAATGCATATATCCATCAGAAATACCGCCAATCTGGTTAATGAATTGGAATAGATATAATTAGAATTATATGTATGCAGAAGACATGTTAAATACAATAAAAAACAATATTTGGGTAAAGTTCTGTAATATTTTGTTATAAAATGACGGTTCGAATGCGAAGTGCAATGCAATACTTATATAGCCTAATATGGAAATGGCGAGAGGTCTTGTGCTGGCCACAACAGATTTTTTTTTATTTAAGTTAGTGAACATAATAACATGTATACGTGTCTAAGAATCTGTAACCGTATATATGATATCCCCAGTTTATTTGTATTCAGTACGTTGTACCTATTTTGTGTTGTACTGTGCAATATGTAAAATTAAATGTGCTTTATTAAAAAAAAAAAATTAAAAAAAGCTGAATGTGGTTTCAAGTACGTTGAGTAACCACAATCTGTTATGCCCTATATTTTGCGTTTATAATTCGTTTGTGTTCAGTTTGTGCTTCACTGTGCAGTAGTTAATATTAATTTAATATTATTATTAAACATTTTATTTAAAATAATCTTACTGTGGTTACAGGTAGATACGCTGAGTAACCAATAACATGTTTAATGTGACTATACTAAACACTCACATCTTATTCTTTAACTTCGAAATAATATGGACGAGAACAAACTGCTGTTGACAAACATCCAATTATATATTGCACTGTTTATTGCAGAATGCAAAAAGAACTTCTGCCGCCATTTATCAGACATTACCGAAACTTTTATATATGCAGGGGAATGACATAAAGATTGTAGGCACAAACTTCCCATTTTTTTTTAAACTGATGGAATATTTTTTTTTAATTCATTAGTCAACTGCTGCTTTTAAACAGAGTTCTTTGAAATTATCGCTTTATTACCTTTGCCAAAGCATTGAATTAGAGGTTTGTTCGAACCTACAGTTCTAAGCAGTTCACGAACTAGTGAGCATGCGCATTACACTTAAAAGCGTTCGAACTCTGTAGTTCTAAAATTCGAAATTCTGAGAACTATCAGTTCGGCGTTCGAACAGGCTAGAACTTTGAATTCAAATTCTCGTGGAACGGTTTCTACCAGTTCGAGCAACGGAGCAAGTATTTCAAATTCTAACCATGCGCAGTGAAGTTTTAAGGTTCTGTTTGATGTTTATAAGGCTTTATAGAAATAATAGATTAATATAGTTACTATTTTTTTATTATTATTAATATTTATTTTGCTCAAGGAATATTGTATAAGTATGTATTGTCGATATTGTTAATGTTAAATATTTTTATTAGAAAATAATATACACTAAAAGCTAAAAGATTGTAAGACGTCTATCTGGATCATTAAAATATTCAAAATATCGTCTTCCTCTCCCCTTTTCCTTTGATCATCTACACTACATGTTCTTTGTAATTTCTTTTTAATACTTTTTACAACTAGCGATACTATAATCATATATTGCGTTTTATTTTGTTTAAAATAAACATTTTCATTCTTTTTACTGTATTTGTTTCTATTTTTAACTTTTGTTTATTTTATACATATATTCACTTCGATTTTGTAGTCCATGCTTTATATTCCTTTTGAGGAGTACCTATGTCCAATTATTATTAGGCACATTGAAAAATTAAAATATAATATTTATACTTAATTTATTTAATTATTTGTATATTTTCTCCTTGATCACATATTTTAAAACAATTTTCGGTTATTAAAACAAATGTACGTGACAAATTATAGAGTACCGTACCCAAACTCTAAAGCAGTATGGGCGTTCGAATCTATTCAAGAGAGAACAGTTCTGAATTCGCTTTCTCAGATGTCATGCGCAGAACTCCTAATTCTGGAACAGTTCCGAATTGATGGTTCGAACAAACCTTAGGTAAACTCGTTTGTCTTTTGACAACGGTTATGGTTGATTTTCCTGACATCTAATAAAAATAAATAAATAACGTCCATAACCATGACAACGTAAACTTATTTTTTGGGACTTGGAATAATTTTCAACTAAAACAACCAATTTTTGATTTTTATCTAAAACTAAAAGAAAATTTGAAAATGTAAAAACTGAATTGGCCGTTTCGGGACATGCAAAAACTTTTATCAAGAATACATTTTTTTGTAAAATAAAAAAGTTTTCCCTCTTTGGAACTTGATCCGTGGATAAACTGTATATATACCTTTATTTGATTGATTTTCTTCTATTTCTAATAATAAAGAAAATAATCGGGGTGTCTTTATATATATATATATATATATATATATATATATATATATATATATATATGTGGAGTGTAATCGTCACTGTTTCGATTAGTTAAGGAGGAAAATATCGTGGGTGTGTCAGTGGATTGTGGGCTTTAATTAAAGTTGATTTCTTTTAAAATCTGTCAAGCTTTCGTGTATTTAGTTTTTTACACATCATCAGGACACTGAAGTAAAAATACAAATAATTTTACAAGTGTATAAAATAATTTGGTTTTAAAAAACTTACGTTTTGGTGAAGTTGTTTATAAGTCATTGATTTTATAAAACAGAAGAATTTTGACATTATTTTAGTTAAAATTTACAAAAATAAAACTTATAATAATTTTGACTAAATCACATGTTTAAGTACGTTGTAGTTGCGCAACAAGTTATATTTTGTTTTGGTGTAATGTTGGTACAGGATGTGAAATGGGCGGTAAATTTTAAAGCGGTTTAATTTGAAATAGGTGTAGCCATGTCAACGTTCAAGTTTCAGTATCATGGTTTTGAAGTATTCTATTGTTATTAATAAGTTTAAACAAATTACAGTATATAGGGCTCAGGTTATCAATGTCAGTTTTTTTGTTCATAGTATTGTTGGTATTTTGTATATGATACATTTCCAAAAACGATCGTTTATTGTAATTTTTTTCTGTATCTAATATGTCTGTATTGTCAAAGTCCATGGTATGTTTGTTTGTTACGCAATGTTGGGATAAGGATGTTGCATGAGGTTTTCTTTTTATATCGCTTTTATGTGAAGTAATTCTGCCAGAAAGTTGTCTGGATGTGTGCCCAATATAACATAAATTGCAATTTTGACATGGGATTTTGTATACGATGTTAGAATTTTGCATTTTTGGTGTTTTTTTCTTTTAGTTTACTGAATATTGTTTTAACTGTGAGACAACTTTTGTTAGCTATGCGTACTGTGTCGTCCTGGACTATGTTGGTTATGTTTTTGGTAATCTTGTTTATGTATGGAAGTGAGCAGTATTTTATATTGTTATTGTCAGTCTGTATGTCGTTATTGTTGGTTTCAGTATTTGATTGTGTATCGGTTTGTATTGTATTGAATTGTTGTTCATTGAAAAGTAACACGTTCAGCAAGTTTTTTGGGTAAGCATTTTTGATTAACACTTCTCTAAGTTTATGTAAATTTTCTTGGTGGTACGAATGATGTGAGATCTTCAGTATTCTGTTTTTTAGTGCTCGAACGACGTTGATTTTCATTTGTAGAGGTTGTTCAGAGTGAAAGTGGACATAACGTTGGGATGATATGGGTTTTGTATACCAGTTTAATTTTAATAGGCCTTGTTGATCTCTTGTTATTAATGTGTCTAGGAATGGTAAAGTATTATTTTGTTCTATTTCCACTGTGAACTGGAGATGCGAATTGTAGTTATTGAAGATGGATAGTATATGTTCCACTTTATCACGAGGTACAGCTGTCACAATGTCGTCGACAAATTTCTTCAAGAATGGCAGTTCAAAGTCTAGTTGTGGAGTACAATGTTCTAATAGTGTGTCCATGACATATTGCGCTACTATTGGACTGCAAATTGCACCCATTGGACTTCCAAGTGTTTGCTTATAGTATTGACCATTGTAGACACAGTAACTGGTGTCAAAGATGAATTTTGTTATCTGAATGAAGTCATTTTTTGTAAGAGTTGTGTAATCAGTTATAATTTCCCACTTTTCATTTATACTATCGATGGTGGGAAATTATAACTGATTACACAACTCTTACAAAAAATGACTTCATTCAGATAACAAAATTCATCTTTGACACCAGTTACTGTGTCTACAATGGTCAATACTATAAGCAAACACTTGGAAGTCCAATGGGTGCAATTTGCAGTCCAATAGTAGCGCAATATGTCATGGACACACTATTAGAACATTGTATTCCACAACTAGACTTTGAACTGCCATTCTTGAAGAAATTTGTCGACGACATTGTGACAGCTGTACCTCGTGATAAAGTGGAACATATACTATCCATCTTCAATAACTACAATTCGCATCTCCAGTTCACAGTGGAAATAGAACAAAATAATACTTTACCATTCCTAGACACATTAATAACAAGAGATCAACAAGGCCTATTAAAATTAAACTGGTATACAAAACCCATATCATCCCAACGTTATGTCCACTTTCACTCTGAACAACCTCTACAAATGAAAATCAACGTCGTTCGAGCACTAAAAAACAGAATACTGAAGATCTCACATCATTCGTACCACCAAGAAAATTTACATAAACTTAGAGAAGTGTTAATCAAAAATGCTTACCCAAAAAACTTGCTGAACGTGTTACTTTTCAATGAACAACAATTCAATACAATACAAACCGATACACAATCAAATACTGAAACCAACAATAACGACATACAGACTGACAATAACAATATAAAATACTGCTCACTTCCATACATAAACAAGATTACCAAAAACATAACCAACATAGTCCAGGACGACACAGTACGCATAGCTAACAAAAGTTGTCTCACAGTTAAAACAATATTCAGTAAACTAAAAGAAAAAACACCAAAAATGCAAAATTCTAACATCGTATACAAAATCCCATGTCAAAATTGCAATTTATGTTATATTGGGCACACATCCAGACAACTTTCTGGCAGAATTACTTCACATAAAAGCGATATAAAAAGAAAACCTCATGCAACATCCTTATCCCAACATTGCGTAACAAACAAACATACCATGGACTTTGACAATACAGACATATTAGATACAGAAAAAAATTACAATAAACGATCGTTTTTGGAAATGTATCATATACAAAATACCAACAATACTATGAACAAAAAAACTGACATTGATAACCTGAGCCCTATATACTGTAATTTGTTTAAACTTATTAATAACAATAGAATACTTCAAAACCATGATACTGAAACTTGAACGTTGACATGGCTACACCTATTTCAAATTAAACCGCTTTAAAATTTACCGCCCATTTCACATCCTGTACCAACATTACACCAAAACAAAATATAACTTGTTGCGCAACTACAACGTACTTAAACATGTGATTTAGTCAAAATTATTATAAGTTTTATTTTTGTAAATTTTAACTAAAATAATGTCAAAATTCTTCTGTTTTATAAAATCAATGACTTATAAACAACTTCACCAAAACGTAAGTTTTTTAAAACCAAATTATTTTATACACTTGTAAAATTATTTGTATTTTTACTTCAGTGTCCTGATGATGTGTAAAAAACTAAATACACGAAAGCTTGACAGATTTTAAAAGAAATCAACTTTAATTAAAGCCCACAATCCACTGACACACCCACGATATTTTCCTCCTTAACTAATCGAAACAGTGACGATTACACTCCACATATATATATATATATATATATATATATATATATATATATATATATATATACAGGGTGTCTCAGGACGAGCTTACGGTATCTATATTTTCAATACTATTTAATATAATTTAACAAAATTTGGTATCTAGGGGTTATCCAACATGCCCGTTTCAACTATAATATTTTCAAAGCAGTAGCACTTCCGGTTTGACCGGAAATTGACCTCAACTTTCTTATTTTAAATGGAATATGCTATTTTTTATTTTACCATTGAATACAGCAGAAAATTTTACATATGAAGCATTAAAAACATTTTACTCATGATCAACTACTTCCGGCGTTATTAAACTTTTTTTGATTTTTTGTCTGAAATCCGGCACATTTTCAAAACTCTGCATATCGGGAACGAGATCGAATTTTTATAATCTGAAAAAAGCATTTTATAAAGGAGACTTTAAGCTACATTATCCATAGAAGAATCCTCGATTATTTATAAAAATGTGACGGGTACGTAACACCAAAATTTCAGTTGACAAACTTCAAAAAAGACAATTTTTTTAAATGGAACCCCACCTTTTTTATTACATAAATGTGATCTACGGCAAAAAATAAGGGTACTTTATGTAACATGTCCTATGTTGAAAATTGATAGAATTTCAGTAAATTTTCTTGATTGTCTATTATCTTAGATTTTGAAATTTTCACTTTAAACTGGCCGCGTGTTTTACAGTTAAACAGAAGTCTTCTTATTACATCTGGTGTTGGGCGTGGTTTCTGAGGATATTTTTCCACGAATGTGTCTCACGTTCTTCTCATTACTTTTTGACATTCACCATAAATAACCAATAAATTATTACTTATCCGTATTAATAAAATAATTATACCCAGATTACATGTTTTTCTAATTTACTGAAATTCTATCAACCATCAACATAGGACATGTTACATAAAGTACCCTTATTTTTTGTCGTAGTATACATTTATGTAATAAAAAAGGGGGGGTTCCATTTAAAAAAAATGTCTTTTTTGAAGTTTGTCAACAGAAATTTTGGTGTAACGTACCCGTCACATTTTTATAAATAATCGAGGATTCTTCTATGGATAATGTAGCTTAAAGTCTCCTTTATAAAAGGCTTTTTTCAGATTATAAAAATTCGATCTCGTTCCCGATATACAGAGTTTTGAAAATGTGCCGGATTTGAGACAAAAAATCAAAAAAAGGTGAATAACGCCGGAAGTAGTTGATCATGAGTAAAATGTTTTTATTGCTTCATATGTAAAATTTTCCGCTGCATTCAATGGTAAAATAAAATATAGCGTATTCCATTTAAAATAAGAAAGTTGAGGTCAATTTCCGGTCAAACCGGAAGTGCTACTGCTTTGAAAATATTTTAGTTAAAACGGGCATGTTGGATAACCCCTAGATACCAAATTTCGTTAAATTATATTAAACAGTAATTAAAATATAGATAGCGTAAGCTCGTCCTGAGACACCCTGTATATATATATATATATATATATATATATATATATATATATATATATATATATACACGTTGTTTCACGGATACGAGACATCCCGATTATTTTCTTTATTATTAGGAATCGAAGAAAATCAATCAAATAAAGGTTGCAGTAGATCAAGGAGGACATTCACTTATTGAAGAAAAAAAAAAAAAAAAACCAGTGGTTCTCAAGTTACTAACTAATAACGAACTAACAAGAAACGAGCGCGAAATACAAAAGGAAATAAAAATGTTAGCGGAGAAGAATAAAAAGGCAGGAGATATATTGAAGACAGGCTATCAGAAAATAACAATAAATGGAAAGGAATGAAAATGGGACAAAACAGAAAAGAAGCTGACAGAGATCAAAAAAGAAGGAGGTACTGCGTCAAAAAACTAAGGGGAAAACGAGGAAAATTGCAACAAAAAGGAAAGACGTCGCAAGCAAAGGAAAAGGATACGATAAGGAACAAAAAAACACATATAATTAAGTACGGGAAGGGCAAAATAAAAAATAGAGTAAATAAACCAAGGAAAATAATAATTACATGGAATATAAAAAGTTTAACAGGGAAAGAATATGAATTAACAGAAGAACTGGGAAAAATGAATATGGATTACGTGGGTATAACAGAAACAAAGAGGAAAGGCAGAGGAATCACAGAAACATAAAATGGATACTGGATGTACTGGGTAGGAGTATCGGAAAAAGAAAACGCCAAGGCAGGGGTGGCAATTTTAATTAAAGAGGATAAGATGAAATATGTTTCGAAAGAAAACCTAATGAACGATAGACTACTATCAATAAATGTTAAGGAAGGAAACGAAAACGAAGAATACACGCTAATTGTGGGCTATGGATCAAACGAGAACGCAAGAAAAGAAGAAAAAGATAACTTCTTTAAAGAACTACAATAAATAGTAAACAGAAGTGAAAAGAAAGTAATAATAATGGGAGACCTTTACGGGAGGGTAGGAAATAAGAATGATGGAATAGAGTGGTGCTTAGGAAGGAATAGAGAGAATGTGATGAATACAAACGGGGAAAGAATAATAGACTTTCGCATAGAGAATGAATTTAAAATCGGAAATCCACACTTCAAGCACAAAGAAATAAATAAAATATCTAGACAAGTAATAAGCAGAAATGAAAAATCGATTATAGATTATTTCCTAATTAACATAGACAGCTGGAATAGAATAAAAGACATAAAAGTAAAAAGAGGACCAGAGATTGGAAGCGACCATTTCCTGTAATCACAAAAAACGAAACCAAAAGAAAGATAGTAAATAAGAAAATAAAATGCCATGAACTTAGAAGGCAAGAGATAGAAAAAAAATTTCAAAAAAACGTCAACGAAGAGTTTAAGAAAAAAGCAAAAGACAAAAAGACAATTCTAGAGGCAGTAGAAAAAAGCTGCGGCACGACTAGAATAGTGAACAGAAACACAAACAAAACTAGATGGTGGTCGGAAAGGGTAAAAGTTGCAGTGAAAGAAAAAAGAACAAGTGGAATAAATATCTACAAACGAAAGAACCTATTGACTATGAAAAATATAAAGAACAAAGGAAAAAACTAAAAAGAGTAACAAAGGAAGAAAAAGAAAAAGCATGGAGAGAATTTGATGAAAAAATGATAAACGCATACAATGAAAACCCGAAAATATTTTTTGGAACACTTAAAATTTAAGGCAAAAGAAGACAGCAACAACTACGAACATTAAAGACAAGGAAGGAAAGACGATAGCAGAAGAAGACAGAATAATGGGCAGATAGAGACAGTATTTCATAGACCTACTAGAGGGAAATGATACTAAAGATGAAGAACAACAAGAAAGCCATCACACTCGAACAAAGGAAACATAAATAACACAAGAAGAAGAAATAAGCTTGAAAGAAATAATAGAAGCAGTAAGAAAAACCAAAAGAGGAAAAGCTCCCGGACATGACAAAATAACAACAGACATGCTGAAAGCACTACCCGAATCAACACTACAGGAACTTAAAGACATAATGAATGAAGCGCTAAAAGGAATAACACCAACAGAATGGCAAATAGGTATTATAACACCAATATTTAAAAAAGGAGATAGCAGAGAGTGCCCGAACTATTAGAGGAATTACCCTAATAAGCACAGTGGCCAAAATATATGCAATAATCCTGGAGAATAGATTAAGACCAGAGCTGGAAGAATCGTTAGAGGAAACTCAATTTGGTTTTAGACCAAATAGAGGAGTAAATGATGCGATATTCATACTAAGACAAATAGGGGAAAAGGCAATAAAAGAAGGGAGAAACGTACATGTGTGCTTCATTGATCTAGAGAAAGCGTTTGATAGAATCAATAGAGAAGACATATGGAAAACGCTAAAAAACAGGAGAGTATCAAATACGTTAATAACAGGAATTCAGAGCCTATATTCAAAGACTAAGAGCTATGTAAGAGTGAAACAAGAGACCTCCAATACATTTGAAACTACAGCCGGAGTAAGACAAGGATGTATTTTAAGACCGCTTCTGTTTACGCTAATTCTTGACGAAGGAATAAAAGAGACAAAGAAAGAAGTAAAGAAATACTACATGGGACATTGGAAATTGAGAAGAATGGAAATAGCAGAACTATGATATGCAGATGACATGGTCATCATAGCAGAAGACGGAAAAACGTTAACAAGGAATATAGAAATATATGATAAAGCGCTACAAAAATTAAACATGAAGATCAATAAAGAGAAAACGAAAACCATGATACTAAGAAGAAATGAACAACACCACTCGATACAACTAAAAAATGAGAATCTACAGCAAGTCCAAAAATTTAAATACCTGGGGGCAATGATCTCAGAAGATGTAAGATTTGACGAAGAAATAAAAGAAAGAAGAACAACAGGAGGCAAAATATTCAATAGCATCAAACACAGCTTCTTAGGAAAGAAAGAAATACCGAAAGAGACCGGAGTACAAATATTTAAGAAAGTAGTGACGCCTATACTCATACACGAAGCTGAAACATGGACATTAACGCAAAGACAAAAAGAAAAAATTACGGCTATCGAAATGAGATTCTTGAGAAAAATAGAGGGGAAAACAAGACTGGACAGAATTGAAAACACAACCTACAGACAAAACTCAAAAGTAAAAGCAATATGGTCATGTAGAAAGGATGTGAGAGGAGAGAATAGTTAAAAAAGTGTTTGAAGCAAAAATTGGAAGAAAGAAACCACGAGGACGACCAAGAAGAAGGTGGCTGGAAGAAGTAAAGGAGGCAGCGCAAAGAAGAGGTCTAACTTGGGAAGAAACGAAGACAGCAACACAAGATAGAGCAGAGTGGAAAGAACTATGGAGAAGACCAACGAACCAGAACTCAACCCCCTCCCCCGCAAGCCGGGTGAACGCCTTACACCCGTGAGGGTAGAAAGGTGCAGGATTAAGTAAGTATATTTATTTTTTCTTCAGGCACTAATTCACAAACAATCAAACAAAGATCACGCCTTGACGTTTGCACTTCTCAAACTTGTAAACAAAACTATGCAGACCCGCGATACAGACTATGCTACTCCCCTGCGTCCCACCCGTCTCACCTTAAGCTCTAACATCACAACAAACTGTGCAGCAGCATAGGGCGCGCTTGGTCTACGTTAGTTATAATACGTCAATGGTTGTACGGTTGCTATGTAAATACCAACAACAGGCAGTAAAAATATTTATTACTGATAGTGATATTTAACAGACTGTTAGCTGTCGAAAAAATCGCACTTTTAATGTCAATCGGCAAAAAACTAATTTGTAAAAGTTTTATCAGTTTAAGGCATTAACACGAGTAAATAATTTGAAAATAATCTGCTTGTAGTAAGAATAATATATTTTATTTGTGTAGACATAGTACATTGTGTAAAGAAATCGTCAATCAACAATAAAATGAAATATTGTAATGCACTCATTACACATTCATTCAAGAGAGCTATAGGTTTCTTTAAAAATCAAATGCAGCTATACAAAAAACAATTATTACTTTTTGATACCACAAACTGCTTCAAAATTAAACGAACTTTTATTTAATTAAAAAAAAAACGGTTTGTGGGCCCATTCAGATCTCTTTTAACTTTTTCTCATTCGTTTGATTTTTAACAGAATCAAGTAAATTATTAAATATTGCAAAACCGATTATGAAGAGAGTAGATCAGGCATAGCCAACATATCCGGACCAAATCCGGACCGCGAAATGAAGTTACACGGCCCGAGACCCAAGGTTATATTATAATATAACGTATTTAACTGTCATTTTTTTTCATAAATTTTCTTTTTTATAATATTTTAATTCTACCATTTAATGTTCCTTTTAAGATCTTTTAACAAATTTCATAGTTAAATTTTATTTCATAAAATAAATCATTTTTGTGTTTCAAGTTTTCTTATTTAAATATTTCGTCCTCCTTGCGAAGAAAAAAAAAATTAATCACAATGTAGCCCGCGAGCCGAATCAGTTGGCCAACTGAGGAATAGAGAACAATTCAGAAGTCTTTCATTTGTTATGAATGAGAGCTGATTTTTATTACCTCTCGCTAAGAGAGGTATTGGAATCATGCTAAAATTCGCATATCCAGATTTTTGTGAATAAGCACGATTTAAGGTCCCTAGAACCCGATTATAACATTTTTACGATGATGTCTGTGTGTGTGTGTGGATGTGTGTATGTGTGTGTGTGTGTGTGTATGTATGGATGTTGGAGGGACGATTCCTCAAAAACTATAAGACTTAAAAAATATTTAACTGCAGTTTCTTCAATCTGACATTCCTGGGAATAGCTGAAAAGGTTTTGGTAATAATTGAACAACCGGAAGTAATACTTTTTAAAAAAAATATTTCTAAATATAATTTTTTGGGATTTTTTTTTATTAAATATTGAAGAACATAAAATTCTCCATCTAATACACTTAAAATTTTTATTATATCTTGTATAGATTTAGAGATAAAGACACTATAATTTATAGAGTACACTAATCGCAGAGGCCAAGGCACTAAGGAAACCAGTTGACAAATTCCAATGTTTATAACATGACACATGTCATTGTCAAATATCAACATTTTTAGTGACATTCTGATAGCTTTTTCTGGGAAGTATATTTAATTTTTCTTATTGTTTTATTAATTAAATATTTGAAATTATAGGTAAAATTGTGGTAAAATGCATATATCCATCAGAAATACCGCCAATCTGGTTAATGAATTGGAATAGATATAATTAGAATTATATGTATGCAGAAGACATGTTAAATACAATAAAAAACAATATTTGGGTAAAGTTCTGTAATATTTTGTTATAAAATGACGGTTCGAATGCGAAGTGCAATGCAATACTTATATAGCCTAATATGGAAATGGCGAGAGGTCTTGTGCTGGCCACAACAGATTTTTTTTTATTTAAGTTAGTGAACATAATAACATGTATACGTGTCTAAGAATCTGTAACCGTATATATGATATCCCCAGTTTATTTGTATTCAGTACGTTGTACCTATTTTGTGTTGTACTGTGCAATATGTAAAATTAAATGTGCTTTATTAAAAAAAAAAATTAAAAAAAGCTGAATGTGGTTTCAAGTACGTTGAGTAACCACAATCTGTTATGCCCTATATTTTGCGTTTATAATTCGTTTGTGTTCAGTTTGTGCTTCACTGTGCAGTAGTTAATATTAATTTAATATTATTATTAAACATTTTATTTAAAATAATCTTACTGTGGTTACAGGTAGATACGCTGAGTAACCAATAACATGTTTAATGTGACTATACTAAACACTCACATCTTATTCTTTAACTTCGAAATAATATGGACGAGAACAAACTGCTGTTGACAAACATCCAATTATATATTGCACTGTTTATTGCAGAATGCAAAAAGAACTTCTGCCGCCATTTATCAGACATTACCGAAACTTTTATATATGCAGGGGAATGACATAAAGATTGTAGGCACAAACTTCCCATTTTTTTTTAAACTGATGGAATATTTTTTTTTAATTCATTAGTCAACTGCTGCTTTTAAACAGAGTTCTTTGAAATTATCGCTTTATTACCTTTGCCAAAGCATTGAATTAGAGGTTTGTTCGAACCTACAGTTCTAAGCAGTTCACGAACTAGTGAGCATGCGCATTACACTTAAAAGCGTTCGAACTCTGTAGTTCTAAAATTCGAAATTCTGAGAACTATCAGTTCGGCGTTCGAACAGGCTAGAACTTTGAATTCAAATTCTCGTGGAACGGTTCTACCAGTTCGAGCAACGGAGCAAGTATTTCAAATTCTAACCATGCGCAGTGAAGTTTTAAGGTTCTGTTTGATGTTTATAAGGCTTTATAGAAATAATAGATTAATATAGTTACTATTTTTTTATTATTATTAATATTTATTTTGCTCAAGGAATATTGTATAAGTATGTATTGTCGATATTGTTAATGTTAAATATTTTTATTAGAAAATAATATACACTAAAAGCTAAAAGATTGTAAGACGTCTATCTGGATCATTAAAATATTCAAAATATCGTCTTCCTCTCCCCTTTTCCTTTGATCATCTACACTACATGTTCTTTGTAATTTCTTTTTAATACTTTTTACAACTAGCGATACTATAATCATATATTGCGTTTTATTTTGTTTAAAATAAACATTTTCATTCTTTTTACTGTATTTGTTTCTATTTTTAACTTTTGTTTATTTTATACATATATTCACTTCGATTTTGTAGTCCATGCTTTATATTCCTTTTGAGGAGTACCTATGTCCAATTATTATTAGGCACATTGAAAAATTAAAATATAATATTTATACTTAATTTATTTAATTATTTGTATATTTTCTCCTTGATCACATATTTTAAAACAATTTTCGGTTATTAAAACAAATGTACGTGACAAATTATAGAGTACCGTACCCAAACTCTAAAGCAGTATGGGCGTTCGAATCTATTCAAGAGAGAACAGTTCTGAATTCGCTTTCTCAGATGTCATGCGCAGAACTCCTAATTCTGGAACAGTTCCGAATTGATGGTTCGAACAAACCTTAGGTAAACTCGTTTGTCTTTTGACAACGGTTATGGTTGATTTTCCTGACATCTAATAAAAATAAATAAATAACGTCCATAACCATGACAACGTAAACTTATTTTTTGGGACTTGGAATAATTTTCAACTAAAACAACCAATTTTTGATTTTTATCTAAAACTAAAAGAAAATTTGAAAATGTAAAAACTGAATTGGCCGTTTCGGGACATGCAAAAACTTTTATCAAGAATACATTTTTTTGTAAAATAAAAAAGTTTTCCCTCTTTGGAACTTGATCCGTGGATAAACTGTATATATACCTTTATTTGATTGATTTTCTTCTATTTCTAATAATAAAGAAAATAATCGGGGTGTCTTTATATATATATATATATATATATATATATATATATATATATATATATATATATATATATATATATATATATATGTGGAGTGTAATCGTCACTGTTTCGATTAGTTAAGGAGGAAAATATCGTGGGTGTGTCAGTGGATTGTGGGCTTTAATTAAAGTTGATTTCTTTTAAAATCTGTCAAGCTTTCGTGTATTTAGTTTTTTACACATCATCAGGACACTGAAGTAAAAATACAAATAATTTTACAAGTGTATAAAATAATTTGGTTTTAAAAAACTTACGTTTTGGTGAAGTTGTTTATAAGTCATTGATTTTATAAAACAGAAGAATTTTGACATTATTTTAGTTAAAATTTACAAAAATAAAACTTATAATAATTTTGACTAAATCACATGTTTAAGTACGTTGTAGTTGCGCAACAAGTTATATTTTGTTTTGGTGTAATGTTGGTACAGGATGTGAAATGGGCGGTAAATTTTAAAGCGGTTTAATTTGAAATAGGTGTAGCCATGTCAACGTTCAAGTTTCAGTATCATGGTTTTGAAGTATTCTATTGTTATTAATAAGTTTAAACAAATTACAGTATATAGGGCTCAGGTTATCAATGTCAGTTTTTTTGTTCATAGTATTGTTGGTATTTTGTATATGATACATTTCCAAAAACGATCGTTTATTGTAATTTTTTTCTGTATCTAATATGTCTGTATTGTCAAAGTCCATGGTATGTTTGTTTGTTACGCAATGTTGGGATAAGGATGTTGCATGAGGTTTTCTTTTTATATCGCTTTTATGTGAAGTAATTCTGCCAGAAAGTTGTCTGGATGTGTGCCCAATATAACATAAATTGCAATTTTGACATGGGATTTTGTATACGATGTTAGAATTTTGCATTTTTGGTGTTTTTTCTTTTAGTTTACTGAATATTGTTTTAACTGTGAGACAACTTTTGTTAGCTATGCGTACTGTGTCGTCCTGGACTATGTTGGTTATGTTTTTGGTAATCTTGTTTATGTATGGAAGTGAGCAGTATTTTATATTGTTATTGTCAGTCTGTATGTCGTTATTGTTGGTTTCAGTATTTGATTGTGTATCGGTTTGTATTGTATTGAATTGTTGTTCATTGAAAAGTAACACGTTCAGCAAGTTTTTTGGGTAAGCATTTTTGATTAACACTTCTCTAAGTTTATGTAAATTTTCTTGGTGGTACGAATGATGTGAGATCTTCAGTATTCTGTTTTTTAGTGCTCGAACGACGTTGATTTTCATTTGTAGAGGTTGTTCAGAGTGAAAGTGGACATAACGTTGGGATGATATGGGTTTTGTATACCAGTTTAATTTTAATAGGCCTTGTTGATCTCTTGTTATTAATGTGTCTAGGAATGGTAAAGTATTATTTTGTTCTATTTCCACTGTGAACTGGAGATGCGAATTGTAGTTATTGAAGATGGATAGTATATGTTCCACTTTATCACGAGGTACAGCTGTCACAATGTCGTCGACAAATTTCTTCAAGAATGGCAGTTCAAAGTCTAGTTGTGGAATACAATGTTCTAATAGTGTGTCCATGACATATTGCGCTACTATTGGACTGCAAATTGCACCCATTGGACTTCCAAGTGTTTGCTTATAGTATTGACCATTGTAGACACAGTAACTGGTGTCAAAGATGAATTTTGTTATCTGAATGAAGTCATTTTTTGTAAGAGTTGTGTAATCAGTTATAATTTCCCACTTTTCATTTATACTATCGATGGTGGGAAATTATAACTGATTACACAACTCTTACAAAAAATGACTTCATTCAGATAACAAAATTCATCTTTGACACCAGTTACTGTGTCTACAATGGTCAATACTATAAGCAAACACTTGGAAGTCCAATGGGTGCAATTTGCAGTCCAATAGTAGCGCAATATGTCATGGACACACTATTAGAACATTGTATTCCACAACTAGACTTTGAACTGCCATTCTTGAAGAAATTTGTCGACGACATTGTGACAGCTGTACCTCGTGATAAAGTGGAACATATACTATCCATCTTCAATAACTACAATTCGCATCTCCAGTTCACAGTGGAAATAGAACAAAATAATACTTTACCATTCCTAGACACATTAATAACAAGAGATCAACAAGGCCTATTAAAATTAAACTGGTATACAAAACCCATATCATCCCAACGTTATGTCCACTTTCACTCTGAACAACCTCTACAAATGAAAATCAACGTCGTTCGAGCACTAAAAAACAGAATACTGAAGATCTCACATCATTCGTACCACCAAGAAAATTTACATAAACTTAGAGAAGTGTTAATCAAAAATGCTTACCCAAAAAACTTGCTGAACGTGTTACTTTTCAATGAACAACAATTCAATACAATACAAACCGATACACAATCAAATACTGAAACCAACAATAACGACATACAGACTGACAATAACAATATAAAATACTGCTCACTTCCATACATAAACAAGATTACCAAAAACATAACCAACATAGTCCAGGACGACACAGTACGCATAGCTAACAAAAGTTGTCTCACAGTTAAAACAATATTCAGTAAACTAAAAGAAAAAACACCAAAAATGCAAAATTCTAACATCGTATACAAAATCCCATGTCAAAATTGCAATTTATGTTATATTGGGCACACATCCAGACAACTTTCTGGCAGAATTACTTCACATAAAAGCGATATAAAAAGAAAACCTCATGCAACATCCTTATCCCAACATTGCGTAACAAACAAACATACCATGGACTTTGACAATACAGACATATTAGATACAGAAAAAAATTACAATAAACGATCGTTTTTGGAAATGTATCATATACAAAATACCAACAATACTATGAACAAAAAAACTGACATTGATAACCTGAGCCCTATATACTGTAATTTGTTTAAACTTATTAATAACAATAGAATACTTCAAAACCATGATACTGAAACTTGAACGTTGACATGGCTACACCTATTTCAAATTAAACCGCTTTAAAATTTACCGCCCATTTCACATCCTGTACCAACATTACACCAAAACAAAATATAACTTGTTGCGCAACTACAACGTACTTAAACATGTGATTTAGTCAAAATTATTATAAGTTTTATTTTTGTAAATTTTAACTAAAATAATGTCAAAATTCTTCTGTTTTATAAAATCAATGACTTATAAACAACTTCACCAAAACGTAAGTTTTTTAAAACCAAATTATTTTATACACTTGTAAAATTATTTGTATTTTTACTTCAGTGTCCTGATGATGTGTAAAAAACTAAATACACGAAAGCTTGACAGATTTTAAAAGAAATCAACTTTAATTAAAGCCCACAATCCACTGACACACCCACGATATTTTCCTCCTTAACTAATCGAAACAGTGACGATTACACTCCACATATATATATATATATATATACAGGGTGTCTCAGGACGAGCTTACGGTATCTATAGTTTCAATACTATTTAATATAATTTAACAAAATTTGGTATCTAGGGGTTATCCAACATGCCCGTTTCAACTATAATATTTTCAAAGCAGTAGCACTTCCGGTTTGACCGGAAATTGACCTCAACTTTCTTATTTTAAATGGAATATGCTATTTTTTATTTTACCATTGAATACAGCAGAAAATTTTACATATGAAGCATTAAAAACATTTTACTCATGATCAACTACTTCCGGCGTTATTCAACTTTTTTTGATTTTTTGTCTGAAATCCGGCACATTTTCAAAACTCTGCATATCGGGAACGAGATCGAATTTTTATAATCTGAAAAAAGCATTTTATAAAGGAGACTTTAAGCTACATTATCCATAGAAGAATCCTCGATTATTTATAAAAATGTGACGGGTACGTAACACCAAAATTTCAGTTGACAAACTTCAAAAAAGACAATTTTTTTAAATGGAACCCCACCTTTTTTATTACATAAATGTGATCTACGGCAAAAAATAAGGGTACTTTATGTAACATGTCCTATGTTGAAAATTGATAGAATTTCAGTAAATTTTCTTGATTGTCTATTATCTTAGATTTTGAAATTTTCACTTTAAACTGGCCGCGTGTTTTACAGTTAAACAGAAGTCTTCTTATTACATCTGGTGTTGGGCGTGGTTTCTGAGGATATTTTTCCACGAATGTGTCTCACGTTCTTCTCATTACTTTTTGACATTCACCATAAATAACCAATAAATTATTACTTATCCGTATTAATAAAATAATTATACCCAGATTACATGTTTTTCTAATTTACTGAAATTCTATCAACCATCAACATAGGACATGTTACATAAAGTACCCTTATTTTTTGTCGTAGTATACATTTATGTAATAAAAAAGGGGGGGTTCCATTTAAAAAAAATGTCTTTTTTGAAGTTTGTCAACAGAAATTTTGGTGTAACGTACCCGTCACATTTTTATAAATAATCGAGGATTCTTCTATGGATAATGTAGCTTAAAGTCTCCTTTATAAAAGGCTTTTTTCAGATTATAAAAATTCGATCTCGTTCCCGATATACAGAGTTTTGAAAATGTGCCGGATTTGAGACAAAAAATCAAAAAAAGGTGAATAACGCCGGAAGTAGTTGATCATGAGTAAAATGTTTTTATTGCTTCATATGTAAAATTTTCCGCTGCATTCAATGGTAAAATAAAATATAGCGTATTCCATTTAAAATAAGAAAGTTGAGGTCAATTTCCGGTCAAACCGGAAGTGCTACTGCTTTGAAAATATTTTAGTTAAAACGGGCATGTTGGATAACCCCTAGATACCAAATTTCGTTAAATTATATTAAACAGTAATTAAAATATAGATAGCGTAAGCTCGTCCTGAGACACCCTGTATATATATATATATATATATATATATATATATATATATATATATACACGTTGTTTCACGGATACGAGACATCCCGATTATTTTCTTTATTATTAGGAATCGAAGAAAATCAATCAAATAAAGGTTGCAGTAGATCAAGGAGGACATTCACTTATTGAAGAAAAAAAAAAAAAAAAACCAGTGGTTCTCAAGTTACTAACTAATAACGAACTAACAAGAAACGAGCGCGAAATACAAAAGGAAATAAAAATGTTAGCGGAGAAGAATAAAAAGGCAGGAGATATATTGAAGACAGGCTATCAGAAAATAACAATAAATGGAAAGGAATGAAAATGGGACAAAACAGAAAAGAAGCTGACAGAGATCAAAAAAGAAGGAGGTACTGCGTCAAAAAACTAAGGGGAAAACGAGGAAAATTGCAACAAAAAGGAAAGACGTCGCAAGCAAAGGAAAAGGATACGATAAGGAACAAAAAAACACATATAATTAAGTACGGGAAGGGCAAAATAAAAAATAGAGTAAATAAACCAAGGAAAATAATAATTACATGGAATATAAAAAGTTTAACAGGGAAAGAATATGAATTAACAGAAGAACTGGGAAAAATGAATATGGATTACGTGGGTATAACAGAAACAAAGAGGAAAGGCAGAGGAATCACAGAAACATAAAATGGATACTGGATGTACTGGGTAGGAGTATCGGAAAAAGAAAACGCCAAGGCAGGGGTGGCAATTTTAATTAAAGAGGATAAGATGAAATATGTTTCGAAAGAAAACCTAATGAACGATAGACTACTATCAATAAATGTTAAGGAAGGAAACGAAAACGAAGAATACACGCTAATTGTGGGCTATGGATCAAACGAGAACGCAAGAAAAGAAGAAAAAGATAACTTCTTTAAAGAACTACAATAAATAGTAAACAGAAGTGAAAAGAAAGTAATAATAATGGGAGACCTTAACGGGAGGGTAGGAAATAAGAATGATGGAATAGAGTGGTGCTTAGGAAGGAATAGAGAGAATGTGATGAATACAAACGGGGAAAGAATAATAGACTTTCGCATAGAGAATGAATTTAAAATCGGAAATCCACACTTCAAGCACAAAGAAATAAATAAAATATCTAGACAAGTAATAAGCAGAAATGAAAAATCGATTATAGATTATTTCCTAATTAACATAGACAGCTGGAATAGAATAAAAGACATAAAAGTAAAAAGAGGACCAGAGATTGGAAGCGACCATTTCCTGTAATCACAAAAAACGAAACCAAAAGAAAGATAGTAAATAAGAAAATAAAATGCCATGAACTTAGAAGGCAAGAGATAGAAAAAAAATTTCAAAAAAACGTCAACGAAGAGTTTAAGAAAAAAGCAAAAGACAAAAAGACAATTCTAGAGGCAGTAGAAAAAAGCTGCGGCACGACTAGAATAGTGAACAGAAACACAAACAAAACTAGATGGTGGTCGGAAAGGGTAAAAGTTGCAGTGAAAGAAAAAAGAACAAGTGGAATAAATATCTACAAACGAAAGAACCTATTGACTATGAAAAATATAAAGAACAAAGGAAAAAACTAAAAAGAGTAACAAAGGAAGAAAAAGAAAAAGCATGGAGAGAATTTGATGAAAAAATGATAAACGCATACAATGAAAACCCGAAAATATTTTTTGGAACACTTAAAATTTAAGGCAAAAGAAGACAGCAACAACTACGAACATTAAAGACAAGGAAGGAAAGACGATAGCAGAAGAAGACAGAATAATGGGCAGATAGAGACAGTATTTCATAGACCTACTAGAGGGAAATGATACTAAAGATGAAGAACAACAAGAAAGCCATCACACTCGAACAAAGGAAACATAAATAACACAAGAAGAAGAAATAAGCTTGAAAGAAATAATAGAAGCAGTAAGAAAAACCAAAAGAGGAAAAGCTCCCGGACATGACAAAATAACAACAGACATGCTGAAAGCACTACCCGAATCAACACTACAGGAACTTAAAGACATAATGAATGAAGCGCTAAAAGGAATAACACCAACAGAATGGCAAATAGGTATTATAACACCAATATTTAAAAAAGGAGATAGCAGAGAGTGCCCGAACTATTAGAGGAATTACCCTAATAAGCACAGTGGCCAAAATATATGCAATAATCCTGGAGAATAGATTAAGACCAGAGCTGGAAGAATCGTTAGAGGAAACTCAATTTGGTTTTAGACCAAATAGAGGAGTAAATGATGCGATATTCATACTAAGACAAATAGGGGAAAAGGCAATAAAAGAAGGGAGAAACGTACATGTGTGCTTCATTGATCTAGAGAAAGCGTTTGATAGAATCAATAGAGAAGACATATGGAAAACGCTAAAAAACAGGAGAGTATCAAATACGTTAATAACAGGAATTCAGAGCCTATATTCAAAGACTAAGAGCTATGTAAGAGTGAAACAAGAGACCTCCAATACATTTGAAACTACAGCCGGAGTAAGACAAGGATGTATTTTAAGACCGCTTCTGTTTACGCTAATTCTTGACGAAGGAATAAAAGAGACAAAGAAAGAAGTAAAGAAATACTACATGGGACATTGGAAATTGAGAAGAATGGAAATAGCAGAACTATGATATGCAGATGACATGGTCATCATAGCAGAAGACGGAAAAACGTTAACAAGGAATATAGAAATATATGATAAAGCGCTACAAAAATTAAACATGAAGATCAATAAAGAGAAAACGAAAACCATGATACTAAGAAGAAATGAACAACACCACTCGATACAACTAAAAAATGAGAATCTACAGCAAGTCCAAAAATTTAAATACCTGGGGGCAATGATCTCAGAAGATGTAAGATTTGACGAAGAAATAAAAGAAAGAAGAACAACAGGAGGCAAAATATTCAATAGCATCAAACACAGCTTCTTAGGAAAGAAAGAAATACCGAAAGAGACCGGAGTACAAATATTTAAGAAAGTAGTGACGCCTATACTCATACACGAAGCTGAAACATGGACATTAACGCAAAGACAAAAAGAAAAAATTACGGCTATCGAAATGAGATTCTTGAGAAAAATAGAGGGGAAAACAAGACTGGACAGAATTGAAAACACAACCTACAGACAAAACTCAAAAGTAAAAGCAATATGGTCATGTAGAAAGGATGTGAGAGGAGAGAATAGTTAAAAAAGTGTTTGAAGCAAAAATTGGAAGAAAGAAACCACGAGGACGACCAAGAAGAAGGTGGCTGGAAGAAGTAAAGGAGGCAGCGCAAAGAAGAGGTCTAACTTGGGAAGAAACGAAGACAGCAACACAAGATAGAGCAGAGTGGAAAGAACTATGGAGAAGACCAACGAACCAGAACTCAACCCCCTCCCCCGCAAGCCGGGTGAACGCCTTACACCCGTGAGGGTAGAAAGGTGCAGGATTAAGTAAGTATATTTATTTTTTCTTCAGGCACTAATTCACAAACAATCAAACAAAGATCACGCCTTGACGTTTGCACTTCTCAAACTTGTAAACAAAACTATGCAGACCCGCGATACAGACTATGCTACTCCCCTGCGTCCCACCCGTCTCACCTTAAGCTCTAACATCACAACAAACTGTGCAGCAGCATAGGGCGCGCTTGGTCTACGTTAGTTATAATACGTCAATGGTTGTACGGTTGCTATGTAAATACCAACAACAGGCAGTAAAAATATTTATTACTGATAGTGATATTTAACAGACTGTTAGCTGTCGAAAAAATCGCACTTTTAATGTCAATCGGCAAAAAACTAATTTGTAAAAGTTTTATCAGTTTAAGGCATTAACACGAGTAAATAATTTGAAAATAATCTGCTTGTAGTAAGAATAATATATTTTATTTGTGTAGACATAGTACATTGTGTAAAGAAATCGTCAATCAACAATAAAATGAAATATTGTAATGCACTCATTACACATTCATTCAAGAGAGCTATAGGTTTCTTTAAAAATCAAATGCAGCTATACAAAAAACAATTATTACTTTTTGATACCACAAACTGCTTCAAAATTAAACGAACTTTTATTTAATTAAAAAAAAAACGGTTTGTGGGCCCATTCAGATCTCTTTTAACTTTTTCTCATTCGTTTGATTTTTAACAGAATCAAGTAAATTATTAAATATTGCAAAACCGATTATGAAGAGAGTAGATCAGGCATAGCCAACATATCCGGACCAAATCCGGACCGCGAAATGAAGTTACACGGCCCGAGACCCAAGGTTATATTATAATATAACGTATTTAACTGTCATTTTTTTTCATAAATTTTCTTTTTTATAATATTTTAATTCTACCATTTAATGTTCCTTTTAAGATCTTTTAACAAATTTCATAGTTAAA
This sequence comes from Ophonus ardosiacus, assembly GCA_943142095.1. Taxonomy (NCBI): domain Eukaryota; kingdom Metazoa; phylum Arthropoda; class Insecta; order Coleoptera; family Carabidae; genus Ophonus; species Ophonus ardosiacus. Next base: position 20,847,908 of record OW964836.1, read on the forward strand.
TTTTATTTCATAAAATAAATCATTTTTGTGTTTCAAGTTTTCTTATTTAAATATTTCGTCCTCCTTGCGAAGAAAAAAAAAATTAATCACAATGTAGCCCGCGAGCCGAATCAGTTGGCCAACTGAGGAATAGAGAACAATTCAGAAGTCTTTCATTTGTTATGAATGAGAGCTGATTTTTATTACCTCTCGCTAAGAGAGGTATTGGAATCATGCTAAAATTCGCATATCCAGATTTTTGTGAATAAGCACGATTTAAGGTCCCTAGAACCCGATTATAACATTTTTACGATGATGTCTGTGTGTGTGTGTGGATGTGTGTATGTGTGTGTGTGTGTGTGTGTATGTATGGATGTTGGAGGGACGATTCCTCAAAAACTATAAGACTTAAAAAATATTTAACTGCAGTTTCTTCAATCTGACATTCCTGGGAATAGCTGAAAAGGTTTTGGTAATAATTGAACAACCGGAAGTAATACTTTTTAAAAAAAATATTTCTAAATATAATTTTTTGGGATTTTTTTTTATTAAATATTGAAGAACATAAAATTCTCCATCTAATACACTTAAAATTTTTATTATATCTTGTATAGATTTAGAGATAAAGACACTATAATTTATAGAGTACACTAATCGCAGAGGCCAAGGCACTAAGGAAACCAGTTGACAAATTCCAATGTTTATAACATGACACATGTCATTGTCAAATATCAACATTTTTAGTGACATTCTGATAGCTTTTTCTGGGAAGTATATTTAATTTTTCTTATTGTTTTATTAATTAAATATTTGAAATTATAGGTAAAATTGTGGTAAAATGCATATATCCATCAGAAATACCGCCAATCTGGTTAATGAATTGGAATAGATATAATTAGAATTATATGTATGCAGAAGACATGTTAAATACAATAAAAAACAATATTTGGGTAAAGTTCTGTAATATTTTGTTATAAAATGACGGTTCGAATGCGAAGTGCAATGCAATACTTATATAGCCTAATATGGAAATGGCGAGAGGTCTTGTGCTGGCCACAACAGATTTTTTTTTATTTAAGTTAGTGAACATAATAACATGTATACGTGTCTAAGAATCTGTAACCGTATATATGATATCCCCAGTTTATTTGTATTCAGTACGTTGTACCTATTTTGTGTTGTACTGTGCAATATGTAAAATTAAATGTGCTTTATTAAAAAAAAAAAATTAAAAAAAGCTGAATGTGGTTTCAAGTACGTTGAGTAACCACAATCTGTTATGCCCTATATTTTGCGTTTATAATTCGTTTGTGTTCAGTTTGTGCTTCACTGTGCAGTAGTTAATATTAATTTAATATTATTATTAAACATTTTATTTAAAATAATCTTACTGTGGTTACAGGTAGATACGCTGAGTAACCAATAACATGTTTAATGTGACTATACTAAACACTCACATCTTATTCTTTAACTTCGAAATAATATGGACGAGAACAAACTGCTGTTGACAAACATCCAATTATATATTGCACTGTTTATTGCAGAATGCAAAAAGAACTTCTGCCGCCATTTATCAGACATTACCGAAACTTTTATATATGCAGGGGAATGACATAAAGATTGTAGGCACAAACTTCCCATTTTTTTTTAAACTGATGGAATATTTTTTTTTAATTCATTAGTCAACTGCTGCTTTTAAACAGAGTTCTTTGAAATTATCGCTTTATTACCTTTGCCAAAGCATTGAATTAGAGGTTTGTTCGAACCTACAGTTCTAAGCAGTTCACGAACTAGTGAGCATGCGCATTACACTTAAAAGCGTTCGAACTCTGTAGTTCTAAAATTCGAAATTCTGAGAACTATCAGTTCGGCGTTCGAACAGGCTAGAACTTTGAATTCAAATTCTCGTGGAACGGTTCTACCAGTTCGAGCAACGGAGCAAGTATTTCAAATTCTAACCATGCGCAGTGAAGTTTTAAGGTTCTGTTTGATGTTTATAAGGCTTTATAGAAATAATAGATTAATATAGTTACTATTTTTTTATTATTATTAATATTTATTTTGCTCAAGGAATATTGTATAAGTATGTATTGTCGATATTGTTAATGTTAAATATTTTTATTAGAAAATAATATACACTAAAAGCTAAAAGATTGTAAGACGTCTATCTGGATCATTAAAATATTCAAAATATCGTCTTCCTCTCCCCTTTTCCTTTGATCATCTACACTACATGTTCTTTGTAATTTCTTTTTAATACTTTTTACAACTAGCGATACTATAATCATATATTGCGTTTTATTTTGTTTAAAATAAACATTTTCATTCTTTTTACTGTATTTGTTTCTATTTTTAACTTTTGTTTATTTTATACATATATTCACTTCGATTTTGTAGTCCATGCTTTATATTCCTTTTGAGGAGTACCTATGTCCAATTATTATTAGGCACATTGAAAAATTAAAATATAATATTTATACTTAATTTATTTAATTATTTGTATATTTTCTCCTTGATCACATATTTTAAAACAATTTTCGGTTATTAAAACAAATGTACGTGACAAATTATAGAGTACCGTACCCAAACTCTAAAGCAGTATGGGCGTTCGAATCTATTCAAGAGAGAACAGTTCTGAATTCGCTTTCTCAGATGTCATGCGCAGAACTCCTAATTCTGGAACAGTTCCGAATTGATGGTTCGAACAAACCTTAGGTAAACTCGTTTGTCTTTTGACAACGGTTATGGTTGATTTTCCTGACATCTAATAAAAATAAATAAATAACGTCCATAACCATGACAACGTAAACTTATTTTTTGGGACTTGGAATAATTTTCAACTAAAACAACCAATTTTTGATTTTTATCTAAAACTAAAAGAAAATTTGAAAATGTAAAAACTGAATTGGCCGTTTCGGGACATGCAAAAACTTTTATCAAGAATACATTTTTTTGTAAAATAAAAAAGTTTTCCCTCTTTGGAACTTGATCCGTGGATAAACTGTATATATACCTTTATTTGATTGATTTTCTTCTATTTCTAATAATAAAGAAAATAATCGGGGTGTCTTTATATATATATATATATATATATATGTGGAGTGTAATCGTCACTGTTTCGATTAGTTAAGGAGGAAAATATCGTGGGTGTGTCAGTGGATTGTGGGCTTTAATTAAAGTTGATTTCTTTTAAAATCTGTCAAGCTTTCGTGTATTTAGTTTTTTACACATCATCAGGACACTGAAGTAAAAATACAAATAATTTTACAAGTGTATAAAACAATTTGGTTTTAAAAAACTTACGTTTTGGTGAAGTTGTTTATAAGTCATTGATTTTATAAAACAGAAGAATTTTGACATTATTTTAGTTAAAATTTACAAAAATAAAACTTATAATAATTTTGACTAAATCACATGTTTAAGTACGTTGTAGTTGCGCAACAAGTTATATTTTGTTTTGGTGTAATGTTGGTACAGGATGTGAAATGGGCGGTAAATTTTAAAGCGGTTTAATTTGAAATAGGTGTAGCCATGTCAACGTTCAAGTTTCAGTATCATGGTTTTGAAGTATTCTATTGTTATTAATAAGTTTAAACAAATTACAGTATATAGGGCTCAGGTTATCAATGTCAGTTTTTTTGTTCATAGTATTGTTGGTATTTTGTATATGATACATTTCCAAAAACGATCGTTTATTGTAATTTTTTTCTGTATCTAATATGTCTGTATTGTCAAAGTCCATGGTATGTTTGTTTGTTACGCAATGTTGGGATAAGGATGTTGCATGAGGTTTTCTTTTTATATCGCTTTTATGTGAAGTAATTCTGCCAGAAAGTTGTCTGGATGTGTGCCCAATATAACATAAATTGCAATTTTGACATGGGATTTTGTATACGATGTTAGAATTTTGCATTTTTGGTGTTTTTTCTTTTAGTTTACTGAATATTGTTTTAACTGTGAGACAACTTTTGTTAGCTATGCGTACTGTGTCGTCCTGGACTATGTTGGTTATGTTTTTGGTAATCTTGTTTATGTATGGAAGTGAGCAGTATTTTATATTGTTATTGTCAGTCTGTATGTCGTTATTGTTGGTTTCAGTATTTGATTGTGTATCGGTTTGTATTGTATTGAATTGTTGTTCATTGAAAAGTAACACGTTCAGCAAGTTTTTTGGGTAAGCATTTTTGATTAACACTTCTCTAAGTTTATGTAAATTTTCTTGGTGGTACGAATGATGTGAGATCTTCAGTATTCTGTTTTTTAGTGCTCGAACGACGTTGATTTTCATTTGTAGAGGTTGTTCAGAGTGAAAGTGGACATAACGTTGGGATGATATGGGTTTTGTATACCAGTTTAATTTTAATAGGCCTTGTTGATCTCTTGTTATTAATGTGTCTAGGAATGGTAAAGTATTATTTTGTTCTATTTCCACTGTGAACTGGAGATGCGAATTGTAGTTATTGAAGATGGATAGTATATGTTCCACTTTATCACGAGGTACAGCTGTCACAATGTCGTCGACAAATTTCTTCAAGAATGGCAGTTCAAAGTCTAGTTGTGGAATACAATGTTCTAATAGTGTGTCCATGACATATTGCGCTACTATTGGACTGCAAATTGCACCCATTGGACTTCCAAGTGTTTGCTTATAGTATTGACCATTGTAGACACAGTAACTGGTGTCAAAGATGAATTTTGTTATCTGAATGAAGTCATTTTTTGTAAGAGTTGTGTAATCAGTTATAATTTCCCACTTTTCATTTATACTATCGATGGTGGGAAATTATAACTGATTACACAACTCTTACAAAAAATGACTTCATTCAGATAACAAAATTCATCTTTGACACCAGTTACTGTGTCTACAATGGTCAATACTATAAGCAAACACTTGGAAGTCCAATGGGTGCAATTTGCAGTCCAATAGTAGCGCAATATGTCATGGACACACTATTAGAACATTGTATTCCACAACTAGACTTTGAACTGCCATTCTTGAAGAAATTTGTCGACGACATTGTGACAGCTGTACCTCGTGATAAAGTGGAACATATACTATCCATCTTCAATAACTACAATTCGCATCTCCAGTTCACAGTGGAAATAGAACAAAATAATACTTTACCATTCCTAGACACATTAATAACAAGAGATCAACAAGGCCTATTAAAATTAAACTGGTATACAAAACCCATATCATCCCAACGTTATGTCCACTTTCACTCTGAACAACCTCTACAAATGAAAATCAACGTCGTTCGAGCACTAAAAAACAGAATACTGAAGATCTCACATCATTCGTACCACCAAGAAAATTTACATAAACTTAGAGAAGTGTTAATCAAAAATGCTTACCCAAAAAACTTGCTGAACGTGTTACTTTTCAATGAACAACAATTCAATACAATACAAACCGATACACAATCAAATACTGAAACCAACAATAACGACATACAGACTGACAATAACAATATAAAATACTGCTCACTTCCATACATAAACAAGATTACCAAAAACATAACCAACATAGTCCAGGACGACACAGTACGCATAGCTAACAAAAGTTGTCTCACAGTTAAAACAATATTCAGTAAACTAAAAGAAAAAACACCAAAAATGCAAAATTCTAACATCGTATACAAAATCCCATGTCAAAATTGCAATTTATGTTATATTGGGCACACATCCAGACAACTTTCTGGCAGAATTACTTCACATAAAAGCGATATAAAAAGAAAACCTCATGCAACATCCTTATCCCAACATTGCGTAACAAACAAACATACCATGGACTTTGACAATACAGACATATTAGATACAGAAAAAAATTACAATAAACGATCGTTTTTGGAAATGTATCATATACAAAATACCAACAATACTATGAACAAAAAAACTGACATTGATAACCTGAGCCCTATATACTGTAATTTGTTTAAACTTATTAATAACAATAGAATACTTCAAAACCATGATACTGAAACTTGAACGTTGACATGGCTACACCTATTTCAAATTAAACCGCTTTAAAATTTACCGCCCATTTCACATCCTGTACCAACATTACACCAAAACAAAATATAACTTGTTGCGCAACTACAACGTACTTAAACATGTGATTTAGTCAAAATTATTATAAGTTTTATTTTTGTAAATTTTAACTAAAATAATGTCAAAATTCTTCTGTTTTATAAAATCAATGACTTATAAACAACTTCACCAAAACGTAAGTTTTTTAAAACCAAATTATTTTATACACTTGTAAAATTATTTGTATTTTTACTTCAGTGTCCTGATGATGTGTAAAAAACTAAATACACGAAAGCTTGACAGATTTTAAAAGAAATCAACTTTAATTAAAGCCCACAATCCACTGACACACCCACGATATTTTCCTCCTTAACTAATCGAAACAGTGACGATTACACTCCACATATATATATATATATATATATATATATATATATATATATATATATATATATATATATACAGGGTGTCTCAGGACGAGCTTACGGTATCTATATTTTCAATACTATTTAATATAATTTAACAAAATTTGGTATCTAGGGGTTATCCAACATGCCCGTTTCAACTATAATATTTTCAAAGCAGTAGCACTTCCGGTTTGACCGGAAATTGACCTCAACTTTCTTATTTTAAATGGAATATGCTATTTTTTATTTTACCATTGAATACAGCAGAAAATTTTACATATGAAGCATTAAAAACATTTTACTCATGATCAACTACTTCCGGCGTTATTCAACTTTTTTTGATTTTTTGTCTGAAATCCGGCACATTTTCAAAACTCTGCATATCGGGAACGAGATCGAATTTTTATAATCTGAAAAAAGCATTTTATAAAGGAGACTTTAAGCTACATTATCCATAGAAGAATCCTCGATTATTTATAAAAATGTGACGGGTACGTAACACCAAAATTTCAGTTGACAAACTTCAAAAAAGACAATTTTTTTAAATGGAACCCCACCTTTTTTATTACATAAATGTGATCTACGGCAAAAAATAAGGGTACTTTATGTAACATGTCCTATGTTGAAAATTGATAGAATTTCAGTAAATTTTCTTGATTGTCTATTATCTTAGATTTTGAAATTTTCACTTTAAACTGGCCGCGTGTTTTACAGTTAAACAGAAGTCTTCTTATTACATCTGGTGTTGGGCGTGGTTTCTGAGGATATTTTTCCACGAATGTGTCTCACGTTCTTCTCATTACTTTTTGACATTCACCATAAATAACCAATAAATTATTACTTATCCGTATTAATAAAATAATTATACCCAGATTACATGTTTTTCTAATTTACTGAAATTCTATCAACCATCAACATAGGACATGTTACATAAAGTACCCTTATTTTTTGTCGTAGTATACATTTATGTAATAAAAAAGGGGGGGTTCCATTTAAAAAAAATGTCTTTTTTGAAGTTTGTCAACAGAAATTTTGGTGTAACGTACCCGTCACATTTTTATAAATAATCGAGGATTCTTCTATGGATAATGTAGCTTAAAGTCTCCTTTATAAAAGGCTTTTTTCAGATTATAAAAATTCGATCTCGTTCCCGATATACAGAGTTTTGAAAATGTGCCGGATTTGAGACAAAAAATCAAAAAAAGGTGAATAACGCCGGAAGTAGTTGATCATGAGTAAAATGTTTTTATTGCTTCATATGTAAAATTTTCCGCTGCATTCAATGGTAAAATAAAATATAGCGTATTCCATTTAAAATAAGAAAGTTGAGGTCAATTTCCGGTCAAACCGGAAGTGCTACTGCTTTGAAAATATTTTAGTTAAAACGGGCATGTTGGATAACCCCTAGATACCAAATTTCGTTAAATTATATTAAACAGTAATTAAAATATAGATAGCGTAAGCTCGTCCTGAGACACCCTGTATATATATATATATATATATATATATATATATATATATATATATATATATATATATATACACGTTGTTTCACGGATACGAGACATCCCGATTATTTTCTTTATTATTAGGAATCGAAGAAAATCAATCAAATAAAGGTTGCAGTAGATCAAGGAGGACATTCACTTATTGAAGAAAAAAAAAAAAAAAACCAGTGGTTCTCAAGTTACTAACCAAAGTTATATTTTTTTAAATGAGATATTATACATTTTTAGACTCATTCGACAGAGTATTTTTCAACCATATAAATATTTTATATTCTTGCATGACAAAAATATTGAGAAAAATTCATTTGAAAATTAAATAAATTTTATTTAACATAACACAAAAAAGTAGGCCATGATCAATAACATAACAATTAACTTATACTAAATTGCTATTGTTATGTCAAAATATCATTATTTATAATAATTTATAATGGAAACAATTTTGAAAATTATTTTTGAAGTTAAATAAAAGTTAATTGTTTTGTTATTGATCATGGCCTACTGTTTTGTGTTATGTTAAATAAAATTTATTTAATTTTCAAATGAATTTTTCTCAATATTTTTGTTATGTACGTACATATAATATTTATATGGTTCAATTCAGAAAAAAAATACTCTGTTGAATGAGCCTAAAAAATGTATAATATCCCATTTAAAATTAACTTTGGTTTGTAACTTGAGAACCACTGGTTTAATTTTTTCTTTATTCAATAAGTGAATGTCCCTCCTCAGTTCACATTCAATACGTTTCGATGTGTAAAATTCGCACTTCGGCGAATTTACACTTTATAGAGTGTTTAGTTAACATTCATTCGTGTCGTATTATTCGCACTTTGGCGAATATACACTATTTAACGTATTTAGTTCGTTGTCGGTTTAATAATCCACACGCAGTGGTTTTTAAACATAAGTTTTGTGAGATCGCACTTCGGCGATCCCTGTGTAGTGTCAGACAAACTGGTATTCGTGACCACGCCGTCGATACGACATTGTATGCAGCCTCGTCAACGTGCTGGCCAGTCAACAGCACCCAGGAGCGAACACCGTCTCCACAGAAGCTTAACCCGTGCTCGACGTCTTACCAGGTCAGTGATTCACTTTATGACGGTATTTATCAACTCACAGCTCGCGTCAGAACCATCCGGCTCAACCCTTTTAATACAGTCCACTTTTATCGCTTCGTCTAAGTTGAAGGAGGAAACCTCGTCATTCGTTGACGAGGCCCTCGTACAAACATCCTGTATATATGGTGCGTTAATTAAGAACCTGGTTACAGGCTTTTAACATGGGAGAACAGTTTTTCTTTGCGCAAAAGTCCCCAATTAATTTCAGACAAAAATGTTTCAAATAAATGTTGTAGATATTATTATTCTACGCCTAAATCACTGAACAGATTTAATTTTGTACGTTTAGTAACATGTAAAATATAATTTGAAATTGTACAAATATAGCTCATTTGTAGCGATACCCATGAAATTGAAACAAAATTACAAAGAAATTCTTATCGTTTGAACCGTCAGAAATTTAATTTTATACATTACAGAATGTGAAAAAATTAAGAATTAAACTTTTGGATGTGATATTGCAAATTATTCCTTAAGTTACGGTTATGATGATATGTACGCATAGTTAATTTATTATAAAGATAAGAGGGAGATTTGTTTTGAATTACGCGATGTGCCAAAGAAGCTATATGCAAAAATCTAGTCTGTTTCATATCTAACCAACTGAGCTCTTTTAAATAAGGCGAAACGTGTTCACGTCTTTGCAAACCATAAATGAATCTAACACAGCAGTTCTGCACTTTTTGAATTCTGTTGGCATCAAATAGAGTGATGTGTGGTCCATAAACTGTGTCACAATAATTGAATATAGATAATACAAGACTACTGGATAGAATCATACGGTTATGTTTTGACAAGATGAACCTATTCATATAGAGGTTCTTTAGAGCAAGATAAGCCTTCTTTAACAACAAGGTTACGTATTCAGTAAACCTGAGCTTGTGATCTATAAGTAATCCTAGATTTCTTGTGGAGTTTGAAATGTTGATATTGGTCTTATTTATTTTAATGGTGATAGCATTATTTGATAGCAACTCTTTTCTTTTAATCTCATTTCCAAACAACATAACATTAGACTTGGATTCATTTAGGTGCAAACAATGATTATTGCAAAATTCAGTTAATGCGTCCAAGTCCGCATTCATGTTGTCAACGGCAGTATTAGTCTTACTTGAGTCAAATGATAGATATAATTGCGTGTCATCAGCGTACATATGAATTTTACAAAAGCTTATACTCTTATTCAAATCGAACACATATATTGAAAATAGAAGCGGCCCTAAAATAGAGCCTTGAGGCACACCTTTAAAAATAGAAACATGATTTGAATTATTTTCATTAATATTAACTACTTGTGAGCGATTATTTAAGTAACTTCTTATGAATTCGATGCTGTTATCATTAAAACCTATGTAATGCAATTTAGCGAGCAGAAGCTCGTGATTCAATGTATCGAAGGCCTTGCTGAAATCTAGGAGAGCCAAAAGTACCAAACGCTTATTGTCCAGTTCATTCACAATATCATCCAGGATGTGTTGCAATGCAGATGTTGTAAAATAGTTTATAATTTAAAAAGCTATTTGTAACTAATAAGTTTAGGAAAAAAGTATAATGTAATGTTGCAAAAAAGAGGTCACAACCCTTAAGGGTGTTCCATGGCTATTATTATTATTATTATTATTATTGTTATTATTATTATTATTATTATTATTATTATTATTATTATTATTATTATTATTATTATTATACTAATTTAGGCGTAGAATATAATTATCTACAACATTTATTTGAAACATTTTGTCTAAAATTAATTGGGGACTCCCATGTTAAACGCCTATGGCCAAATTTTTAATTAATACAATGTATACATATATAAATATTTAATTGGTACACTATTGCTATCTCGAGAACTATAAGAACTACAAAAACGGTTAAATAGGCAAACAATTTGCAAACAATTTGTATTTAACAAGATAAATTTTTAAAAAATACAAATTATTTTTTTCGACAAGTAGTTAAAATACGGGACTAAACTTTTTTTATTTTAAATAATAATAAATTTATTTTAAATGAGAACATGTATTTCTTATTTGCTCATTCGTTAGAGAATTTAATTCTGAATTCAGTGATATAATATTTTCATACCCTTACATCACGATTTTTTTGAGAAAAATGTGTAAAAAGTTTTATACTAATTTGATTAAAATATTACTATAATAAGATTGCTACGGATGGAAGAAATGAATACATGTCTTTTTGTATCATAGAATTAAAATGCTTTGACAGAAAATATATTTTTTTAATTGATCATAAAGGTCAACACAAATAAAATATTCATGTATTTCTTTCAATGCATTCTAATTCTATGTAATAGTTATTAACTTTTTTAGTTAATTTATAAATACTCCTAGAAAGCAGTCCATCAATATGCTGTTATTTTTCTAGAAACACCTGATCCTTAATTGTAGGCGATTGTTATAAAAAATAACAGCCTAGGCCGTGATTCTATCTTTTCGAAAAAAAAGTGACATCTATTCAGTTTATTAATAGCCATATTTTAATTAAATTAATATAAAACTTATTACTCATTTTTCTCAAAGTAATCGTTATATAAGGATATAGGTAAATTATATCACTAAATTCAGAATTAAATTTTGTAACGAATGAGCAAATTAATTTTTAATTAAAACGACTAAATTTAGAGAAAATGGTGAAAAACTCCGAAACTATTAAAATAATAAAATATAAGGTGTTCTGTTTGAAAATGATGAGTTATAGTCATTTGAATTTGAGTATATTTGATTCGCTTTACTTACCACCATGTATAATAATGTGTAGGAATGTGAGAACAGAGAGTATAATTATGGTTATACTGAGAAAAGAATTCGTAATTTTTAATATTACAATAAAGTCAGTACGCCTTTATAAAGCAATGCGTGTATTAGGTCATCTTTAAGGAAAAATTCTGATGTGGCCAACACAAAACCTCCCGCTATTGTTATTCATTTGAAGTGATTAGTTTTTTGACAGTGACATTTACTGTCAGTTACATTCATTTGAAATATGAACTGCGTAACAAAGGAATTGTTTATCTAAGGGCCGGTTTTTCAATGTACTGGCAAGTGTCTGTTAAGTCTCTGTAAAATTAATCTCCATGGTAAACACTTATTTCAGTTTTTCAATGTCTTGTTAGCGTTAGCAACAGGATAAGTCTTAGGTAAACAAGAGGTTAACGTAACAGCTACTTTGACCTACCGATTAAATTTACCAGCAGGATAAATTCACAAAACATCAAAAATCAACCCGTTCCGTAAATTAGCACTTGTTTAATTTTTGACACATTGATTGACATTCAACATCAGCAGAATATTATTTTTGTAGAAAATATGAATATAGTTGATGTAAACATATATTCTGAAAGTGACGAGGACGTAGAATTAATAGACTTTATTAATGTAGTATATAGAAGACCGTATAAAGTAAGACGTCGACCAGACCATTATGAATTTTGGAGTGACGATGATTTCTTCAAAAGATTTAGGTTTAGCAAAAATACAGCTAATTATGTGTTAGAACTTATAGAAGATAAAATTCGCTTTCGTACAAACCGGTAAATGAAATGGCAACTAGCGTAATATTATTTCTATAATAGAATTTATTTACAGAAATTTTGCTGTTAATCCACTGCAACAACTACTTATTTGCCTCCGTTTTTACGCAACGGGAAATATGCTATTACCTATAGGAGATTTTTCGGGAGTAGTAAAAAGTACTGTCTCTCTTATCGTGCGCAGAGTAACAAATGCTCTTTGTGAAATTCGGGATGTGCATTTATCATTTCCAAATAATGATGAAAAATCAATAATACATCAAGAATTTTATAACACTGCTCTTTTTCCCCGAGTTTTGCTGGCCCTAGATTGTACCCACGTGAAGATACAATCACCTGGAGGAGATAATGCGGAATTATTCAGATATCGCAAAGGATATTTTTCCCTAAACGTGCAAGCAGCTTGCGATCATCGTATGAAATTCAGAGATATAGTCGCACGTTGGCCAGGATCTTCGCACGACAGCAATATTTTTAATAATTCCCAGTTAAAAGCTAGGTTTGAAAATGGTAAATTTTTATATAAAAATAATTACGCATTTAGTATTGATATATGTATTTATACATTTAGGAGAAGCAGGAAACTGTTTCATATTAGGAGATAGTGGATATCCTACTTTGAACTATCTAATGACCCCAGTATTGCAGCCAGTTAGTGAAGCTGAAAATCGTTATAACGAATCTCATATAAGAACACGAAATGTTATTGAAAGGGCTTTTGGGGTGTGGAAACGTCGATTTCCTGTTTTAGCTTATGGATTAAGATTAAAAATTGCAACGGTACAAGATATTATAACTGCTACAGCTGTGTTGCATAATATTGCTGTTGATCGCAATGAAGAAACACCTGAAATTGACCCTTATGTACAACAACGAAGCAATGCATACTGTCCAGCATAATGCAGTGGGGAATATTGTCAGAAATGAATTAATATCGAATTATTTTGCAAGATTATCATAAATTATAAATTTTGTTATCTTTATGATTATTTAACATATAAAAAATTATAATAAAACCACAAATATATTGAGAGATATTTTGTATAATTTATTTGTTATATTTTCTCTGGCGAGTACGCCGTAATAAATTCAAATTATGTAACTGCAATTTCTTAATTTTTGTGTTTAATCTTTTTGTTTCCAAATCTTCTTTTAGCGCTTCTATTTCTAATTCAGCTTTTTCTTTTTTAATTTTCATTTCTAATTGAATCGCTTCGCACTGTAATTTAAGTAGACGCTCCTTTTCAGATGTTATGCACGCTACTTTCGACATTGCGTCGTCTCTGCTTGGTCTTTTTACCTTCCGTCACTTTTAGGTAAGGAAGGTATTGTCTTTGGTCAAAAAATTCGGTGGTTAGTTTTTAATGAATAAGCACGTTTTAGGGTCCCTACAATACGAATTTACTATTTTTAAGATGATGTCTGTATGTATGTATGTATGTATGTATGTGTGTGTGTGTGTGTGTGTGTGTGTGTGTGTGTGTGTGTGTGTATGTGTGTCCTTGTGTGACAAATTTTTCTCCGACGATAACTCCAATACTATAATTCTAAAAATTATAATTCTTTCGTATTCGTCTTCTGTACATCCATATGAAGAGTTGATTAGATTTTGGTTATAACTGATCCACCGGAAGTACCCTTATTTGAAGTTTTTAACAGTTTTTCTTAAAAAACGCAGTTAAATATTATTTTTTGACATTTTGTTTTTATATTTATTAAAGAAAATACTCTTCTCTATATGGTTTGATTATTCATTTTCCTTCATATTCAATAGATGTAGAGTTAAAGCATTATAAAGAAATTAATTTTCAAAAATTAGTCAGCTTTGTTATTTATCATGGAAACAGCTGACATAATTATTCAAAAAAAAAATTAATTGACAGATGTCAGTTGCAAGTGCAAAACCAAATATGGAAAAAAGTATAGGATCTAAAATTGGTATGTCATAGTGTTGCTCGCAAGTGACACGCAGAGAAAGGCCAAAGAGAAGATGGAAGGACATTACTTAGTGTAGCTTATGTTATAATTTTATTGGATTTATAGAACCTTTTCAAATTAACTTTTGGTATGGAATTTGTAAAAAATAGTATGTGTTCCTGTTCGATTTTACATGATATTATATAGAATCTGTTCCAAGGACCTTTTGGTATGGGATTTGTACAAAATACATGGAATTGACGGAAGGTCTTGTGCTGGCCACAACAGATTTTTTTCTTTATTTTTGACTGCAATACATTGCTTATAGGTTTGCGCAAACCTGCAGCAGTCATTTTATTCCACGCAATACTCGTTTCTGGTTCTTTGCTAGAATTTGGGACTTCCTCTGGAATTCTTGTAAGGTTATTATTGTCGTTCAAGGTACTTTCCACAAAAATTTGGTTGGGCATAATATTTTCATTATCATGTTGTTCGTTGTAGTCTATCATATTTTCTAAATTTAGAGGCATCTCTGAAAAATCATCGATCATTTTTTCCGATACTGAAATATTAAAAAAAAAAAAAATAATCCAGAAACGTTTATAACAAAGTTATCTGTTCATATTTACCTAAATCACTGTCGTGTCTGGAGCTTAATCCTTCGACAGATACAGTGATTATTCCTAATAGTTTTTCTTCGACACTTGTTAAATTTGGTGTTGCGGCAGCACCTCCACCTGTTTTGTACAATTCCTGCTTAGACTGGGCGCATTTTTTCTTACTTCTTTCTTCATCGTCTCATATTTAGTCTTTAAATTCTTTAAACATGTGGCCATGTCTGTTTTTTTATTTTCTATTATGGTAGAAAATTGCACGGCCAAATTTATGAGCAATTCTATTTCCCCAGGAGTGAAATTGCATGATCTATTTTTCTTTTTCATCGGAGTCGTCATTTTTATATAAAAAGTTTCTTCTAACTTCACAAATCCGTCAAAATCAACTAATCACAAATATCATGTGATGCAGATATATTTTTGTTTTCTCAAAACAACCTTTGAAATGTGTTCAAAATTACAAGTGACTAAATATGAATATAGCAATTCTCAGCTTATTATTATTACCAACCTTATATTTGACAACCAAATCTGACTGTTACTTACCGAACAGATAAATTCATATTGAAAAACGCATTTTCATTACCATGGAGTTTATATGTTGGGTAAATTTAATCTGCTAGGTAGTTAACACTTTAACAAGCGATTGAAAAACCGGCCCTTAGGCTTCGCGACTAATAAAAAAAAATATTTTTAAATTTATCTGTAAAATATAGAGAAAAAGTATTAATGTATTCCTGTACAAAATTCAATAATCCCTAATTTTTATAAGACACAAAATGCGAAAAAATGGCATACAATGGTATTTTTTGAAGAAAACCATTATGAACTTCAGGTAAAGTGCCATTTCCGGTAATCCGATTTACACCAAAATCTAATGGCTTCTTTTCATATTAGTATAGGATAGGAATACAAGGTTTCAGATTTTTCTGAATGATAGTATTTGAGTTAGAGCGAAGACAAAATCCCTACACTTACATACACACACACATACAACAATCGTCGTGAAAATGTTAAAATTGGATTTTAGAGACCTTAGAACGTGGTCATTTACTTAAATCTCAATATGCGATTTTTATCACGATCCCTATACCTCCCTTACCAAGGGTAGCGGGAGGTAAAAAATCTGTTGTGGCCAGCACAAGACCTCTCGCCATTTCCATATTAGGCTATATAAGTATTGTATTGCACTTCGCTTTCCAACCGTCGTTTTATAACAAAATCTTACAGAACATTACCCAAATATTGTTTCTTACTATATTTAGCATGTCTTCTGCACACATATAATTCAAATTATATCTATTTTTCATTGTATGAGGAAGTTTCTAAATGTCAAATATTGTTCCAATTCATTAACCAGATTGGCGGTATTTCTGATAGATATATGCATTTTATCACAATTTTACCTATAATTTCAAATATTTAATTAATAAAAGAATAAGAAAAGTTAAATATACTTCCCAGGAAAAGCTATCAGAATGTCACTAAAACTGTTGATATTTGACAATGACATATGTCATGTTATAAACATTGGAATTTGTCAACTGGTTTCCTTAGTGCCTTGGCCTCTGCGATTAGTATACTCTATAAATTATAGAGTCTTTATCTCTAAATCTATACAAGATATAATAAAATTTTTAAGTGTATTAGATGGAGAATTTTATGTTCTTCAATATTTAATAAAAAAAACTCCCAAAAAATTATATTTAGAAGAATTTTTCTAAGAAACTACTACTTCCGGTTGTTCAATTGTTACCAAAACCTTTTCAGCTCTTCCCAGGAATGTCAGATTGAGGAAACTGCAGTTAAATATTTTTTAAGTCTTATAGTTTTTGAGGAATCGTGACTACAACATCCAGACATACATACATACATACATACACACACACACACACGCATTCATCCACACACACACACACACAGACATCATTTTAAAAATGTTATAATCGGATTGTAAGGACCTTAAATCGTGCTTATTCAATAAAATCTGGATATGCGAATTTTAGCATGAATCCAATACCTCTCTTAGCGAGAGGTAAAAAGGAAAAACCGCTTGGATGCATACAGGTGAATGAAATGCTAATCAAAATATATGAAAATATATAGGTGTTCCATTTAAAAAAAGACAAATAATTCTTGCCGAACCGTAATACAACATCCTGTATATGTGAAAATAATTTTACGTTATGCTCCTTTAGTAGTCCAATAAATTATGTCTATAAATTTATGCTGTATTTCCAACGACAAGAGAGCTATCGAAGAAGGGAATTTCAATGACTCACCTGTATATATGTCACGAAAATCTGTTCAAAGCTTCAAGTAAAGTATCACTTCAGGTTTATCAATTTTAGCATCAAATTGAAAAGTTTTGGTCGAATTTTTGGACCGAAAACATTTCCTCCCTTATTTATAATAGGCGGGAGGTAAAAAGTAAATAGACAAAAATCTTCACGGGAGGGTGTAGAACAACTCTCCAAATTGGATGAATGGTATAGGAAAGCATAAAGGACATACATACAAACTTACATTTATTTACATATACAGGATGATCACGCGAGAATGTACCAGCAATTTTCTCCGTTATTAAGCGACATCGTCAAATAAAAAAAATTATTATAGATAATATGGCCAATAAGATATCACTTAGAAAAAAGCGCTCTATTACTTCCGGTTCCGGAGAATGTGATACCAAATTTCCTGCACACATAAAGGAATGAAAAGCTTAAAATTTAGGGCACAACAGATTGTGGTTACTCAGCGTACCTGTAACCACAGTAAGATTATTTTAAATAAAATGTTTAGTAATAATATTACATTAATATTAACTACTGCACAGTGAAGCACAAACTGGACATAAACGAATAATAAGCGTAAAATTTACAGCACAACAGATTGTGGTTACTCAGCGTACCTGCAACCGCAGTAAGATTATTTTAAATAAAATGTTTACTAATAATATTACAATAATATTAATTACTGCACAGTGAAGCACACACAACACAACACAAACGAATTATATAAAAAAAATGTTTACAATAAAGCACATTTCATTTGATATATTGCACAGTGCAACACAAAATAGGTACATCGTACTGAATACAAAAAAACTGGGGATACCATGTATACGATTACAGGTTCTTAGACACCATGTATACGAGTAATATTCATACAGCGCGTCGAGACAAACAATGTACCAGAATGGGCGTAATCTGAGGTCGCTACACACAGTCGTATCTTTTTACTGTACACTAAGAGTAAAAAGTAATTTGGTGACTAATTTAAAAATGTTATAAATAGTGAAATTATCGTGTTCGTCTTCAACAGAGGTTTTTATTGAAAGTTTTGTGAATAGCTAATTGTATATACAGGGTGTCTCTTAAATAGTTCATATGGTTATAAGTCATCTTTTAAGGTGATACTTGTGATTATTAGTGAACCACTAGTGTATGAAACTTAGGTGTCCCAACATTGATTAGACCGTTACTTTTTAATGGCCACGCCGATAACATATTTTTTTTTTCTACAAAGATACATTCAATAGTAAACTTTTCTCTCTATGTTTAATTTGTGATATCTGTTACGGTTCAAACAGAAAAATGTAAAACCTGAGGTACTGCACCGTGAATTTTTTAAAATAAATTTAATCTAGCAGTCTATCCATTATGTCAAACACCTTATTTCTACTGACAGTAACAATTGTTTATGGGACGTCAAAAAATTCCTTCGCATTATTCAGAAACTAGTAACATCCGTTTGTTCGGTCTAATAGTATTTTACTACCATTATTATAAATAACGCGAATAAATATGTTAGCTTACTCCTAAACAAGTTGACAACTCGTTACTCAATCAATCACAATTCTGTTGTCCTAGGGATTTATTCTAATTCATTTTTCTACTCGCTATGTCGGGGTATCGCTATCCCCACTACTGCTCCGCAGTGATGACATTCAGTTTGATGTCATAGCCGTACTGCAGAGGGAGAAATGACGTCATTGAGTTGTGCGACTGTCGCTAGACTTTTCGACGCCTAAGTATGTAAGTTTTTATTAGAATGTCGACGCAGTAAGTTGTGAAGAACTAGAACTAGATAGAATATAGAGTGTCTACTCTACAAAACACCAATTGAGAACTTCGTAAATTTAATATACCAACACTAATAATAATAATATATTAACAGAATTTTCCTTGAGCGAACCTACAAATTTCAACTAGCCAACCAAAGAAGCCATGAGACGCTATAGCAAGGCGGCAAACTGCGGTAAGCTACGGACGCGTATGTTTACAACAGAAATATTTTGGTATCAGATGTGTCGGTGTTTGATTTAAGTAAGGCATTCGTTATTGCGGCAACATTATAAGTACCTTCGTGCGAATGAACGTTAAATAAATTAGTGTTCGGTACTAAACTGAATTGCGAACATCAATCACAACTTCTGAGTTCTAAACTTCCGAGTTATGAACTAAGTTTCGAGAAATTCTACAATTTTGAGTCCGGTGTTCCAAGAGGATCAAGAGTTCCTGAGTGAGACAAAATCAATAATTTTTTCCAACCATGTCTACTACAAATGTGAATGTCATTACTTGTTCATTTTGTCATAAAATAGGACATCAAATTAATAGCTGTTTTAAAAAGCAAAATATCGAGAAAGGAAGATATCAGAAATTTAATCCGAATAAAACACATCACTTAAAAATGTGTTTAATTATGAAAGCGGTATATGAACATGTGCAAATCTAAGTGACAATTTTACGTAGATCAAGCTTTCAATTTCTTTTGACTTTAGAAATACCGAAATTAACAATCGAATCTGAGTGATTTTGGTCTTAATGTTCCATGTATTTATTTCGACATTTACATAATATTATTTGAACGTTTCGGTCAAAAAATTAGCCCATCTTCAGCAATAGGTAAAAATAAAATTTCCTTTTTCACCTATTGCTGAAGAATTTTTTCCCGAAACGTTAAAATAATACTATGTAAATTTACAAGACAAACAGACATTTTTCGATGTTGGATAAATAGCCTAGAATTAAAAAGACATTTATTCCATAATATACGAATTTACCATCATCGGTATCAGATGAAAGAATATTCTCATTTGCGATAATAATAATTGTAAACTCTCCAAAAAGAAGTCGATTGAACTGCAATATATTCGCCAGTGCAGGTACATAAAATAGTAGTTTTACATTTGAGCAATTTGTAGGACGTGAGTATTTAATTTTTCATTGAATTAAAATTCATGTGCGAATTAAATATTTTGTTATTATAACTTGTAGTGGAGGAGCGCTAAGTAATTATCTCGGAACCGGTTCATACAACTCCGATTTTGATGATTTTTTTTTTAAATGTCGGTAATGCCGAATACTTCAACCTTTATAGTTTGAAAATTGACGCTCTTTGTTATTTATTAAATTATTTAATTTTTAAACATTATTAATATCGTCGTTAAAATAATGTTATTTATGAAAGTATAATATTTAAAAACGACATCCAGTGACCTTGTATATTGGATACTGAGAAGTAAGATGTATTCTAAAATGATTGGAGTATGTAATCTGATGTGGCCAGCACATAACCTTTCGCCGGATAGTTTACCTGACTGTGTGCATAAAACAAAGATTATTTTGCAAATACAAATACATTCATGTATAAGTCTTTGACGTTCAAACTTCTTTATATATTTTTCACATATATTTACAAAATCTGTAGGTTATTTTAATATAAATTACATACAACAAATTTCAAAATATATTTTACCATATTAAAATTTTATGCAGATAACAGGGATACTGAAAACATTAATTTTGGGCAGTTTCTATTGTATAAGGTATATCTGGAAATGTGCGCACATTCGTACATAACTTCTATCAAATTTTCTTTTTTCATACATGTATTTAAATAACAAATTGATTTTATTTCAATAAAGTGATGATGAGATTGCGCTCTTTTTATACTAATATCGATGTGTAATGTCGTCAATATTATATCTTATTTAAGAAGAATTTGATAACTTTTTGCAGTTCAATGTTACTGTAGTCTACAGTGCTCGTACATTTTCCCATAATCTTTGAGATAAATTTAACAGTCCTTTAAGGTAGACTTGTCATCTCAACAATAGTCACAGGGCAAACTAATAATTAAGAGATTCTCTAAGTACATTTTTCTTAATTCACTTTCATCTTGTGTTTATAACATTTAAATATAGTGTTTCTTCTCGTAGAGAGTCATCTTATTCGCACTTTGTTCGGCTTGTACCGTCTACAATTCAAATGTCTTGTCTTCTCCACCGCCTTTTCACTCATCCATGTGCGCTGAGGGCTGCCCTGATTATCTAATCTTGTCCAAAATTAGGAGCATTTTGGATATCTTCGTTTTTCATGCGCTCAGCTGGGAGACATTCAGCGACTACTCGTATTTCATGCTTCTTCTTTGCAAACTAACATTCTGCTTCATATGTGAGGAGACACTTAGGCTAGATGCGCATCGAGTAACAAAAACGTTACTAAACAAAATGTTTTGCGACATCCTTAAACACACTGACTGATCAAAAACGTTGTTAAACTAAACGTTGTAACTTTAAACAAAACTTCCCACAATTTATTTGTGGCGATATTCTTATAAAGAGCAGGCCTTCCTTCAATTTAAAGCTAAAAGTTTTTCGGCGTCCACCTCTACATCTATATTCATTGTGCAAACTTACATAACATAACAACGTGCTGTGTAGATCAAATGCGCAGTCGCATGTGTACAATGAAATGTTTGTTCCTGTTGGCCCACTGAGCAAAAGTCCGTGTTTGCGGGTTCGACAAAGCTGAGCATGTATAAATGTGCCTGATGATGTCCGCTTGGTACCTACTTGTCCACGTAGACTGACTGAGCAAAAATGTTGTAATACAAAATATTTTGTTACGTACCAAAACGTTTTACTCGTACCCAACACACACTGAAGTATCAAAAATGCCATTATACACAACAATTTGTTCGAAGACTCAAATGTGCTTTTTGTTTTGCTTGATCAGTGTGAGTTATCCCATATACCAAGCACTGAAACAACAGTTTCAAACAGAGTTACGCAAGAACGCTTTGTATAAAAACGTTTTTGTTCGTTTAGTGTGCGCCCAGCCTTAGCTGTAATGATAATTTTTAACAATTAATATAACATATTAGAATTCTTGATATTTGAATTTTGGATAATCCATTTGTTATATTATTAGTCAATTTACCGGATATAGCAGATGAAGCGATAGAACATCTGAAAAAAGTGTACGTATAAGTGCCTTTGTGGCTGTATAATTATTTTTCACCGATTGAATGAGGGTGGAACATTACAAATTTTTTAATACCAAACCCCATTGACCAGCCACTTGCTCTGTACTGGAAATTGTGGCTGCAGAAAAATCGGGATGTTCTGTACACCCGCTTATTTTTAATTTATTTTTTCACCAGAAATATTAGGAAAAAAAAATTTTCAAAATTTTTTGACTTTTTCGAATTTTGAATATTTTTTTTGCTAGAGCGTCAATTTTTAACTTATAAAGGTTAAAGTATTTTTAATTACGGACATTAAAAAAATATATATTAAAATCGGAGCTGTTTTGACCGGTTCCGAGACAATACACTTTTTTGAGCTAACGCTCCTCCACTATTGCCCAATTTTTATTTTTATTCATTTTTACATATCTACACTACAACAAATTGTTCTGCTAACAATTTCAATTTATTTTGACTCTATTGATAATCGAAAAAGAATCGAAAATTCGGAGTAATTGATTACTGTCATTCGAATACTTTTAATTTTAAGTAATTGGTAATCGTAATCGATTACTTTTCAGCAGTAATCGACTCAACTTCGATGGCCCCGATTATTTTGGACAGAGTTTAGCGGCGATTCCCTTATTCGTGGAGGACAAGTAATGTTCCCTTCTCAAAACTTTATCACCCGGTTGATACGAAACATTTCATTGCCGCGGATTATAGTGACACTCCCACCTGTGACGTTGCAGCAGGAGTAATTTTTACACGAGTTAATTCTTGAGCCTCCTTTATTGCTCTCAGAGTCTCAGACAATGAATTCAGTTCATCTGTATTGTCTAATTCTGAGGTCTACAAAGATTCTTTTTCCAATGCTACAGGGAGTCGAAGTTTTCAGCCAAAATTTAAATGGGAAGCTGAATAACCAGTGGAGCTGTGTCGGCTACTCTTAATAGCCAGCGAAAACTCTGGAATTAGTGTGTGCCAGTTCTTTTAATTGGCCTAACAGAATTTGGCCAGCATGGATTTTAGCACGCGGTTTACGCGTTTTGCTGGATCTGTTTGCGGAGTATATGGTGAGGTGAATTGCTTCTTGAAGAAGTTGTTTCACTGTTTTCACTATTATCAAAAATTAAAATTTTAGGGCAATCATATCGGCACAAAATTATCTCTTTGAGAGCTTGAATGACGGCAGCTGCGTTTGCTTTCCGTAACGACATTCTATCCACTTGGTCAAGCGGTCAATCGCCAGTCGTTTTCAGGCAACACCAATTACGGTGTAATAGTTATTTACGTATAGAAGATCGTAAACTTCTTTTGGCCTGAAGTATGTACAACGTATTACGCACAACTGCAATCAAAGGAAATGTTTTTAAATTATTTTTTAAATATATGCAAAGCTTGTTGCAATATAAAAATATTACATAGCCAGGTTAACCTTATTTTGTCGTTATATTATAAATAATTAAAGAAACACTTTTAAAATTCATATAATTAAATAAAGGTTTTTATCATTACCGGCCATTTTGGCTTATTACAACCCGGGAGGCAGTAAAACTGGCAAGAAGCCCAGCGAGCGTAATGTTCCATATTCCCCCTGATACTTAAGATGTAAACAAACAATTTTAATGCAGTTGTGAGCAAAAGAAATATTATATCCCGTTCGTACCTGCTTTTTGTAATTTTCCGGTTAAAATTTACATGGCGCCCGTTTTCCCTTTTTATAATCATTCTTGCGGTTCTCTTTTCTCCACTGAATAAAAGCGAGCAGCTGTCAAATAGGAGCTCTATTCAGTGACTCATCGCGCATCCTTTGCACAAACTATTCGTCACAACACGAAATGTTATTAACACTGCAGAAAATTTGTTGGAAAGAAATGAAAACAAAAATAAATCTAAAGACCAGACATTTAACTACAGTTAAACGGGTAAAAACTTTTAGTGGAAATATTGTAAATATCAATAGTAACCAATTTCTTTAAAAAAAAAAAAAAACATTTAGAAGAGTAAAGTTAAATCTACAATATGAATTTGAGAAATACGGAAAAATATAATAGTCTTTTTTTTGACAACAAAAACATTAAAAATGAGCGTCTGGCAATACGTAAACAGAAATAAAAGCAGCAGGTATTGTATTACGAGATTGAAGTGAGTTTGCAGATAAATGCAGATAGGAATTTCAAAATTTATCCAGAAATTATGTGACAGTCCTAGAACATGTAAATACATACTACAGGAAATAAAAAAAAGTCCACCTGAACACTACGACTTACTACACACTATTTTAGGGGGAAAAATATAATAGAGTCAATTCCATATTAATCGGAAGACAATAATAGTTTTATTATAGAAAATACAAATAAAAGTATTGAATACTGACAGCTCAGTGAGGATACCAATGAAATAAACATTCAATGCTTAATTACCACCAAGGTAACAGAATTTAGTTTGACCCGATTCCGAAATCCACTTTCAGAGAGCTGTTTTTTTATATATTATATGAATACAAAATATTAAATAATTCAGTACCTACAGAAACTTTCTAATTTTTGTGAATTCATAATAATTAGAAAATTTACAGCAATGTTTCTCTGTTAGAGGTAAATTATTTATTTGTCATGGTTTATACTTTATTATAAGTACCCAGTATAGGTACGTAGGTCAACCAGTTGAAGAATATTTTCATTATTTTGAAATTATATTGTCAGTGTATACTAATTTAAAATTTAGTATAATACCCATGGTATAGTAAGAATGAAAAATAAATGAAATTGTCTTCAACTCTGAAACGCAAATTAATTTTGCAAATACTGGTATTGGTACTATGTAAATTATGAAATACGACTACTATTAGAAATGCTTACTAAAAGTAAAGTTATAAACTTTCCACAAGATATGTTGATTAAATAAATAAAAATCTGATGTGGCCAACACAAAACCTCCCGCTATTTAATTTTTATTAATTTAAATACATACCTACCTACGTATTGACTATTGCTTTATTTACTATTTTCTTTTTAAAATGTCACTATTATTAATTTGAAGTGATAAGTTTTCTGACAGTGACATTTACTGTCAGTTACATTCATTTAAAAAATGGACTGTGTAACAAAGAAATAGTTTTTATCTTAGGCTTCGCGACTAATAAAAAAAATTATTTTTAAATTTATCTGTAAAATATATAGAAAAAGTATTGATGTATTCCTGTAGAAAATTCAATAATCTTTAATTTTAATAAGACATAAAATTCGAAAAAATGACATTTAATGGTATTTTTTGAAGAAAAACCATTATGAGCTTCAAGTAAAGGACGATTTCCGTTTATCCGATTTACACCAAAATCTAATGGCTTCTATTCCTATTAGAATAGGGTAAAAATACAAGGTTTCAGAATTTTCTGAATGATAGTAGTGACAGTTAAACGGGTAAAAACTTTTAGTGGAAATATTGTAAATATCAATAGTAACCAATTTCTTTAAAAAAAAAAAAAACATTTAGAAGAGTAAAGTTAAATCTACAATATGAATTTGAGAAATACGGAAAAATATAATAGTCTTTTTTTTGACAACAAAAACATTAAAAATGAGCGTCTGGCAATACGTAAACAGAAATAAAAGCAGCAGGTATTGTATTACGAGATTGAAGTGAGTTTGCAGATAAATGCAGATAGGAATTTCAAAATTTATCCAGAAATTATGTGACAGTCCTAGAACATGTAAATACATACTACAGGAAATAAAAAAAAGTCCACCTGAACACTACGACTTACTACACACTATTTTAGGGGGAAAAATATAATAGAGTCAATTCCATATTAATCGGAAGACAATAATAGTTTTATTATAGAAAATACAAATAAAAGTATTGAATACTGACAGCTCAGTGAGGATACCAATGAAATAAACATTCAATGCTTAATTACCACCAAGGTAACAGAATTTAGTTTGACCCGATTCCGAAATCCACTTTCAGAGAGCTGTTTTTTTATATATTATATGAATACAAAATATTAAATAATTCAGTACCTACAGAAACTTTCTAATTTTTGTGAATTCATAATAATTAGAAAATTTACAGCAATGTTTCTCTGTTAGAGGTAAATTATTTATTTGTCATGGTTTATACTTTATTATAAGTACCCAGTATAGGTACGTAGGTCAACCAGTTGAAGAATATTTTCATTATTTTGAAATTATATTGTCAGTGTATACTAATTTAAAATTTAGTATAATACCCATGGTATAGTAAGAATGAAAAATAAATGAAATTGTCTTCAACTCTGAAACGCAAATTAATTTTGCAAATACTGGTATTGGTACTATGTAAATTATGAAATACGACTACTATTAGAAATGCTTACTAAAAGTAAAGTTATAAACTTTCCACAAGATATGTTGATTAAATAAATAAAAATCTGATGTGGCCAACACAAAACCTCCCGCTATTTAATTTTTATTAATTTAAATACATACCTACCTACGTATTGACTATTGCTTTATTTACTATTTTCTTTTTAAAATGTCACTATTATTAATTTGAAGTGATAAGTTTTCTGACAGTGACATTTACTGTCAGTTACATTCATTTAAAAAATGGACTGTGTAACAAAGAAATAGTTTTTATCTTAGGCTTCGCGACTAATAAAAAAAATTATTTTTAAATTTATCTGTAAAATATATAGAAAAAGTATTGATGTATTCCTGTAGAAAATTCAATAATCTTTAATTTTAATAAGACATAAAATTCGAAAAAATGACATTTAATGGTATTTTTTGAAGAAAAACCATTATGAGCTTCAAGTAAAGGACGATTTCCGTTTATCCGATTTACACCAAAATCTAATGGCTTCTATTCCTATTAGAATAGGGTAAAAATACAAGGTTTCAGAATTTTCTGAATGATAGTATTTGAGTTAGAGTGCAAACAAAATTCGTACACATACACACATACACACATACACACATACACACACACACATACACACATACAGACATCATCGTGAAAATGTTAAAAATGGATTCTAAGGACCTTAAAACGTGGTCATTTACTAAAATCTCGATATGAGATTTTTAGCACGATCCCTATACCTCCCTTACCAAGGGTAGCGGGAGGTAAAAATGTGTTTTATTTAATTTATTTGAACAACTTGTAACTAGGCGACGTCTATCAATATATTGTAAAACTAATGTAGTTATCGGTGATAGACAGTTGCTTGTCATTTGTTACTTGTCAAATGTAGTTCTGTTTTTCTATGTTCATTATAAGGACGATATAATTATTGTAACTTGAAATAATTGTTTATTTTAGTTAATTGAACGTGTTGTTATTCCGTCTTCCAATAATCCTCAAAAGGTTATGGACCCAGGCATCTTTCGGAAATAACATAATATTAATTTCAAGTGAGAAAGAAAAACACGTGCGTGAACGAGCAGGAAATCATGGCTGATGAAAACATCGCAAGGAACGTTATCAAATTCGACGGGAGTAATTTTCAGCTCTGGAAGTTCCAGATGAAAACCGTTTTTAACGTATTTGGTATAACCGATGATGTACTTGGAACTCGAAAGCAACCCGAAAACATGGAAGGCGAAGCTGGTAAACAGTGGGTGAAAGATAATGCACGTGCCATGTGCTTAATTTCATCTTCCGTGGATTACACGCAGCTGGAATACCTAATAACGTGTGCCAATGCATGTGAAATGTGGGAGAAACTATGTTTAATTCATGAGCAAAAATCTGAGACAAATAAGTTGACGCTCATGAAGAAATTTCACAGTTACACAATGGGTATAAATGATTCAGTGGTACACCATGTATCCAGAATTTCAAATATGGCGAGTCAACTGCGGGACATAGGGGAAGAAGTGTCAGATCTTGCGATTATGGCGAAAATATTGGGCAGTCTTCCTACGAAGTATCATTCACTAGCAACGGCATGGGATAATGTATCTGCAGCAGATCAAACAGTTATGCGACTCCAGGAGCGGCTCATCGCAGAAGAACGTCGATTGCAAGAGATGGAGGAGGCTACCAGTGCCTTGGCAGCAATAAGTATGGGCGAGGCAACAAAACGCGAAAAAGGTAAGAAGCAAAAATTTGAGAAAAAGGAAGCGAAACAAAAAGGCAAGCCAAAATGTTATGTGTGCGGAAAACCTGGCCATTATGCTAAAAATTGCTGGCACAGGAAGAAAGATAAAGACAGAAAGCAAAATAGCGAATCAGCGCAAGCATTCGTAGCGGTCGGTAAAGAAGGAAGCACTCATACTAGCAATGACGTAGATAGCGAAGAGCAGTTACGAGAGAAGATGACATATGACACAGTGAAAAGAGGAATTTTAACAGCTGACAGTGCAGATATCTGGGTTACTGACAGCGGTGCGTCACGACACATTTCGTACAGGCGAGAATGGTTTTGCGAAATGAAGGAATGTCACGACATGTCCATCTCACTTGGAGATAACTCGACTTGTGAAGTTCGTGGAATCGGCGTAATTAAAATTAAAAGGTATGTCAATGGAAAATGGGAAGAGGGACGCATTGAAGAGGTATTGTTTGCACCAAAACTTAGGAAAAATCTCTTCTCAGTTGGTGTATGTACATCGAAAAGATATGAAGTTATCTTCAATGAAGGTGAAGTTAAAATAAAACAAAATGGAGTAACTATAGCTAACGGTGTCAAACACGAAAATGAACTGTATCGAATGTTATTTGTTGTAAATACTGACTGTGAGGTAAATGCCGTCACAACAAATAAACTTCAAAATTGGCATGAGCGATTAGGACATGTAAATGTCAAAACAATCATCAACCATTCTAAAACCGGGTTGATAGGTGAAGTCAAGGTGAGTGAAGCAGAGAAATTCTTTTGTGAAGCATGTCAACTAGGCAAATCGCATAGAAGTTCTTTTCCAAGAAAAGCAATTGACCGTAAATGTCAACTTGGCGACATGGTACACGGTGATGTATGCGGCCCGATGCAAGTTGAGTCACTTGGTGGAGCTAAATATTTTTTATTGTTAAAAGACGACGCGACATCATTTAGGTATGTTTACTTTCTTAAAAACAAATCTGATGTGTTCGATCGTTTCAAAGAGTATGCTTCAATGGTAGAAACCAAAGTAGGACATCCCATCCGAGTTTTAAGAGTTGATAGAGGAACCGAGTTTATAAACAACAATATGAAATCATTCTTATCAAACAAAGGCACAACTCTGGAAATGACGGCTCCGTATTCTCCACATCAAAACGGTAAAGTAGAGCGTGACAACCGAACTATTGTTGAGAGTGCTCGTACCATGCTTCATGCGAAAAATTTACCCTTAATGCTATGGGCTGAGGCTGTAAACACGGCAGTTTACATTATAAATCGTGTGACACCAAGTGAGAAAACGAAGAAGACACCTTACGAGACATGGACTGGAAGAAAACCACAGTTAAAACACATGAAGACTTTTGGATCAGAAGCCTAAGTTCACACACCTGATCTATTTAGACAGAAGCTGGACAAGAAGTCGAAGAAGATGATTATGGTGGGCTATCAAGGAGAGTCCACTAACTACCGACTATTCGATCCAGTTAGAAGAAAGATTGTCGAGTCAAGAGACGTAGCATTTAATGAAGAGAACTCCGGCAACATGACCCTAAATCATCCGAAATTAGAAGTATATCTTCCATTGTTTGACGAAACTGATCTACAACATGTGGGTCAAGAAAGCGAAGGAGAAGAGCATCCAAATAATATCGAAGATGGTCAACAAGACAATATACCAACTCAACAACGTAGACTCCGTGACAGGTCGTTGATACGTCGACCCGTCAGATACGATGCAAATCTGGCAGAATTTCATGAACCTGCAACCATCGAAGAAGCAATTTCTCGACCAGATGGTGACAAATGGAAGCAGGCAATATGTGAAGAATTTCAAGCTCACGAAGACAACAAAACCTAGGATATTGTACCCAATAATGGTGAGAAACTTATTGATTTCAGGTGGGTCTTCAAAATTCAAATGAAGGGTACAACTACGAGGTACAAGGCGAGACTCTGCGCACGAGGATTCAGCCAACGACCAGGGCTCGACTATCGAGAGACGTTTTCTCCTGTGGTGAGGTATGACTCCGTAAGAACATTGCTGGCTACAGTAGCAAGCAAAAATTATGAAATGCTGCAATTCGACATCAAGACGGCTTTTCTGTATGGTAAGCTGGAAGAGGATGTGTATATGTCTATTCCTGATGGTCTTAAAAAAAGGTATGACGATACTAAGTACGTCTGTAAATTAAATAAAGCCTTGTACGGTTTAAAACAAGCACCTAGGTGCTGGAACAAAACTTTCACAAATTTTCTTTGTAAATACAAGTTGAAAAATTTAGATGCTGATAAATGTATTTTTTATAATAATCAAGGTGATGAACTGTTGTTAGCTCTTTTTGTAGATGATGGACTAATCGCGGGCAGAAGCAGGAGGACCCTAGATGCTATTTTGGAAGAAATGGGAAAGGTTTTCACCACAAAAGTGATGGAAATTGAATGCTTCTGCGGCATGGAAATTTCGCGAGACAGGCTACAGAGAAAACTATTTGTTCATCAAAAATCATACGCGGAGAGAATTATAAAACGCTTCAACCTTGAGGAAGCGAAACCAGTGTCAGTACCAGCTGATCCAAACGTACAATTGGAAGCAGCAAAAGATGGGAACAAGGATGTAAAGTTTCCATTCCGTGAAGCAGTCGGGTCCCTTCTGTTTCTGGCCGCGGTGAGTAGACCTGATATAAGTTTTGCTGTAAATTCAGTTAGTAGATTTTTAAACCATTATGACAGTTCACACTGTCAAGCTGTAAAACGAATTTTAAAATATATTTTAGGCACTATAGATTATGGCATACTGTACAGTGGAAACACAAATGAAAATTGTAATTTGATAGGGTATAGTGACTCAGATTATGCTGGAGATACTGTTACTCGTCGCTCAACTACAGGGTATATTTTTACACTGTCAGGAGGACCTATTACATGGTCATCACAGCGACAGAGAATGGTAACTCTAAGTACAACAGAATCTGAGTACGTAGCAGCAAGTATGGCTGTTAAAGAAGCGATGTGGCTTCAAAAATTGTTAAGTGATATCGAACAACAATATGTTGGTCCAGTAGAGATTAGAATCGATAACCAGAGTGCAATTAGACTCATAAAAAACCCAGAATTCCATAAAAGGACAAAACATGTTGATGTTAGATATCATTTTATTAGAGAACGCTATGAGAATAATCAAATTAATGTTGTATATGTACCTAGTGAACAGCAATATGCTGATATTTTTACCAAAGCACTTACTAAAAACAAGTTTGCTAAGTTACGAGAAATGATAGGTGTAGTTTGTAAAAATTAGTACAAATTGTTCAAATAGGGGGAGTGTTGATTAAATAAATAAAAATGTGTTTTATTTAATTTATTTGAACAACTTGTAACTAGGCGACGTCTATCAATATATTGTAAAACTAATGTAGTTATCGGTGATAGACAGTTGCTTGTCATTTGTTACTTGTCAAATGTAGTTCTGTTTTTCTATGTTCATTATAAGGACGATATAATTATTGTAACTTGAAATAATTGTTTATTAAACGAGTTAATTGAACGTGTTGTTATTCCGTCTTCCAATAATCCTCAAAAAGATAAAGCGTACGATAGAAATTGTGAAATACGACTACTTTTAGAAATGTTGACTAAGGGTAAATTTAGTCCTTTTATTGAAGTGTGTTCTGGTAGCGTTTTGTCTGAAAATAAAAGTCCTGTACAGGTGGGGCATGGAGAGGTACTGGTACTGTCAACGTCTCGTTATTTGCGACGGTCTGAGAACTTGAGACCGACGGAGTTAATAATTCTTTTGTTATGCAAATGAGGCATCATCATCGGCTTCAGCACAGTTCGATCCGGCAGAATATCCTGACATGAAATTGTTCACACTCTATGGTCCGGAAAGAGAAAATGAAAGATGCAGCCATAGAGTTCATGTTACATTCTAAATGTTTTCCAATACTCTAAAAGAAATTCTCTAATATGTCTTGGTTCAATGCTCGTAAGGCAAGAGCATTAAATCCAACATTCACTAAAGATTTCCATAAATATTTGATGTTATTTAGTGTAACAACCCAATTTTTCAGGGAATTTGTCTTTCCGCAAGGCCTCAGTTTCAATTTCATCGACCGTAAAATTAATTAGCTCTGTTCCAAAACTCCCAATGATGAATTTCATGTCAGCTTTCTTTTCAACGGCCAACTATATTGATCGACCTCACGTGACCTATTTACCATTGTGACGTAATCGGTATCTACTTTGTCGAAGTACACGATCACTCCACACACACACACACACACACATATATATATATATATATATATATATATATATATATATATGTGCCTGTAGCCCTGTAAGTCGGAAGCAAAGGGTGGTTGGTTGTAATGAAGGAATAAGAGCAGAGATGAAAGCTGAGGGCGCCACTGGTGTTAATGAGGGTGTAAGAATGGGCGGTGTACCGTAGGCCACCGCTGACACTCAAGTGAACAAGTAATAAGAACAGAATAAAAATAATTTACGAAAATTTATTACATGCACTTTACAAATGATTCAAAAAAAAATATAACTGATGTCAGACTGCTCAGAAACGTAGTACAAAGTAAGTTTAAAAAAAAAATACTTAGCTTTTCACAGAGGAGGACACTTCAGTTGGGCTGAGTGAACCTAGTCCGTATGAGGTGGGCTGCGCAGCGACGACACAGGAACAGGCGTTGAGAGGTACTGCGCTGAGAGCTTAGCAAGCGGATTTGGTTGGAGTAAAAACTTCTATTTAAATTATTTGCGGAATTTAACTTCTGTCATTTCCATTTCTTATTATGTTGACCTTAGATCCCGAATCTGACTTAAATCTAACATTTTTCCACTTACTTTTAATACTTGTAGCCACTCAGTACTATTTAATTTAACTCAGTCGCGAATCTGAGGAACCGGGTCCGATCCCGACCGACGCCATATTTGTAATTTTAAATAAGAGAAAAGTGATCCCTATCGTGCACTCTTCACACGAGCAATGAGTGCTCGTGAGGTGCGACTGGTAAGCGCCTGCACGGTATAAATATATCATCATTATCGATATCTGCGATGAAGCAGACTGGTACACCGAGAAATGGGTAATATGCCTTGATGATATATTTATTTATAAGTTTATTTACTCTACATATGTATAGTCTATTAACTACATTTACATGATAATAAATTTAGTTCGTAGTCAAATATATTCATGATTTTCATTTTATTCAACGATATTAAAAAAAAAAATACTGCTTCCTCCTGTAATCCTTTTCCCCTCCAGGCTTTTGAACGAGTATATTCTATAAATTTCCAATTGTTTGAATAGCATGGCACTCATATTTAAAATATAAATAATCTTTCTGCTGCTTATTTTTTTATTCACCCTTCACTCGAGACTTAGTTTAGCGATTTGGTAAACAAATTAGTGTACAATAACATAGTAAAACTTTTAAATGTAACAAATCAGCCTTAATTCCTTTTGAAAAACGAAGAAAATCTCTAATAGTAATCAACTATTTAGAAATATTTATTGTACAATTTGTTTCAATAGTAGCTTGATACAAAATAATATTAAACATAGTTACCATGAAAGTGGTTATTTTTGAATCAGGAGATATTTCGTGGAATACTGGAACAACTCTTGAATGTCATATAATAACTTTAAATCTTATGTTATTTTATTAATATCCAATATTAATACAAGAATTATTTAGAATGACTAAATGAGTGTCGACGACGAAAAAGGACACTCTATTGTCCAAACCAGAAATCAAGTGCCAAGTGTTCAACAGGTTCTAAGAGTTCAGCCGCCTGAAAATTTTGAATTACAAATCCATTGTATCTAGTAGACTCTAAAGCAGGTGAAGTTTTATCTCAATTACGAAGTATTGAGAAGCCGACACTAGAAAATGTTCTTAAAACTTTCGAAAAATATTTTATATCACAAAGAAATATTAGTTTCGAAAGATATAAATTTGGAACAGGTTCACAGCAACCAGGTGAACCAGGTGAATAATTTATAACTGTTCTCCATGGTCTAGCAGATAATTGTTATTATTATTAAGAGATAGAATCATCATTGTAATGATCAATAGAACCTCAGAGAATCTCCAACTAATAGCAACTCTAATACTACCTGCCATTCCGATTGTCAGACAAGCAAAGATGCAGCCTCAGAAAAAAAGTAAATATACTAACTAAATTTGTAGTAGTAAAGTATAATAAAGTTAAATACGGATGATATGAAATGACAAAATTTATATCGTAATAATTATTGAATTTAGCATAAATCATGAAATTAACTACAGAAATATTTAAATTATCGGTTTTATTTATCTAAGTCATTAGGTAAGTTACCAAAAATTGGAATGACAACAAAATATTGTAAAATTAAATGAAATAAGTAATTAAAGTAAACATTTGCATATTTAAATTAACAAGTTTTAGAAAATGTTTATTATCTATTTCAGATTAGTAAAAATGTTAAATTTTGTGTCTTAAATCCTTGCAGTTTGGGTGGGCACTTTGCGTGGGTAGATTACGTAGGCATGCTGCGTGGGCAGTTTGCGTAGGCGGTTTGGGTGGGCAGATTGCGTGGGGAGTAATAAAACACTATCGGCGGAGCCCTAGGGCCCAGGGGAAGCTCGGCGAAAATATCCTAGTCAAATTCAGCAAATCGTTCAGAACCTATATCATCTCAACCTAGAGATGAACGTCAGTGACCATCATCTACTGCGCTTTAGTCGTTCGAAATACCAATATCCTTCTAAAAAGATAATAATTGTAAACTCTTTGAACACTAGTCTACTTCTGAAACTTGCAAATCAAAACAATTGTTAAAAATGTATCTGATGAACCAGATATTGATCAAAAATTTAAATTATTTATAGTTCGAGTTTTCTGAAAGATTGTATTTATTTTAAATAAAGATTACATAAGATGTATAAGTTCATGAATAAAATAAATTACAACGAATCGAATTATTTTTTATTGATTCTGAAGCTAACATAACTTGTTTACTAGCCAGTATGTTTAGTTTTTCACTTATAAAACCTATTAATTAAAAAATGGATGGCCCTAGTAATAAAGAATTAAACTCTTGTAGAATTATTAATTTAATGTTGCTAACAACCACTGAGTTAAAAATTAAAGTTATTGTAGGTAAAAAAATTAGTGGAGCCAATTCTTGGATGAACCGAAATAAAAAAGTTAAATTAGTTAACGATAAAAATTGAATATAACATAGCTATAAATTTCGTAGCTTTGCGTAATATATGTAATGTTTGTTCAGAAAGAATTTCCCAATATTTTTATGGACTAGGTAATTTTAAAGGCAAAATGAAAATCGCTCTAATTAATAATCCGAAACCATTTATAGAATTTGTACCCGAATAGTTCCAATATCTCTGTTAAAAGAATTCAGAGATGAATTAACTCGTTTAAAAAATTAGACATTACAACAAAAGTAAACGAACCAACAAAATGAGTTACAACCATTGTTTAGTGCCAAAAGGTGAGGGAATAAGACTTTGTTGTGATTTTACAGAACTAAATAAAACCGTTACGAGGGCCCATTGTACAATAAATATTGTGGAACTAATATTCGTAAATTAAAAGGAGCTTTTTCAAAAAAAATATATTTAAATAGTGGTTTTGATCCGTTAAAATTAAATAGACAAAGTTAAGATTTAACTTGTTTTATAACACTATTTGTTAGACGCAAATGTACTAGACTATCATTTGGAATTCCATGTACACCCGAATTGTTTTCTTATAAAGTAGCGGAATTAATTTCAGGAATACCAAATGCTATGTACCATATTGATGATTTTTTAGTTTTTGTTGGAATTTCGTCCGAGTCTTTCTCGATGTATCCAAGTTTCAAACAGAACTTGATCGCTCATCGTTGCTCGTAATTTCGCTTTAATAATGCAGCCAAAAAAGTCAATCTTCAAAAAAAGCACCTACAGTCCACTAGTTGACACGACCAACTTGCCACTCACACTTAAGTTCGGTTTTTTATTACTATCTATTTTAATTTCAGCAATAAACGGCTATCTACACGCAGGTGCAAAAAACAGGCACCTATTTTATTCATTTTAATTAACAGCATTGTTTCTGAAACATTCTAAATACAACTTTTAAGTTTGTCCAATGGAAGACAGTCTATTACAATGTAGAAAAAGGTAACAGTTGGTATTTCTCGGTTGATTTAATGGACAATAATAATTCTCAAACACGATATTGTAAGGAAACCTGAAAACCAAAAGTAATAAAAAATGAGTATCTACATTCGAAAGAACTTAAAAAAGTGTCCTAAAGACATACAAACAAAAATCTAGAGTTATTTCGTACTTAGAAGTTTTGCAAAAACAAAAAAAAAACTGTAAAATTTACATATTTGTCTGTACCTAGTAACCTACGCATTTCTTCTGAATAAACAACACATTGCTAAAATGGCATCCTAATTAGGACAACTTTGGCCGATTTCACCAACGATTCCTAAAATTTAAGTAATGCATATGTACCCGATGTGCTGTTTTCCGATGCCCAAATCGCTAAGTATTTCCTAACGTTTGACAGCTGACACTTCAAAATGAAAATTGTACAATTTTATTGAATATTTTGATAGTTATAGCGAAGAAATAGAAAGTTATGCACAGGATAGAAAAGAAAGAACAAATTGTTTTGAATTCTGCGATGAAAAATTGTTTTTGGAAAAGATGTCCTTTTCATTAGAAAACAGAATTTTTATTACGAATTTATATGATATAAAATTAATTAGTAAATACATAAATATATCCTTTTATTCTTTATTTTATATTTTGGGAAATTACATTGGGTATTCACATGTAATTAAATTCATAATTTCTTCAAAAATGCCATACTCAAATATCATAAATATGCGTTCCTGTTGTCATATTTTAAATTTTTTCTTGAAATCATAGGATTCAGTTTCTGTTTTTGTATTATATTTATTCTATATTTTGCCATTTACATGTTTTTCTTCTTGTACATTTTCATCTTTGTTTCATTTATATTTTCCACTTCTGTAATACAAATTTATAAATATATATGTAAAGGAAATTTAATTATTTTGTATACCTCAACGTAATAATAATATCTCCACATAATTCCTAATGTCATTGTTGACAAATACAATTGACAAATGTCATAAATTATAAAAAAATATTCATTTATTTCCAGTGTGCAAATATAATATCACAAAAGTAACTAATAATCCCATGCCTACGTAAGTAATTCCTAGCTGGGCATTGCTTTGTTTGGTGAAATCCAAAAAAGATAAGTATCAGTTTAGGCAGTTCTTAAATTTAGGAAATTCCTTGCTAGGCGATAGTTTAGGAATCGGTGGTGAAATCGGCCGCTTATGTCTGATTAACCGAGTTCGTAGCTCTTATAGTTCTCGAGACAATTAACAAAAATAAAAATAAAAAATCTGATGTGGCCAACACAAAACCTAACGCTATTTAATTTTTACATACATACATACGTACATAAAATCACTCGATTCCCACTTAGGGGGTTAGCAAATACCCGGAAACAATACTAACAATAATAAAAAAGATAAGAGTAAGAGCTCAGCTGACTCACTTCACTCTTTAACAATATTCTTCTTTCGCCTCTCCACAATCATCATAGCATTCATACATAAGAACATATTAAAGTGACCGATTTTCGGTAGCGAATAACTCCATTCGGACCACAATAATAATTACGCAACAATCTTCCTTCGCCACACTTTCCTATCCATTTTTATTAATTTAAATACATACTTACGTATTTACTAACGCTGCAAACTGTTCCATTGCATAAAACTATTGATTTATTTACTATTTTCTTTTTAAAATGTCACTATTATTAATTTGAAGTGATTAGTTTTTTGACAGTGACATTCACCTGTCAGTTACATTCATTTGAAATATGATGTGTAACAAAGAAATTGTGTTTATCTTAGGCTTCGGGATGTAAAAAAAAAATGATTTTTAAATTTATCTGTAAATTATATGGAAAAAGTATTAATGTATTCCTATAAAAAATTCAATAATCTTTAATTTTCATAATGACAAAATGCGAAAAATTGGCATTTAATGGTATTTTTTGAAAAAAAAACCATTATGAGCTTCAGGTAAAGTGCCATTTCCGGTTATCCGATTTACACCAAAATCTAATGAGATCTTTCCATAATAGAATAGGGTAGAAATACAAGGTTTCAGAATTTTCTAAAATAAAATAAATAAATATATCATCACGGCATATTACCCATTTCTGGGTGTGCCATTATCTACAACACATGTAGACATCGGTAATGATGACGATATATTTTACCGTGTGGGCGCTTACCAGGCGTCACCTCACGGGCACTCATAGCTGGCGTGGAGAGTGCACCACAGGGGTCACTTTTGTGCCATTTAAAATTGGAAATATTTGGCGTTAGTCGGGATCGAACCCGGTTCCCCCAGGTTCGCGACCAGACACTCAGGCACGCGGCCACGGGACCCCATGAATTTTCTGTATGACAGTATTTGAGTTAGAGCGAAGACAAAATTCCTACACATACACACACACACATACATACACACACATACACACACACATACACACATACAGACATCATCGTGAAAATGTTAAAATTGGATTCTAGGGACCTTAAAATGTGGTCATTTACTAAAATCTCGATACATGATTTTTAGCACGATCCCTATACCTCCCTTACCAAGGGTAGCGGGAGGTAAAAATAGTGGTACAATCACAAAATTTAAAAATAAATAAATGTAAAAGAAAATTTAAACATTGAAAACAAATAAGTTCCGTTTAAATAGAAAAAATAAATATTTAGAAGTTCTAATTGTGCCGATATCTTGCAGATAGATTATTAATGAAAGACAACTTAGTTTTTTAATATTTAAGTAGCACACATTTATGGTAGGTTAGTGGGCGGTAATTTATGTTTTTGTACACATCTGCCGAATTGCATAATTCAGTAGAATCTTTTAGTGGTTTCCTAATTTACTTATACATATGGTCATATTTTTGTAAATGTTAGCATTGATAAATATAATATAAAAAAAAGCTTTCAGAAATCATATTACATAAATTAAGCATTTTTTTCTCTTTTCAACGATGTAAATGTTTGTATAACAAATATATGAAAAAAATGTA
Organism: Ophonus ardosiacus; assembly: GCA_943142095.1. Taxonomy (NCBI): domain Eukaryota; kingdom Metazoa; phylum Arthropoda; class Insecta; order Coleoptera; family Carabidae; genus Ophonus; species Ophonus ardosiacus. The sequence goes on from OW964836.1 coordinate 20,887,563, forward strand.
GAAAAAAGATAATTAAACACTATTAGAAATTATGTTTATTCAAATATTTGTACTCTAACAGAGTATGTGAAAATAAACAAAATGTAACAATGAAAAACAACGAAATAAAATAGAAATTTAATTGTTACGTGTTTTTGTAAATTAATAAATTAACTTTTAAATTTAATTTTCACATGACCACCTATGAATAAAAATGTCTAATTTTGTTCACTTATTAAAAACGATGAAATTTGAGTTTAGTGATTTATTTATTATGTTTAACAATACTTCACCTATCACTGGAAAAGCGTCTAAAAGTTTATTTTTAACTATAAAGTCACTGTCATTTTTATTATTGAGATCAATTATTATATTTTTTAATTCTCCTATATCTATTTCTTTAAAAGTAAATTTATTATCTTTTTTGTATTTATTTAAGTCATTTTATATTTATTTTGCTTATTTATGCTTATCTTCACTGATTTACTTAATTCTTTAATACTATTAACGAAATAGTTATTTAAATGTTCTGCAATTTCACTTTGATCTGTGACAGTTTTATTATTGATGCATATAGTATCTATAGGATCATTTGTTTTCTGTGTTGTTAACTGTTTTAATACCCTCCATGTTTTCTTCTGATCTCCCATAGCTTATTTTAGTTTGTTTTTAAAATAATTATTTTTCGTCTGTCTAATAGTATATAAATATTTATTTCGATGTTTTTTATATATATATTCCAGTCTTCTTGATCGTTTGTTAACTTTGCTTTTTTAACCGGTGTGAAGTTAGCGACGAATTTTCAGCGACGAAAATAATCTCCGTTCACTTCGCAAGGAGGCGGTACATGTTGTACATATAGACGAATGGCAAGCGACGGATTCATATTATATGTAAAATACGTTTGCGTGTAAGGAGTAAAAAGGTTTGTGACAGAACCAAACTCACAAAAATTAAACTACATAACATACTGATTTATAATAAGTAAAAAGTTTTCCTTTTATCAGCGGTGGAGTGAGTAAAAATGTTTGTGACAGATCGAAACTCATAGGAATGAAATTAGATAAAATACTGATTTATAATGAATAGGAAACTTTCCATTTATCAGGGGTGGACTGGGAAAAAAGGTTTATGACAGAACCAAACTCACAGAATTTAAATTACATAACATACTGATTTATAATAAATAGGAAATTTTCCTTTAATCAGGGGTGGACTTGGTAAAAAGGTTTGTGACAGAACCAAACTCACAGAAATTAAATTACATAGCATACTGATTTATAATAAATAGGAAATTTTCCTTTAATCAGGGGTGGACTGGGTAAAAAGTTTTGTGACAGAACCAAACTCACAGAAATTAAATTACATAACATACTGATTTATAATAAATAGGAAATTTTTCTTGAATCAGGGGTGGACTAGGTAAAAAGGTTTGTGACAGAACCAAACTCACAGAAATTAAATTACATAGCATACTGATTTATAATAAATAGAAAATTTTCCTTTAATCAGGGGTGGACTGGGTAAAAAGGTTTGTGACAGAACCAAACTCACAGAAATTAAATTACATAACATACTGATTTATAATAAATAGGAAACTTTTCTTGAATCAGGGGTGGACTGGGTAAAAAGGTTTGTGACAGAACCAAACTCACAGAAATTAAATTACATAGCATACTGATTTATAATAAATAGGAAATTTTCTTTTTATCAGGGGTGGACTGGGTAAAAAGGTTTGTGACGGAACCAAACTCACAGAAATTAAATTACATAACATACTGATTTATAATTAATACGAAATTTTCCTTTAATCAGGGGTGGACTGGGTAAAAAGGTTTGTGACAGAACCAAACTCACAGAATTTAAATTACATAATATACTGATTTATAATAAATAAGAAATTTTCCTTGAATCAGGGGTGGACTGGGTAAAAAGGTTTGTAACAGATCGAAACTCATTGGAAATTTACCCTTGATCAGGGATGTAATGGATAAAAAGGTTTGTGATAGATCGAAACTCATAGAAATTAAATTACATAACATTCTGATTTATAATAAATAGGAAATCTTTCTTTTATCAAAGGTCTAATGGGTAAATTTTTTATATTATCGGTGGTATCAAATTGGAAATTTTTATCGTACGTGTACATATGTATTTAATTTGTTTTGTAACAAAACATTAATATTAAATTACCCACATAACAAATTCAACTCAATGACTCGATGCTAATAAATAGGTCATTTGGACAATATCAGAGGTGTAGGTACATGTTAAAATAGACTGCGATAATGAAACTCATACAGCCATATTCATAGTAAAATAGAAAAGCCAGGTCTAAACACGAGTTTAATAGTTTAGGTTTAGTCTAAGACCAAAATGCCCTATTCATAGTAAAATTTGTGCCAAGTTTAAATCTGAGTTAAAAAGATCTAGATTAAACTCATCGATCTACTAGGACTTGGTCTTTTTCGATATCCGCCATGCGCAGTAACACAGTTTGTAGCAGTTGTCAGATAATAATTATTTGTTTTTAAACCAATCTACAAAATTAAACTTGTATGCAGTTGGCATTTAAATTTAAATAATTGTTATAATTTGAAGGTCCATAAGAGAAATACAGAAAAATGCGTAATATTTCTTTTTAGTGTGATATATTCAGACTTACAATGAGTAAGAATCTAATTGGACATAAAATGAAAAGGATCTGCTTTTGGAGCAAGTGAAAATCCATGCAAAGGTTATGAAAAATAAAACTGTAAATAGTGCAGCCAATTCCAAAAAAAGAAGAAGCTTGGAAAAGTATATTTCATATATATATTTGCGGCTTACGGTTTTGCAAGGAACAAAAATGAAATAAAGGAACAATGAAAAATAATGAAGATGACAGCAAAGTAACTACAAAAGCAGTAACATCAACCCCAAAGAATTAAATTTTATTAGTTATAATCTTTCATACAGCATGTATTTTATTTACGAATCATGTTTGCCTGCTATTTTAATAAACTTTCTTAATTAAAATGTTTCTATATAGTTCCGTCTAAATATATTTCTTGGGTCATTATCCTGTCTTTCGTCGTTTTGTTCTTCATTATCCGATTCATAGGAATCTCCGCTACTTACATCATCTATAAAGAAATAATATAATATTAATAAAGTTATTTTACTTCCCAATAATAAATATACCGTCTCTATCATCCAATGTTTCACAGCTATATTGTGAAGAACTGCCAATGCAATAATGCTAACTTTAGCTGTTTCTAAAGATATCTGCATTGTAATTAAAAAACATCTAAATTAATTTTTCCATTGGCCGAATTATCGTTCTACAACGTTTTTGGGTCTGATGTGTGTTTCGTTGTATCGTTGTTCCGCATCTGTAGTAAAGCGAAGATCTGGAATAAGCATAAAACTCCGATGATGGATATCCATTGTCTTCTATGAGGATTCCATTGATTTTACTAGATTAACATAATTTAATATTATTAATATTAGAATTTCGTTTACATAAATGTCTGCCTGTTGTATAATGTACCTAAAATCGTGACTTCAAGTTGCAATGATTCCATATTCTTGAATCGTATGCACTGCCCCTCCATCGTGCAACAATGTCCCAGATCTTGGCATTTGAGTCACAAACAACCTACAACCAAGTAATAACTGTTACACAGGGTATTAATTAAAAAGCGGGCCATAGGCGTCTAACATGGGAATCTTATTATTTTCTTTTTACGTAATGTAATATATTTTCGTGACAAAATTAGACAATTACCCATGTATATATATTTTTCTAAATTCTGTTTCGCCATATTTTTCGATGGGATTAATGTGTTGAAGATATATCTTTTGCTTCCTTCTGCTTTCAATTACATCCTGAATTCTAATCACATGATCTGAAAAATAAATTAAAAATCATTAATATAAATATATTAGTTATATAGGTAGATATATACTATTCAACAAAATAAATATCTACTTACATTTACTTCTAAAATAATATTTTCAAATATAACCTCACTGGCTTTCTTCTTGTTGACAATTGAACATATACATTTAAACCAGCGTAAAACTAGGGGTCTGGCAGGTCTAAATATCAGACCGTATTTAAACCAGCACTACCGTTAGTCCAGTTTTATGAATAAGAGAAAAGCCGAATCTAAACTACTATGGCTATAGACCAGGTTTAAACCGGCATATTTTTACTACGAATACGGCTGATAGAAAATATACAAAATTATATATTTAATGATAATAAAAAAGGAACATGAACAAGATAATAGGTTTATAATAAAAATAAAATTTATGACAACTATTAACTTATAGAAAACAAATAACATAACACAATAAAATTAAAAAAAAAAACAATTTACACAGCTTGAATAACTAGACTTTATACCTAAACTATAAGTAAATAAGAAAAAACCCTGATAGAAATGTAGACTGCAGTTACAGAAAGGATTGTAAAAATAAAAATAAATATATCATCACGGCATATTACCCATTTCTGGGTGTGCCAGTATCTACAACACATGTAGACATCAGTAATGATGACGATATATTTTACCGTGTGGGCGCTTACCAGGCGTCACCTCACGGGCACTCATAGCTGGTGTGGAGAGTGCACCACAGGGGTCACTTTTGTGCCATTTAAAATTGGAAATATTTGGCGTCGGTCGGGATCGAACCCGGTTCCCCCAGGTTCGCGACCAGACACTCAGGCAAGCGGCCACGGAACCCCATGATTGAAAAATAAAATTTCATATCATGAAATTTCTTATACTCTACGTCTACATCCAGAATACGAACATAATTAGAAGAAAAGTAACAATAGAAAAAAATTATCTTCATACTATTACGTCAGTCAAAATATTGAGAAGAATAATTATATTTAATGTTTTATATACATATTTGTTAAACGGTATGCCAAAATCAATAATATTAATTTGCACTGTAGTATGACTGCATAATTCACATAAGTAATCTGAACTATTTTCATCAACAAAAATACCTGTTTTGTGAAAAATTCTACAATAGCGGCACTGTACACAATGTGATTTGGCGTCGTCTTTTTGAACAATTATGCTACAATGTATGCACATATTTTGAACGGAATCAGAATTTTGGATTATTTGTTGACGTAAATAATCGCGGTATTCATTAGGAGGTATCAAATTAGAAAGCATACTACCTTCAATAAGCTTTTCTATTAATTGTATTATAATAATACCGCAATTTATACTATCTTTTTGTTTTGGATTTTCTGTTAAATACCGTTCTTGCCAATTAGTAACCGGTACACCAGGTTCAATTGCTAAATTGTATTCTTTTAAAAAAGTTATAAATATATTAAAAAAATTTGAATGATTTCGTTTTGAAGCTCCAAAAGGATCTAAAAATGAAAATTCTTTTTTTTTCAATATTAGCAACAGCAACACACCAGTGATTATGATCTATATTTACAGGCAATATTAGTGTATTTTTTAAAGTTGGTAAGCTTTGTATGCGTCTTATTCTTAGAGCCAACGAATCGGCATCTTTTCCCCAGTTCGGAATATTTAATGTTTGAAATACAGTGTATGACGATTCATCACACTGAAGCAAAACATATTGTTGTTTACTTACATTTTTTAATATAATAGCCAAACAAATATCAATTAACCAATTTGTCATTAATTTGTCATGATTTTTCAAAATACTTAAATTTAGTCTATTATATTCGCTAATTCTAACTTCCTGAACAATAACTCTAAATGAATTAAAAAGTGCTACAATGAAATCAGATGATTGTTGTGAACGTAAAGGAACGTAATAATTAATGTCATGTACTAAAAAAATTAGGTAAAATACACGGAAATTGATTTGACTTATCACCAGCTACACCAGTTTCTGTTTTATTTAAGTTAATGCTCTGATTTTTTTAAATTTTTGCATCAATCTTTTTTTTAATTGTACGCAAATTTTGACCCTTGAAGTGGGTAAATGGATTTTTATTACGTCTCAACCAAAATCCTGTTGAAATTAGAGAATTATCAGTGTTAGTACATTTTTCAGGTATTGAAGCTAGTCTGTTTTTTGGCATTTCGTTTATTACTTCTTTATATATAAACAAAAAATATTTACGGCATTCTCGAATTACTCGGCTTGGCTTAATATTTGATTTCCCTTGTAAAATTGTATTTTTTAATATATTATTCCAATTTTCCACTGGAGCGTTACTGCACCGATAAATATTTTTGTTTTCGGGATCATTTTTTAACATTAGACCTGACCATAATGGTAAATGATGTAAGTATTTTTTAGTCATAAATTTTGAAAATTCCGGACAATAATATTTATTTAACTCATTTGTATTATTATTATTATTATTATTATTATTGTTGTTATTGTCGATGAGATTGAGTGTATTTAGATATAATGTTTTAAAATATTTATAGAATGGACTATTTTTATAAAGAACTCCTGACGCATCATCTGGGAAATCGTCATCTGAATTTAAATCTTTTATATCTTCTTTTTCATAATCATTTAAATTGACTTCTATATTGCAGCAAATATCTAACAATGAATTTAATGGGTTTTTGCAAGAACTATCTGAATATTTTGCATTTAGGACAACAGTAAAATTTTGGTACCAGTTAACCATATGATGCAGATCATGAATGTTAAAAGAAGCAGCCATAACTTCCTTTAAAAGTTTTGCAGTAGCAGGGTCATTTGTGATTTTTTTTTTGATATCTGTAACTATGATTTTTAAATAATGTGCACAACATAAATGAATAGGAACTATATTATTCTCACTTAATATATCGCGATCATTTATTATGTATGTGTAACATAAATTTAAATATTTTTGCAATGACATGCAATTCCAAAAATATAAAATTGCATTTATTAGGGCGAAACTAAAGTCAGTTATAACTCTTCTACATATTGGCCAGTAACACTTATTGATTTTCGAAAATCCTTTAAATCCTGTTAAAAAATTACCCATACTTATAGCATCATGTTGACAGGATCCTTTTTCGAATATTGGTACTATTCTTTTATTAATAGGAGTTATTATAACCCCAACATAATAGTAGGGTCTTGTTGGGGAACTGACTTGTTTCCGAAAAATGGACCCAGTAGAATCGAAATAAATTACTGGTAGCATTCCAGTGTGTTTTCTGTATGATTTTAAAATATTCAACTTTTCTGCACTATAGATGTGAACACTAAAAGGATCTGATATAGATTGTATATAACGGGAATTATTTTTTTCTCGTCGCATATGAATTAGATCGTAAATATCATCAATATGCCTATCAAGATTTGATAATGCTTCTGATCTACTTTTTCTGATAACATCATCTGATTTTTTATTTTGATAATTACCCTCTCGTACCAACGAACTTTTAATATCACGTGTTATTTTAGCAGTATAATTTAAAGGCGTAATATGACGTAATTCATTGCGGGATATTTTTCGGTCTATTCCTTGTAAATGTCTCGTTAAATTATAATTGTGATTAAAGTTTAAAGATGAACTAAATACTAACACTTTTTTTTATTTCTTTTTTTGCTGTGTATATTTATAATACAAACATTATTTACTTCTTCCATTTTTTTAAGAATAATAAAATTTAATAAGTCGTTATTATTTTTTTTATTTTTAAATATGGCATCCCAATCATTATATTCTATAATAAATGATCCCTCTTTAAAAGCGCACTTTTTATATCAAACTATATTTGCTTTTGGATCTCTGATATTGGTGGAGTTGAGGGGTAAAATAGTCCTATTTCTATTGTTTTTTGTTTGTGTGTTTAGTTTCACAGCCACAAAATCCACTTCTTCAGACTGTGAACTCACATTTAAAATTGATGAATTATTATTTGTATCTACACTATTTTCATGGGCAGGTTCTAACTGATTAGCATTTTTCCATAATTCGGAAAGTGAGAAATGTGGGAGTATTTCGTTTTTTGCTTGTATTTTTAGTTTCACAGTCACAAGATCCACTTCTTCAGACTGTGAACTCATTTAAAATTGATGAATTGTTTTCATCTACACTATTTTCTTGGTTAGGTTCTAACTGGCTGGCATGTATACATAATTCGGAAGATGAGAAATGTGGAAGTATTTCAGAATTAAAAAGTTTCCTACAAGTTAAAGAAGATGGTTTGTGTTCGTCTAAATTATTTTTAATAGGAGTTATGTCATTTAGAGAAAACACTACTTCTTTGTTATCTGAATTAAATGGGGTCGATGTATAAAATTCTTTTTGCGGAGTAAAATGTTCGTTATCTATTTTCAATATATTTGTAGAATTAGCAGACATTTCTTCGGCAAAATTAGAATGCCGTTTAGTAAACATATATACATTTTTTCTATTTTTCAAATTATTTTTTATTTTAATTTGTGTGCATATATATGAAAATAGTGACGTTTCTAAATGAATAGACACATTCCTAAAATCTTCTAAATGTAAATTATTTTCTTTGATGCACTTAGAAAAAATATCACGTAATTTTGATTTACGAGGTATTTTTTTTTTTAAGAATATCTTTCGTATAAATAATGAACATAATTTCTAAATAATGAAAATATAAGTAACTAGCTGAGAATTATATTGCGAAGTCACTCAATAATAAATAATATAAAATTAATGAAGAATTAAACTCAAACAAAATGCGCAACTTAAGCTAAGAATACCATTTAAATACGTAGAAAAATAAAATATCCAAACAGCCAAGTTGAACGTTGTGGAAATCACCATCTATCCAAAATGTTATCATTATATAATAATAGTAGGTAGATACGAGTATGTGACCAAAATTTGTTTTAAATTCATATAATTATAGAGATAGAAATAATACATCCGTACAGGATGGTGACTCAAACACCCGAACATAAGGATTTAACTTGTAAAATCTGACTCTCGTAATTTCCTGCTTCCCTAATAATTTTAGGTAAAAAAAGCTTCAAATAAAAGTTGTGGAGCATAAAATTCTACATCGGTAACCAATATTAATTTTGCATGCTTTATAACGACAGAAATTAGCCATGAAAATGTCGAAAATCACCTGAAAAATAGCAATAGCCATATACATTTAAAATGCATTATTATTTGAACACTATAATTTAGATTTAAGTATATAATTAAGAAACTTCTAGAACGCAAATTTCAAGTTCGGTCAGCAGTAACATAACAGAAGAAACTACCTGCCTCAAAAAACATTTACCGCAATTCCCATAAAACTTTATAAGGCGGAAATGAGGTTATTCCATAATGAGTTTCAAATATCGTTTCCTACAACTGTACCTACATATTTACCAATAGTTATCATAATATATTAATATAATACGAATAATATTGATTATGTTGTCAAACAAAATTATAGTACTTAGTTTTATGGCGGATTGCATTTGTAAGTGTAAGGGTATTTGTTAGATGATTGCTATTGCTAAATCTCTTTATACAAGTTAGCCTATTATGAGTGAAAAATGTATAATAATATATTTCTAAATTTGATCAAGGTCACATACCTCGTTATTAGGGTCGGGAAAAAATCGATATCACTTTTTTCTAAATATCGATAAATGTATATCTAATATCGATATTATCAATATAATATCCGAAAGTATCGATCTTTATCGATAAGTATCAGGGTGCGATGATATATATCAGTGGATATATATCACGATATTTATCATGATAGTTATTCGATGATATATATCAAGATATTTATGTATATATTATCCAATACATTATATTTGTGAATTCCCGCGATAACTAGCTGCGTACGCACGCCTTGAAAGTCCCCAGCTTGTGCAACAACTAGGGGCATCCCCTTGTAAGCTAGACATCGGGAACGGGATTCTAAGGTGCTGAAAATTGATTCAGGAGACGAACCACTGTCTCGATTAATTAATTAACTAATTTATTATCCATATTGGTAATGTTGAATTAATATGTAATGTTTTATTTCAAATATATACATATATTTGAAAAACGTAGTATTTTATTTTCACTAAAATTATGTATAAACAACTATATTTAAATAAATATCAACATTTGATATATATCTGATATATATATATCGATATATATCCGATATTTTGATTTTTATATAAATATCATGATATTTTCGCACCCTGATAAGTATCGACATTTGTTAAGAAGTATCGATATTTACCTACAAGTATCAATATTTATCGATACCAATAATTATGACATTGAATATCGACATCAAATATATATACTCATTGAAATAATAATAAAAGAAACTTACTTAAGATAAATCCTTTTTAATTAAATAGGACGAAACAACTACGTCGAATGTCGAGAAAACCATTATCTACCCACCAAAATGCTAATATAAGAAAACAAGAATTACTCACTAAAGTACTGAATAAAAAAACCTACTCAAGAAAAAATCCTTGTTAACTAAGTAGAAAAAAAACTCGTAAGGTATCCAGACAGCCAAGTTGAATGTCGAGGATATTAAAACCTATGCAAAATGCTAACAATAAAATAAGAATTAGATACTCGCTCAAATAATCAATAAAAATAACTTACTCAAGGTAAAATCCTTTTTAATTATGTAGACGAAAATACAATTCTAATACAGATAATCTGAGAACTTTTGGCAGATTATGAACAAAAGTATAATAATCCAGTTGTTAATTTCTCTTAAATGAGAGCGTCAACGAACAACATAAATAGTGATAATATGCAATACCTCTCAAAGGGACAAAAACAACGTAGCTAAGAAGAGTGCAAACATAATATGCACCGTACTGAATTCGGCAGTGCGCAAACACCAATTCTTTTATTCTATTGGCCAATAAGCTTCAAACAGCGTATTTTCATGTGGACGGTACAGTTATTATATGTATTATTTAGAATGCATAATCTAAATTTAATTTCTATGAGTTTCGATCTGTCAAAAACATTTTTACTCACTCCACCCCTGATAAAAGGAAAAATTCCTCTTTACCCAGTCCGCCCATGATTAAAGGCAAAATTTCCTATTTATTATAAATCAGTATGTTATGTAATTTAATTTCTGTGAGTTTGGTTCTGCCACAAACATTTTTACCCAGTCCGCCCCTAATTAAAGGAAAATTTCCTATTTATTATAAATCAGTATATGTTATGTAATTTAATTTCTGTGAGTTCGGTTCTGTCACAAACCTCTTTACCCAGTCCGCCCCTGATTAAAGGCAAAATTTCCTATTTATTATAAATCAGTATGTTATGTAAATTAATTTCTGTGAGTTTGGTTCTGTCACAAACCTTTTTACTCAGTCCGCCCCTGTTTAAAAAAAAATTTCCTATTTATTATAAATCAGTATGTTATGTAATTTAATTTCTGTGAGTTTGGTTCTGTCACAAACATTTTTACCCAGTCCACCCCTGATTAAAGGAAAATTTCCTATTTATTATAAATCAGTATATGTTATGTCATTTAATTTCTGTGAGTTTTGTTCTGTCACAAACCTTTTTACCCAGTCCGCCCCTGATTAAAGGCAAAATTTCCTATTTATTATAAATCAGTATGTTATGTAATTTAATTTCTGTGAGTTTGGTTCTGTCACAAACCTTTTTACCCAGTCCACCCCTGATAAAAGGAAAATTTTCTATATATTATAAATCAGTTTGCTATGTAATTTAATTTCTGTGAGTTTGGTTTTGTCACAAACCTTTTTACCCAGTCCACCCCTGATTAAAGGAAAATTTCCTATTTATTATAAATCACTATGTTATGTAATTTAATTTCTGTGAGTTTGGTTCTGTCACAAACATTTTTACCCAGTCCGCCCCTGATTAAAGGAAAATTTCCTATTTATTATAAATCAGTATATGTTATGTAATTTAATTTCTGTGAGTTTGGTTCTGTCACAAACCTTTTTACCCAGTCCGCCCCTGATTAAAGGCAAAATTTCCTATTTATTATAAATCAGTATGTTATGTAATTTAATTTCTGTGAGTTTGGTTCTGTCACAAACCTTTTTACCCAGTCCACCCCTGATAAAAGGAAAATTTTCTATATATTATAAATCAGTTTGCTATGTAATTTAATTTCTGTGAGTTTGGTTTTGTCACAAACCTTTTTACCCAGTCCACCCCTGATTAAAGGAAAATTTCCTATTTATTATAAATCAGTATGCCATGTAATTTAATTTCTGTGAGTTTGATTCTGTCACAAAGCTTTTTACCCAGTCCACCCCTGATTAAAGGAAAATTTCCTATTTATTATAAATCAGTATGTTATGTAATTTAAATTCTGTGAGTTTGGTTCTGTCACAAACCTTTTTTCCCAGTCCACCCCTGATAAATGGAAAGTTTCCTATTCATTATAAATCAGTATGTTATCTAATATAATTCCTATGGCATAGCTCTCTTCAAAAAACTTTTAAGTTGTTCAGCATTTGTTTTTGGTTCCAGTCTATAAACATGCAACCAACCTGTTTTTGGTACAGATTCTAGTGTTTTTTCGGTATTATTTTTACCAATTTTTGGTTCTCTATTTACTTTTCTCCTTTGCTTACCAACTTGTATAAAAGATTCATCGTCAGGGCCGCCGCTAGACATTTCGGCGCTACAGGCGATATTTTTTTTGCGCCCTTACTAGGACGTTAAGAAACTCAAAATTGTTTCTAATTAAATACGCAAAAACAAACTTAAATTTTCGATGTGGCAAAAATATTTATTTTGTCTAAAAATGCAGTTTATCTCGGACCATTCCAAATTACACACACGAAATAGATTACATTTGGCTTTACAAAATAATACGTATAGTTAACAAAGTGATAATGAAATGATAGATACAATAAATAACAAAAGTGTACCTTTTAATAAAAAAGAAAAACTATATTTATTTGAAATATTTATTACATATAACAAAATAACATAAATAAGAATAACAGCAAAATAAATCTTTACTTATAATTATTATAATAAAATATTGTATTTAGTACAAACTAAATTTTTTTTCTGGCTTTAGCGTTTGCAAATTCAGCCAATATACCTTGTTTGTCCAATTCTTTAGATATGTCATTTTCAATTGACAACATTGCCAATGCTGACAAACGATCTTGGCTCATTGTGGATCTGAGGAAATTTTTTATTAATTTTAGACGAGAAAAACTCCTTTCTCCGCTCGCTACACTAACTGGTAGCGTCAATAATATTTTTAAAACTATATATAAATTAGGGTATATTGGTATTAAATTATTATTTAATATATATTTCAATACATCGTTGGGATCGTCTGATGGTGAAAGTAAGTTGGCTATGAATACCAGCTCTTCCGATAGCTCTATACCATCAATATCTTTATTATTATTATCAGAAAGTACAATTTCGAGATCTTTACAATATTTTAAAACGTCTTCTTTCTTCCAAGTTGCTAATTTCGATATTGAATGTAAAAATCCAAATTTTAGATTGTAGTTTGATAGCTGGTCAAAGCGTTCTTCAATAGAATGGATTGCAATATCTAACATACTAAAATAAATATCTACTTTAAATTTTAGAATTGCATCTTCCATCGGGTCGTCAGTAGCTTCATATTCAAAATTTCGTTTTCGTTTTCTAATCCTCACTTCTTCAAATTTGGCTTCTACATCAATCGTGTTTGCTAATTCACGAGCTGTTATAAAAAGGTTGTGATATTCTTCATCACTTCTGAGTTTTTTTAATTGAATAACAACAGACTCAATTGTTTCGGCTGCTGCAGATATAGAAAATTTTGGACTTTGCATTAAATGATTTACCCGGTTAATTTCCAATAACTAATTATACCAAAGTATTATAGTGCAAATGAATTTATAATTTTTTAATTTTTGAATTAATGTTTTGGCTTCAACCTTTGTTTTGTTACCATGAGCACCAGTTAACGACTCATCTTCAACAAGATCAATAAGCGCATCATATATTTCTCCAATTTGGTATCGAAGTGGCCTAATGGCATTAATTCTGCTTTCCCATCTAGTAGTACAGACAGGCTTCAATGTAGCACCAGATATATATTTTAGTAATTTCGACCATCTATATGGAGACGCCGAGAAGAAATTATATATTGCCTGAACGGTAGTAAAAAAATTTACCATCTCAATATTTGATTCCGCTGCATCATTTAAAACTAAATTTATAGAATGGCAAGAGCAGGGAACAAAAAAAGCTCGTGAATTTATATTCAAAATTTGTCTCTGAAGACCATTATGTTTGCCTTTCATGTTTGCTCCATTATCATAGCCCTGGCCTCTACAATTGTTTATGTCAAGATCTAATTTTTCTATTTCCTCCAAAAATTTTGCAGCAAGTCCAGATCCAGATGTATCATTCACTTCAATAAATTCCAAAAAATGTTCCTCCACTAGATGTGCATTCTTGGAATCGGAATTTACAAATCTGATTACTAATGTCAACTGTTCTTTGTGACTGATATCGGGTGTAGTATCCATTATAATTGAAAAGAACTGTGCCTTTTTTGCCATTTCAATTATTTTATTCTTGGTTTTTCGAGCTAGTAACTCTATTAATTCGTTTTGGATACTTTGGCCAAGGTAATGAACATGGGTTTCCTTAGATTTTATGCGACGAAGGTGTTCCTTTAAAACAGGATCATATAATCCCAAACATTCAACAAACTTCAGGAAAACTCCATTATTCTTTTCATATATTACATTTGAACACCCGCGTAAAGGTAAATTTAACTCTGCCAACGTTAAAATAATTCGAGTTAACCTGTCGAGAACATCACGCCAATGTTGTTTTTCATTGTTTAAATGTCGTTCATAATCTGCGTCAATGGTTTGATTTGTTTGTTTTCTTCTATGAAGCTCTGCTAATTCGTTGAATGACTTAAGATGGGAGATGTTTTTTTCGTGATTACTAATAGCGTATCCAACATTTTTCCAATCATTATAACCTGTTATAAACTTTGTACTTAATGTGGAAAACAGTTTGCAATAAAAACAAAAGATTTTATCTTCGCAAAAAGAATAAACAAGCCATGTTCTTTTAATATGTTCTCCATTCGACAATATTAATTCAAAATATTTAGATGAAAATCGTCTACCACAGTCGTCCACAGGAAATATAAAATTATTTGGAATATTTATAGGCCCTTTTTCAATAATAAGCTCCTTAATTTTATCAGTCATAACATTTGGCCAAATTGCGGGATCAAAATCTGTTTTCAAAACATTCATTTCTGTACCTGTTTCAGTTTCACATGTTTTCTTCTCTTCTAATATAATTGGAGGTTCATTATTATTAGATATTGCAGTGTGACATTCATTAATTTCAGTCTCTAATTCAATTTCACGAAGTTCATCTTTGTTGTTATGTTCATCGCTTTTAACGCTTTTACTTATCAAAAAGCTTGAGAGTGAATTTTTAAGGGAAGCAGCTATACATTCTTTTCTTTCTCTTATTTTTTTATATTGTGCGCCGGATAATTTAAGTTTCTTTTTTTCGCTCATTATATACCTATGTATATTACTTATCTACAAAGTAATTTTATATTAACAATGCAAAATGTAAAATAATAAATTAAATAAATACAATTTACTTACTTGTAGCTTCTGTGATACAATGTAAAACTTCTACGACACGTCAGTATCGTTGTCATGGAAACAACAATACATACGATTAAATCGTAACGATTTTCTTACTGGCTAATAAATACTACTGATTTTATGACGTAAAATTATATTTTTTTGGTTAAATTGATGGGTTTAACTTTGTACAAATTTTCACTTTAAGAAAAAATATACAAATCAAAAAACCAAAAATGGAAATAATAAGACCGAAAATAGTGACATCTAACGTAAGATCGTACTATAGATGAGCGCTGCGAACGACAGATGGTGCCACAAAAGACGTCACTCTGCTCTCGTTTCACGCGCCTTATTCAAAAAGCGCCTCTTCTTCATGTCATTTTATTTTTATGAAAATAAATTAATTGAAAAGAGAAAGTAATAAAATAAATAAAAATCATCATTTTACATTTTGCCGCCTCTGTCAATTTGGCGCTACAGGCAGGGGCCTGTTCCGCCTGTGCGTAACGGCGGCCCTGTTCATCGTCATTATTTTTCTGAATACTGCTCTGTTCATCTACATTTATTTGCAGATTTAATTCTATATTGTTGTCAATTTGCGTGTCGCTATCTATCATAATCTTTGAATTTTGCATAGAGAATTTCTGACCTTGAATTTGAGTCGAGGTCGAATCATGCTGAGATGGGACTTGGGGTGTCATCTGTTTTGTTTTGTTAGTTTTATTGATATTGATATTATCAGATTTTGATTGCAAATGGTTTGTATCTTTGCTATTTACACATGACTTTTTGTTTTCAAGTTGAAACTTCAGTTGTTCAACTTCTTTTATAAGTTCTAACATCTTACCTTCAGTTTCCTGAAGCATGTGTTTATAAGCTGCATTTTCTCCTGCTAACAGTAAGTTTTTTCTTTCAATTTCTTGACATCGTATTTCCAGCAATGTTGTTGGTCGACTTGAGTCGCTGCAATTTGGACATTTCCATTACAAATCCTCTAGTGCTCCATTTACGTTTCCGCATTTAAAATGGTAGCTGACTTCCAGTGGCGTCTCGTGCATTTTATAGGAAGGCAAGCAGCAATGGTGTAGGTAAGGTATAAAAAAAAGAATGCGCCGCAGGCGTTTTTTTTTTTTCATTCAAGGTCAAATACCTTATAATTGACTTACATGTTTCGAAGGAATGTGCAAATGCATGTTTTTTTCCTTTCATGTGCAAAAAACAAAAATTGCCAGATCACAGACTTGACGTGATATTGCGTTATGTTGCGTTATGCAAACGCCTCGCATAATATCATTCCATACTGATTTTTCTTTATTAAATAATAAACATGGTCAACAATATAATTTTAGTAATGTTTCACTACCACATAGCCACACATGTTTGTCATATAAATCGGTATTAAAATGCCTTGTTATATGTTTAACAGTTGTTGTTAATAACTTCATCGGAGGAACTGGTCTGCCATTTGCAAAAAAAGGCTTTTTTCCTTCAAAATTGCCAAATGGCTTTTCTTGATTTTTTTTTTATTATTATTGCACAAATGTTATCCATTCTGTATAAAAATATAAGGATTATTATTTTCAAAATTTAATTGGAACAAAATAAATGTAGAAATATAAAATATAGATACCTCATAAATAAATTTTACTTTTATTTGTATCCTATTTTAACATTTACTATCTATTCCACTTAAATTTTGTTCATGGAAGCAATATAAAAAACTACTTGCAGATGAACGTAAACAGCGAAATATTTTCAGTATAGAAGGCTACATGTTCGGCAATGTTCGGTATAGTGTAGGTATAGGCGGTGTAAGCACTCGAAGTTCTGCTTACCAGCACGTTTTGTACAACATGGTAAGATCGTAATAGTACGTTGCGGTAGGCAACAGTAAATACATTTGTATCTTGCTCTTTACTTTTAAATTTTAATATATTAAAGATCTAAATATATAAATATAATTGTAAAAATATATTAAAAGTAACAAGATATGAAGGCAAGCACTGCTTGCGTTGCTTGCATGGAGAAAACGCCACTGCTGGATTCACAGGAATAGCACTGCACACCATTTTTTACTTTTTTATTACATTTGGTACACTTAAATTCACTCGTAAAAAGAGCGTCGCTATAACTTTGACTTTATCCGCCATTGTAGTATAATTTTTTTTTTTTAATAATAATAAAACGTAAAAGGTTGAGAGATTCTTGTTTTATTTATTTTTTACATAAATTTACTATACTCTATTATACGCAGGTAATATAATTTTATATCAAAAATTAATATGCGATGTTATATTAAAATTATGTAATTCAGTAATGTTCACACTGCATCTATAAGGGTAGAAAGGGTTTTTGAAAATTGTGTAACATTTGAAATATACTTTATTCACAAAAAATTTACAATATAATAAATAAACAATATACATTATAAAGGATTTGTGTAAATTTTAAAAATACTTTAGTTGCAAGAAAATTCACAGAAAAATGATAAACATACATACATAAAATCACGCGTTTCCCACTTAGTGGGTTAGCAAAAACCCGAAAATAATAAGAAAAGGGATGAAAGTAAGAGCTCCACTGAATCACTTAACTCTTTAAAAACATTCTTCTTTCGCCTTGCCCAAAATCATCATAACATTCATCAAAGAACATATTAATGTGACCCATTTTCGGTAGCGAATAACCGCATCCGGACCACAATAATAGTTACGCAACAATCATCCTTCGCCACAAATTCCTATCCATGCACACTTCTTTCACATCAGCCACATTCATAAACGTATTCATACATAATAACATATTAAAGTGACCGATTTTCGGTAGCGAATAACCGCATCCGGACCACAATAATAGTTACACAAAAATCATCTTTCGCTACACATTCCTGTACAAACATACTTCATTCTTCTCGTCCACATAAAAGTTCAGCTGTCTCTCCATTCTCATAAAACATTCTTACTAACCACACATCTTCACACCACAAATGATAAACAATATAAATAATATAGATTATGCAATGTCATACACTAAGTCAGTTTGTAGATCGATGTCACATATTTTACGACAATAATGAAACTGCCCAGGAAACACACACATACATGATATATAACTATCAACGATAAATCACAGCACAATGTTATATTCCACTGTTTCATAAATGTTAAATCATAGATCTCTTATTTTATATATTTCGTATATATTACGTTATGAAACTTATCATTTATATATTTTTATATTAATTTTATGAAATTAAGTAATATTATTTATATAAGTTTGCAGTTATAATAATGTCATATTACAAAAGTAATACTATATAAATGTTTTCAAATTTATATTGTTTTTATGTAATAATCACAACAAAAATACTATGTTTGAATAGAACGTATCATTTATATATGTATTAATACATTAATTTTATGAAACTAGTATTGTCAAGCACAGTTATATAAATTTTACAGTACACGAGTAATATTTTCCTCTTATAGGGTCTATATGAAATCTATAACATCAGTATTATGTTTGACAGTGCGTCATATTATTATATTGTTCTATATGAAAAACTTAACGTTAGTATTATGTTTGTAAAATACATTTTCAATTACTAAAATTACTTGAAACGAGAAATAAACCTCTTCATTTGATTTTAATTACATTGTTTTTATATACACAATACTCAGCCACAACTTAAGATATTTGGAATTTTGATTTATTTTACTGTTAGGTACATAATGTATAATGCTATTACGTGGCATTTTATTTGATAGTGTTTTGCAGGTATTTTGCGTAAAATAATATTTATTAGGTAGTTACTCATTTTTATTTGTTGTCACATTTTCCGTAAGAAATACAATATAATATTTATTCGTAGCTAGCATTATATACAATATTTACGGTAAATTGTAATCTAAACTTTCCAATATATAACAAAGTAACATTTCCGACTTTTAATTTTAATATTGTGTATACAGGTGCTCTGCGCATGCTCTTGGGTGCTCCACAGAGGATTACAGCCATTGCTTGTGTTATGTGTGTTCATTAGAATATTTATAGTGGAAGAAAGGAGTTCAATAAGGTAAGTTAAATAACATAATTTATTACATTGTGTTGAAAATCCCGCCTAACTCTCGAACCCAGTCGACATCACCCTGTAGCCTCGACGGGTTTCGGGGACGCGTAGGCGTAGGGTGGGAGGCGGGGGACACGGCAGGGTACGCTTGGACAGCAAGAAGGATAGAGCTGCGTATATTTTTGTGTTGACCATTGTTTTTGTTAAATGTAATAAAGCGGTAGCGGTATTCGTTAAACTGTGTGTTTTATTAATACCATTAGTCGATAACAACTCAGAAGTGGAATCCGTGCCCAGTGAACGCGACTTTAAAACTGTGTTTAGAACTCGTAAACTGTGTGAAAGGTTCATCAACTTCGCGAAACTGTGTGTAGAACGCGTAAACTGTGTGAAAGGTGCATCAACTCTATAAAACTGTGTGTACAACTCATAAACTGTGTGAAAGGTTCATCAATTCCGTAAAACTGTAAAAACTAGTGAATAGTGCATAAGTGTGTGGAAAAAGCCTGTTGAACAGTTAAAACAATCTTATATGGTGGTGACGCGTAGTTCAGCTCGCCAAAATATGTCCAAGTTACAAAATGGCGTAGAGAGTGACGCCAACGTTGATGACGCGGGATCGCAAATCCAAGATGGCGGGATAATCCAACAGCCGGGAAGTGACGCGCGCGGAAGCGACGCGACTAGCCATGCGGACAACATGGCAACCAGCATGCAAGCGGCCATGTTGAAAATGATGGAGACAATGATGCTATCCATGACGGCCATGCAACAAACGATGACACAGAATATTAATATCCGCAGCCAACCAACGCAAAACAGCAGTCCAGGAGCCGAGGAAGCGACAGCTGTAACCTATTGTGTAATGCCAGATCTGTCTGCCTCAATCCAGAACTTCAATGGCGATCAGGGACCGGGTCGAGCGAGAGCATGGATAGATTCGTTGCTCCGCACGGCGAATAATCATCGTTGGCCCGATGCATTCAAGCTAGAGACGGCCAGACTACATCTAACCGACGGAGCGAAGGAATGGTTTTTCGGGAGGAGTGACAGAATAAATTCGTGGGGAGAATTCGAGGCGGAATTTAGGAAGTCATTCGCCCGGGTAGGCACCCTGCCTGAAAAATGGGAACGTATGACCTCGAGAGTGCAAATACCGGGTGAGTCTAGTACTGAATATGTATACTCAAAGATGCGCTTGTGTAGAGACTTGGGGCTCACCTACATCGAAGCTCAAGAGCAGATTCTAACGGGTCTGCGTTCAAGAACCCTCAGCTCCGAGCTCGTAAGCATGACATTCACGGACGAAGACGCACTGTTGGAAGGCATTCAGCGATGTGAACGAGTAGAGAAGAGTCGGGCAGAACGTTTTGGCAACAGCAGCCGCAACCAGAGACGTGATGCTCCGAAGAAAGTAGACGCGACGAATGAAAGAAGAACGTCGCCAACACCGTCAGCGAGCCGACCTCGGATCCAAGATCGAAAATGCTATAACTGCAACCAATATTCGCATCTAGCAAGGGACTGTCCGCAGAAGAAGCGCTCAGCGAGTTGCAGGTTGTGCCAACAGGAAGGACATTTTCAAAGAGACTGTCCCCAGAGAACCAGCCAAAACCAATCATCCGGCGTCAACCTTGTCGCAACTTCAGTCACAGACGCCGGTAAGTATTTAAAGCAGATACTTATAAATAAACAAAGCTTCCAGGGCTTGATTGACACCGGGAGTTCAAGTTGCGTGGTGCGTGCCACTGTAGCTCTGCAAGCCGGTCTGCAAGTGACGGCAAATCATTACCCGATATACGGATTCGGAGACGCCACGGCAGCTGTGATGAAGACGCTCGGAACCGCTCGAGCGAACATCAGCGTCGATGGTGTGAGCGGCGAAGTCGAAATCCTCGTCGTGCCTGATCAAGCCCAGCCGGTGGAAGTCATCATCGGCCGCACCTGGACCGAATTGCCCCACATCACATACACAAAGATCGGAGACGTGTTGAAGATCGGCGACGCGAGTGAGTTCCCGTTTCACTGTACCGAGCCGACCGGAACTGCTCGAGCTACTCTGCGAGCCGCCGAAGACCAACGCCTGCCAGCCAATAGCGTGAATTTAATCCAAGTAAAGTTTCCCGTTGATGCATCAATCCAAACCGCGACGAGCAGCAGCACAGGCAGCCCGCAGCCAACATCGGAGATCCAAGTGCCGATCGCAAACTACTCCAACAGCGCCGTGAATATTCAAGAAGGTCAAGTAGTGGCTAGAGCTGAAGTGCTGCTCAGCGTAATATCGGAATCGTCCGAAGACAAAGAAGAACTGTGTGACATAAAAATCGACGAGTCAGTAACGAAAGAAGAGCGTGAAGAACTCCGACAGCTATTAAGAATATTCCGTGACTGCTTTGCAACCAACATGATGGAACTGGGCTGCACGACGCTGACCGAAATGACCATCGAAGAAAATGAAAACAGCGCACCGGTTCGGTGCAAACCATATCGCACTACAAGAGCCGAACGAGAAATAATCGCCGATACCGTAAAAGAGTGGCGTGAATGCGGCATCGCCAGCAGCACTAAGTCCTCATATGCCAGCCCCGTGTTAGTGGTTTGGAAGAAGACTGGTGAGCCTCGCGTCGTAGTGGACTACAGGCGCCTGAACGCGCAGACAAAGAAGCAGTCATGGCCGATCCCGGAAACCGATGAGCTGCTGGAGCAGCTCTCAGAAGCGAGGATATTCACAATCCTCGACTTGGCGCACGGATATTTCCAGATTCCACTGAGTGAGGAATCGAAAGAAAAGAGCGCATTTGTGACCCCTGATGAAACCGGCCAATTCGAGCGCATGACTTTCGGTTTAGCGAACGCGCCGTTTGAGTTTACGCGACTGATGCATCTCGCTCTCGGAGATCTTCGGAATCGGGTCGCCTTGTGTTATATGGACGACCTTCTCATTCCCGCCAGCGACTGGAGCGACCTAATGCAACGGTTGGAGCAAGTGTTGGAGGCGCTGCGCAGAGCTGGACTCACCTTGAAGCCCAGTAAATGCGAGTTCGGACGACGAGAAGTCGAGTTCCTCGGCTTCCGTGTCTCAGCCGAGGGAATCAGGCCTGGTGACCGCAAGCTGATAGCTATTCGCGACTTTCCAACCCCAAGGAACACTCACGAAGTCCGGCGTTTCCTGGGGTTAGTGGGATTCTTCCGTCGCTTTATTCCGCGCTGTGCTGCCAAGGCGAAACCGCTAAGTCAACTGACTGCAAAGAACGCAACATTCGCATGGAACGAGGACCAAGAGACGGCATTCCAAGAGCTGAAGCTGGTGCTGCTCAGCGAACCAATACTCCGACTGTATAATCCAGCAGCCGATACAGAGTTGCATACCGATGCTAGCGCAGAAGGGCTGGCTGGGATGCTGATGCAACGAGATCCAGAAGGAAGATGGCATCTGGTGTACTGTGTTAGTAAGAAACTCTCGCATGCCGAGCAGATGTACCACAGTAGTAAGCTGGAACTGATGGCGATAGTGTGGTGCATGGAACGTCTGAGGCAGTTTCTGCTGTGTATCCGATTCACAGTAGTAACAGACTGCCAAGCGCTAGTGTTCATGAATGAGAAGAAAACCACAAATCCGCAAATCGCTCGCTGGATGATGCTGATTCAGGAGTTCGACTTCGACGTCCGTCACCGTCCAGGCATCCGCATGGCCCACGTGGACGCGCTAAGTCGAGCTAGCATCGAAGACGCCACCGACATCGTGGGTGAAATATTGCAGAAGGTGGAAGTATGTCTTAGTGTCTCAGTCAGTGATCAAGTGTTATTGATGCAACACGGCGATCCAGAACTACGAGCGAAGATCGCAATACTGAAGAAGGCGGAGAACGATCGGACAACTGACGAGAAGAACCATATACAGGGACTAGAACTTCACGAGCAGCGCGTCTACAAGCGAGTTGGTGAGAAGCTGCTGTTTGTTGTCCCCAAGCCTATGCGCAAGGCAATCGTCGTGAAATGCCACGACCTGATGGGACATTTCGCACTGGACAAGACCATAGCGAAGGTGCAAGAACAATATTGGTTTGCCGGCATGCGACGTTATATCCGACAGCACATTCATGCCTGCTTCGATTGCCTGCTTATCAAAACTCCCGGAGGTAAACGCGCAGGCCAGCTCCACCCAATTCCGCCAGGCTCACGTCCGTTTGAAATTATTCATATGGATCACGTCGGACCGTACGTGCCTAGCAAACGGCGTAACACGCAGCTCCTGGTGGTCGTAGACAATTTGACGAAATTCGTGCAACTATACCCGATGGCGACAACGTCCACCAAGGACATTCTGAAGGCGTTTCGCGACGTAATCCTCAAGCGTGGACTTCCAGAGAGGGTTATCACAGACCGCGGCACCGGGTTCACGTCGAAAGAATTCGAACATTTCTGTGAGGCTCGAGGAATACGTCACACGTTGAACTCGAGCCAACATCCGAGGGCAAACGGGCAGGTGGAGAGAGTCAATCGGACGCTGGCTCCGATGATCACAGCTTCAATACAAGATCCAGAGCACCGTGACTGGGACTGCCACCTGGATCGAATCGCGAGGGACATCAACTGCACCGCGAACAAGACAACAGGCAGAACTGCGTTCGAGGTTCTGCACGGATACCGACCACGGTTCCACGACGGACTGGAACGACAAGTATCAATGACGGCAAACGACTGGAGACCGCCAAGTACAATCCAATTGGAAACCCATAACCGTATCCGAAACCAGCAAGAGAAGATGAAAGCAAGCTTCGATCGGCGGCACCACCGAGCGCCGGTGTACGAAACGGGCGAGCTGGTGATGATGCGCCGTGCACCCGAACACACTGGCAGGCCAACTAAGACGCAGCTGAAGTTCCGAGGGCCGCTAGTGGTCCTGGAGAAGCTGCCCAGTGACACGTACCGGGTTGCAGATATCGACTCCAAGGAAGGTCGCCGTTACGCGTCTACAGCCCATGCATCGCAGCTAAAGGCGTGGCGCTGTCCGAGCGCCTCCGGTGATAGCAGCTCCGACGACGAACAACCTCCACCAACCTTTCCCGCTCCTAACCATTTTAAGTTACAGCAGCAGCTCCCGCCAGCCGAGGAGGATCATGACGACTCAAATCCTACTAGCGATGTTGAACCACCCAGAAGGTCCTACCGAATACGACGGCAACCTCAGCGCTACGGTGTGGCTGCACCGGCTGATCGAGGACGACCAGCTTCGAGGATGGCCGAGTGTTGAAAATCCCGCCTAACTCTCGAACCCAGTCGACATCACCCTGTAGCCTCGACGGGTTTCGGGGACGCGTAGGCGTAGGGTGGGAGGCGGGGGACACGGCAGAGTACGCTTGGACAGCAAGAAGGATAGAGCTGCGTATATTTTTGTGTTGACCATTGTTTTTGTTAAATGTAATAAAGCGGTAGCGGTATTCGTTAAACTGTGTGTTTTATTAATACCATTAGTCGATAACAATTGTATTAATAAGGGCCGATTTTTCAATATGTGGTTAAAATTTGTAGTTAAGTAAACAATATTGTATCATATTGTTGTCACGAATGACAAATCTGTCATTTGACAGTTCATTTCGTTTCAATTTTGTTTATTATTATCTCTTAGTTAAAATTTTAACGAGATATTGAAAAACCGACCCTAAGTAATATCTATGATAGTATCACTTATCAGCTTATTTTGTTCTGTTGTGAGTATTATTGATAAATATAATTTTTAGATTTGTCATGTAGTGGTTTATTTTCTAAAAGATGGAAACCTACATGAAATACCCACAAACCAAATAACAGCATACAGAAAATCCTGTATTTGACTAAAATAAAAAAAAATGTTCGACACCTAATAACAAAATTTGTGCCAAATATGGAACAAGTATGAAATTAAAATTGATTGTTACTGTAGTAAGTATAGGTAAAACAATATTTTTTGTATTATTTTGTAACAATTTATTTTCAAAGATTCTTTAGAGAAAACATGGAAAAAAAGCAGAAGAGGCAGATTAAAACACTTGTTCTAAAAGCTGTATAGTGAAAACAAATCATTATCCACAAATATACGCACTTGACACAAACGAAAGCGGTGAAGGTAGTATGTGCTATGAATTACAGGTAATAATTCTAATTCAGTAATTAATGATTTTATTTTAGTTGAAACTGGTAAGTTATTGTAATAATATACAGGTGTTAAAAACAAGGGTAAATACATTTCGATGTACTGATGCTCAGTCAGATACATAAATACACAAAAATTCAGCAAATTACTTCTTACTGTTTACCTTGGCCGACAAATTTAATAATAAGGAATTATCTAATCACGTAACTGACGTTGAATGGTTGAATAGATAAATAAATTAATTCGTAATTATTTTAATAAAAATTGGCTAGTGGTACAAAGGAATGTTAACTTTAAGAATTAAATAAAAAATAAGTAAATTTTTCTGAATTTTAGAAAATTTATTTTCGATTGCGAATCAACATATCGCAATACATACCCAAAAAATGTTTACTCTTCTTTTTAACGCATTGTATATTACAATAACTTACCTGTTTCCATGTTTGTTTTTATTTATAAGGTCACTATTTTATAAGAATGTATGTATGAATTGTAGTTCAGATGTTGTTTATACAAGTTTATAAAAAATGACATATAATCATGTGGTATACATTAATGTAGGGCTATTTTTGTTGTGTTTTTTTTTTTAAATATAATTTTAAATTTGTAAATGATGTCCTTCAATAATTTTAGCCATCCTGTGCATACCGTTGCTTTGTTTGTTTTTAATATTGTCATAAAATATGTGACATCCATCTACAAACTGACTTAGTTTATGGCATCGCATAATCTATATTATGTATATTGTTTATTATTATTATGAATTTTCTTGTAACTAAAGTATTCTTAAAATGTTACACATATCCTTTATTATGTATACTGTTTATTTATTATATTGTATATTTTTTGTGAATAAAGTATATTTTAAATGTTACACATTTTACAAAAACCCATTCTACCCTTTTAGATGTAGTGTGATCATTACTGAATTATGTAATTTTAATATAACACCGCATTGCAATACCAATTATTAAATTATATTACATGTGTATAACAGAGCATAGAACAATTATAGAAAAAAATAAATAAAATAAGTATCTTTCAACCTTTTACGTAAACATAAATGAAATATATTTGCTATTAGCACTAGTTTACATGTATGTAACATAGCGTACATAAGCTTTGTGGCGGACATCCCGTTGTACAAGTAAATAACATGTAACAAACAAATAATATTACAAGTCGTGTTAAAGTAACAGCTGTTACAAAACTCTAATATAAATAATATATATCTGTGTTTCCTGGGTGAGCAACGGTATGTACAGGATATAGTTCTACATTAGCGTATTGACATTTCACGGCCACAGTTGAAACAAAATTTATTTTTTACATGTCTCTGAAACTGTATTACATAACTATCAGTCATTTTTGTAAACTAGTATGAAGATCTGTACTAGATTTTAAGCTAGAAATAAAAGTTCAAATAGTCAATTATGAAATATATTCTTATAAAATAGTGATTGGTATTCACCTGAAAAACATTGAAACAAGTAAGTCATTGTAATATACAGGGTGTTAAAAAGAAGGTTAAAAAATTATGGGTATATACAATTCGATATGCTGATTCGAAATCAAAAAGAATTTTTCTAAAATTCAGAAAAATTTATTTTAATTTTTAAAGTTAACATTTTTTTGTCGCTGGCTGATACGAAATTTTTATTAAAAATAATTACGAATTAATTTATCTTTCTAGTTAACCATTCAACGTCAATTATGTGATTACATAATTCATTATTGTTAATTATTAAATTTGTCAGCAGTAGCGCATTAAAAATGAACACTGCAAAGGTTAAATAAACAATAAGTAAATTGTCAGAATTTTGGAGAAGTTCTTTTTGACTGAGAATCAGCACATCAAAATGTATATGTCCTCAATTTTTTACCCATCTTTTTAACTCCTGTATATTATTACAATAACTTATCTGTTTTACCTAAAATAAAATCATTCATCACTGAATTACAATTATTATCTTTTTGGACTACAGCTGAACCTGAATTGTCAGTATTAGTCTTTGGCGGCGGTGAAGTAGAGAATTCTAAAATAAATTTCGGATTATGAAAATGGTACTTAAATTCATTAACCATACTACCTTTAACGCTACGTTTATGTCAGGTGAGTATGTTTGTGGATAATATTTTGTTTTCACTATACGGCTTTTAAAACAAGTGGTGTAATCTGCCTCTTCTTACTTCAGTAACAATCAATTTTAATTTCATATTTGTTCCATATGCTGTTATCCAGTTTGTGGGTATTTCAGAGTAGGTTTCCATCTTATAGAAAATACACCAATGCATAAAGAATCTAAAAACTATATTCATCGGGAATAGTCCACACTGCCGAAAACCGTACCGCCGAAAAGTCATACTGCCGAATAGTCACAGTGTCGAAATGTCATAGTGCCGACACTTACCCCCACCACCATGTCCATAGCGTCGAAACCTTCAATGTCCACACTGCCGAAATGTCATAGTGCCGACACTTACCCCCTCCACATTGCTAGTAGTGTAGACCAGATAAATGTTCATAGTAGGTAAGAGCCGGCCAAAATCAGTACAATATTTATATAATAGATGGTACAGGCATCGCAGTGTTAAACAAGTTTCTCGTTGTTTTCTTGTAATATCAATATATAATTTATGAATTAAATATTTATTATGTGTAAATACTGAAAGGCAGTTGATCTTTTCAGCACATAAAAATATATAAATATGTTCAAATAACTTTCCTGGTTAATAATTGGAAATACGCTTGGATAATAAGCAGTTTAATAATTAATAAAAACTACATGAATTGTACTCTAAGGGTTAAGGCCACATAAATTTAAAGAAATGCTGTTTGGTTTGCTTCCGTTTTCTTGTTATTTTCTGCATTCATAGAAGATTTGAAAGTTGTGAGAATTTGGAACAGACGTGTGACGTAGATTTAGAGATAAGAAAATTTAACTCGAATATTTTAAAAACTACTTAATAACTCTACAAATACTGTATATGTTCCTCTATATATTAAACAACGCATAGTTAAAGTATAATAGTTATAAGTACAAGCTGTGAAAGTGTTGATTGCAACAAAGACTATTTTACTTATAGTTCAAAAATATTGATTACAAGAAGGAATCCGACAATATTTAAATACAAGTATTTTGCTAAGATGCAAAGAATCAAATACTTATGATATATAATTCTGAAATCTTAATGAGATAATTTTATTTTTCTTTTCTGTCGATATTGAATTTCCCTGATTTACCAATCAAAATTTAGTATAAAAAAGTAAAATAAATATCCTACCAAACGGATAATTTCCTGGCATTGTTATCTTGCAAATTATAATTGTAAAATTGTTGAAAGGATTTTGATTGCTAGAATGAATCTAACAAAGGAAATTTCATCAATACTTTAAAACTAGCATATTTCGAAGAATCAAAAGTATAGTTTAAACTTTAAGGCGTACACATATCTGTTATTTGTATGTAAATATTTGTATTAGTAGAGATGAATTATACAAAAACATTACATAATACCTTTATTTATGATTTGGTGGTGTATTTTTAAATAAATAATATTTCGTTTCCATTTAATATGCTCTTTCATGAATTGTTTAACGAATTTCGTTCAGTTATCATATCATATGAATTCAAATATCGCGGCGTTTAGCTACATTATGTATATAAAGTCACTATACAAAAACCTAATAATAATATGCGGATAATTTTTTTTGGAAATTAACACAAAGTGGTAGATCAGAGATTCAAGCTCGAAGGATTGATTTTCTGAGAAGTACACGAATATCGAATAAGCACGTTTTAATGTCACTAGAATCCGATTTTAACATTTTACGTATTTCTTAATCTGACATTCCTGGGAAGAGCTGAAAAGTTTTGGTAACAATTGAACAACCGGAAGTAGTAGTTTCTTAGAAAAATTCTTCTAAATATAAATTTTTGGGAGTTTTTTTTTATTAAAAATTGAAGAACATAAAATTCTCCATCTAATACACTTAAAATTTTTATTATATCTTGTATAGATTTAGAGATAAAGACACTATAATTTATAGGGTAATCTAATCGCAGAGACTAAGGCAATAAGGAAACCAGTTGACAAATTCCAATGTTTATAACATAGTTTGCAAATGACACATGTCAGTGTCAAAAATCAACAGTTTTAGTGACATTCTGATAGTTTTTTCTGGGAAGTATATTTAATCTTTCTTATTGTTTTATTAATTAAATATTTGAAATTATAGGTAAAATTGTGGTAAAATGCATATATCCATCAGAAATACCGCCAATCTGGTTAATGAATTGGAAGAATCTCTGACATTTAGAAACTTCCTCATACAATGAAAAATAGATATAATTAGAATAATGTATGCAGAAGACATGTTAAATACAATAAAAAACAATATTTGGGTAAAGTTCTGTAATATTTTGTTATAAAACGACGGTTCGAAAGCGAAGTGCAATACTATACTTATATAGCCTCTAATATGGAAATGGCGAGAGGTCTTGTGCTAGCCACAACAGATTTTTTTTCTATGAAAACGAACATATTACATAAAAAATCTGATGTGGCCAGCACATGACCTCCCGAAAATTCCATGTTTAAAATAGTAATGAGCTTTAAGTAAAGTATCTTTTTCCGTTCCGGTTGATCGTTTATAAACAAAATCTAATTTGTTGTTTTAATAAATAAAAGTCTGTAATACGAAATTAATTTCGTGCCAAAAATAATCGATTATCATGGGCCTATAGCGCTCACCATCAACTATAACAGTTCGACCTTCATCATTTTCGAAAAAGTAAGTTCCAATGACGCCACCTGACCATAGTGCGCACCAAACAGTCTCATTTTGACATGTAATGGTACCTCGTAAAACACATGAAGATTTTCGTCTGCCCATATCTGGCAATTTTGCTTATCATCATACCCAGAGAGGAGAAAATGTGCCTCACCAAAGAAAAAGATAATCCACGAAAAATCATCATCAACTTCCAAGTGCTCTAAAAACGCAATCTGTGTAAATTGTTTGCCGTACATGATCCATGTCGTAAATGTGTAGTTGTAAACCAATATTTGACATTTTGAAAACACGTACTTATTCTGACAGATTTATATTTACAAATCAAATATATTTCTACTTAATTCTTCTTAACACGGTTTCATTATTAATGTAAATGTGACAGTGACATTTGTTTAAATACGTCAAAATTTTATTAAAGTAATATGTTTTTGTTTGACGCATGGGTCAGATGATGTACAACAATAAATTATTTTATAAATTTATATTTAAAGTTATTTAAAGTTTTTTAAAGTTATATTATCGTAGAATTGAAGATTGTACCATTATATTATATTTTTAATAGTAAAAGTTGCTGAAAAGTTATATTCAATGCAATTTTTTCAAGAAAAACTGGTAAAAGCTTGTATAAGTGATACTTCCGGTTATCTGATATACACTAAAATCTAATCCACTCTTCCCACATTAGTATAGAATGGCAATACAAAATTTCAAAATTTTCTGATTGATAGTATTTGAGTAATCGTGTCCACAGGATCCACACACACATACATACACACACACACATACATACCCACAGACATCATTGTAAAAATGTTAAAATCGGATTCTGGGGACATCCAAACGTGCTTATTCACTAAAATCTCTATATGCTATTTTTAGCACGATCCCTATACCTCCCTTACCTAGGGTAGCGGGAGGTAAAAATAAAACAAATAAAAATTTAACTTTCGAAAATGTAAACCAACAAAAACGTTCGCAGTAGGTATGCTATAAAATTGTTCGGCTCTGTCAGATTGAGCGCCACCTCCGAAGGGTTAATAAGCCCATAAACCATAACAAAAAAATAAAAATGTACACTTTATCCTTAAAGTACTACTCAATAAATAACGATTAAGATAAAAAAACTTTTTTTTAATAATTACTTTGCGAGATATTTGAATTTATTTCCAGGCCACAGATGAAGTCACACTATTGGCATCTTTCTCGCGCAGGCTACTACAGAAACTAGTGTGAGAAAGATAGGTATAGGTTTCTTTAAAAATCAAATGCAGCCTCAAAATTAAACGAACTTTCATTTAAAAATATTTTTAAAAAATTGGTTTATGGGCCCATTTATTATTATTTTATGGTAATTCTAATTTAAAAATCAGAATATTAATATATTTCAAAGATTCTCATACATTTGTAATTTATATAAAAACCGGTATTTTTTACAGTTAGTGCTGTTTACATATTCCTATTATTTCTCAATCCATTTTTTCTAGTTTTCTTATTTCCTTTGCTTCATTATCATTTGTTTCTTCTCTCCAACTTTTCCGTGGTTTTTCACATTTTCTTCTATATTCTGGTACCCAATTAAAAATTCGTTTTGGCCATCTATTTTCTTTCATTTGACATGTACATGGCCTGGCCATATCAAGTAAGTTATCCATTTTGAATTCTTGAATCTTGAAGTTATGACTTCTTCCGCTTGTATTGTTCGTCTTACTTCCGTATTTGTTCCACTTTGAAGTCTTGATATTCGTGTACTTCTCAGAAAATCAATCCTTCGAGCTTGAATCTCTGATCTACCACTTTGTGTTAATTTCCAAAGAAAATTATCCGCATATTATTATTAGGTTTTTGTATAGTGATTTTATATACATAATGTAGCTAAACGCCGCGAAATTTGAATTCATATGATATGATAACTGAACAAAATTCGTTAAACAATTCATGAAAGAGCATATTAAATGAAACGAAATATTATTTATTTAAAAATACACCACCAAATCATAAATAAAGGTATTATATAATGTTTTTGTATAATTCATCTCTACTAATACAAATATTTACATACAAATAACAGATATGTGTACGCCTTAAAGTTTAAACTATACTTTTGATTCTTCGAAATATGCTAGTTTTAAAATATTGATGAAATTTCCTTTGTTAGATTCATTCTAGAAATCAAAATCCTTTCAACAATTTTACAATTATAATTTGCAAGATAACAATGCCAGGAAATTATCTGTTTGGTAGGATATTTATTTGACTTTTTTATACTAAATTTTATTGGTAAATCAGGGAAATTCAATATCGACAGAAAAGAAAAATAAAATTATCTCATTAAGATTTCAGAATTATATATCATAAGTATTTGATTCTTTGCATCTTAGCAAAATACTTGTATTTAAATATTGTCGGATTCCTTCTTGTAATCAATATTTTTGAACTATAAGTAAAATAGTCTTTGTTGCAATCAACACTTTCACAGCTTGTACTTATAACTATTATACTTTAACTATGCGTTGTTTAATATATAGAGGAACATATACAGTATTTGTAGAGTTATTAAGTAGTTTTTAAAATATTCGAGTTAAATTTTCTTATCTCTAAATCTACGTCACACGTCTGTTCCAAATTCTCACAACTTTCAAATCTTCTATGAATGCAGAAAATAACAAAAAAACGGAAGCAAATCAAACAGCATTTTTTTAAATTTATGTGGCCTTAACCCTTAGAGTACAATTCATGTAGTTTTTATTAATTATTAAACTGCTTATTTTCCAAGCGTATTTCCAATTATTAACCAGGAAAGTTATTTTAACATATTTATATATTTTTATGTGCTGAAAAGATCAACTGCCTTTCAGTATTTACACATAATAAATATTTAATTCATAAATTATATATTGATATTACAAGAAAACAACGAGAAACTTGTTTAGCACTGCGATGCCTGTACCATCTATTATATAAATATTGTACTGATTTTGGCCGGCTCTTACCTACTATGAACATTTATCTGGTCTACACTACTAGCAATGTGGAGGGGGTAAGTGTCGGCACTATGACATTTCGGCAGTGTGGACATTGAAGGTTTCGACGCTATGGACATGGTGGTGGGGGTAAGTGTCGGCACTATGACATTTCGACACTGACTATTCGGCAGTATGGCTTTTCGGTGGTACGGTTTTCGACAGTCCGACATATACTCTTATGTTACTGGCAAAATTAAAAACAAAATAAAAAATTTTACTTTTCTGGACTTACACCATTAAGGCCCTGAAATATCTGACAAATTATCTCTCCTTGGGTAACTGCTGTATTAATAAATTTCTTTGTGGGTGACAACTGAAGAGCATCGATATGACATCTGGTGACTAAATTTTGAACTAGTGCATGACGGTAGGTGCGAACAAATACAACATAATGTTAGCATACATTTTTTAAAAGTATTTCTTTTATACGAAAATGAATGTTGTAAAACACGGTAAAAGCAATATTATGTGTTGTGTATACGGGTGTCATTCGCTTATGAGTAGCGAAACTCATTTAAGTTTCCACATTTTTCCAAAAATAGATAAAAACAAAGTGAGTATAACCACAAATGCAGGTATTTAACAAACATTGGAGCTTGAAAGTATGTTTTACGTTCTGGAAAACAAATTTCCAAGTATATGAGAGTATGTTCGATAAGACAGTGACTTTATTCTTCCAGTTAATATTATTAATAATTATATTTGAAACATATTTATGATTATTTAAATTTTTAGAAATTCCTTCTCAACGGAGAAATTAAAAAAAAGTGCTGTACCATCTTTATGACGACAGAGCACTTTTTTGAAGACAGAGTGATGTTACATTTATAATTTCTCGATAACTATCGGTAATTCCACATAATATAATGTAATTAGCATTCAGAACTTCTTCGCCTGTTTACAAGATTAATATTTTAAATAAAGTAGTAAATGAACATTATATACAATCATACCTTCAACAATAATCCTAGAATGATGATTAGCATTTAGAAAGTCAAATATCTGAACAATACTTAGATTCATTTTGAAGAAACACAAGCAAAATTGTATCATATGACAGTGACAGATTGTACACCTACCGTCATGCATCCGCCATGTTGAAAGTGCTTGCAGCGCCTCTATCGGTCATTTCAGTTGAGAATAGTATGTGTGGTGAATTGGTGGAATATAATGTAATAAATCGAGCAAATCTTGCTTCTTTTTGGCTGTTACTGTTCGTCTACTTTGATATGTTTTCCTGTTTTTCTGGTAAAGTAGTGTATTTGTTTCCTTTTCCAAATTTTGCCAGACATACTTCATCAAACTGAAAATCTTCATTTAATGTTTCCTTGTATTTAAAGTTTAATGTCATACCTCTTTCAAATCTAAGCCACCTTATATTTAGCCAATTTACATTACCTCCTTGCATTCTTTTTGCGGCTTGTAATAGAAGAAGAATCTGTAATTATTTTTCGGAACTAAGTCAGTATTTACATTTATAATTGAAATATAATTATTTTAGATTAATAAAATGTTTTCATATCACCAAGATAAAGTTATAATTTTATAAATAAGTACTAATGCGTATCTTAAAAATATATTACCAAAACTAAGCATTAGACCAAGACAAAGTTATAATTTTATAAATAAGTACTAATGCGTATCTTAAAAATATATTACCAAAACTAGGCATTAATTTTATAAATAAATAATGCATAATGCGTACATACCTGAAGTAGTTGAAGGCAAATGAGATTCAGATGAATCAATATAACAATCGTTTCCATTTTCATACTCACTTAAGTTCATTGTTTCCATAAATAAAAACAAAGTAATATTTCGTAAAACTCACAATATGACTGTTCCACACTAAAAATCAGGCTATGTTTAGTCTTGGAATTGACATGCACAACTTTAGCACTGAATAATTCACATACACCATTTACGCTCACACAAAATAGTTTCGTACGGAACTATATCAATCTATAGTCATCTGTTGGCTCAGTATTGAACTAAGACTTACACCATCCTGGCAATAAATAAATGGTTGCCAAAGAAGTGCATATCTGACATAATTCCATTTTACAAAAAAATTTACTTACACCACTTTAGTTCTTAGCCACCCATATTTCGTATATCTTACGTTAAGAAACTTATCATTTATTTATATTTATATTAATTCTATAAAATTAAGTAATATTATTTATATAAGTTTGCAGTTATAATATTTTCATATTATAAAAGTAATTTCATATAACTGTTCGAAATTTATATATATTTTTTATGTAATAACCACAACAAAAATACCATATGTTTGAATAGAACGTAACATTTATATATTTATTATTACATTAATTTTATGAAACTAGTAATATCAACCACAGTTATATAAATTTCACATCATACAAATAATATTTTGCACATGTTTTCAGAATTTATTATATAATAATGTATACTTGATATATATGGTTGAGATACAGAAAGAAAAGAAAGTATAAATACCCATCTACATAACTAGTATTTTCATACCAAGTTTCAAAATTTTAGTGCAACTAGTGTCAGTGTTATTAATAAAAATGTGTTTGAACTTTTTATCTCCCGCTACCCTTGGTAAAGGAGGTATAGGGATCATGCTAAAAATCACATATCGAGATTTCAGTAAATGACCACGTTTTAAGGTCCCTAGAATCCAATTTTAACATTTTCACGATGATGCATGTGTGTGTGTGTGTGTTTTGTCTTCGCTCTAATTCAAATACAATCATTCAAAAAATTCTGAAACCTTGTATTTCTACCCTATTCTAATATGGAAAGAAACCATTAGATATTGATGTAAATCGGATAACCGGAAATGGCCCTTTACCTGAAGCTCACAATGGTTTTTCTTCAAAAAATACCATTAAATGACATTTTTTCGCATTTTATGTCATTATGAAAATTAAAGATTATTGAATTTTATATAGGAATACATTAATACTTTTTCTGTATATTTTACAGATAAATTAATAAATCCCGAAGCCTAAGATAAACACAATTCCTTTGTTCCAGAGTTCATATTTCAAATGAATGTAAATGACAGGTGAATGTCACTGTCAAAAAACTAATCACTTCAAATTAATAATAGTGACATTTTAAAAAGAAAATAGTAAATAAAGCAATAGTTATATGCAATGGAACAGTTTGCAGCATTAGTAAATACGTAGGTACGTATCGAAATTAATAAAAATTAAATAGCGGGAGGTTTTGTGTTGGCCACATCAGATTTTTTAACTAACTCTGGTGTGGATAAGCACGTTTTATGGTCCCTATAATCCGATTATAACCCTTTTACGATGATGTCCCTGTGTGTGTGTGTGTGTGTGTGTGTGTGTGTGTGTGTGTGTGTGTGTGTGTGTGTGTGTGTGTGGTGTGTGTATTGTGTGTGTGTTGTGTGTGTATTGTGTGTGTGTTGTGTGTGTGCTATACCCACGTACGAAGGCGCGCGCGAACGCACACACACATGGACATCATCGTAAAAATATTTTCTTTTAAAAATCTTCTAAATATTATTTTTTGAAAATTTCTGTTACTAATATTAAAGAATATAAAAATCTCTATCCGGTACATTTAAAAATTTTATTATATCCTAAATAGAGTTAAAGATAAACATATAAATTGTAAATGAATCTCGCAAAATTAAAATGTTTGTGATTGACAGATAAATGCGAGTGCCAAAAAGCCAGAGATATTACTGAAAATACAAAATAATAAGTTGTAAATGAATCTCGCAAAATTAAAATGTTTGTGATTGACACATAAATGTGAGTGCCAAAAAGCCAGAGATATTACTGAAAACTTTTTGTGGGAAGTACATTTAATATTTTTTATTTTATTATTAATTAAATATTTATGATTGTAGATATATATATTACATATATCCTTCAGAAATACCGCCAATCTCATCAATGAATTAGAAGAATAAGAGTAAATAGAATGAATTAAAAAATATAAAATTATATAAAGAAGATAGAAAAGGTTCCTTGACTCATATTGA
The DNA here is from genome assembly GCA_943142095.1 of Ophonus ardosiacus. Taxonomy (NCBI): domain Eukaryota; kingdom Metazoa; phylum Arthropoda; class Insecta; order Coleoptera; family Carabidae; genus Ophonus; species Ophonus ardosiacus. Next base: position 20,925,129 of record OW964836.1, read on the forward strand.
TGAGGTAATAAAAATTTCTGGATTGCAGTTACAAAATTTTATTTACTAAATTCTCGGGTCGACCGGTTTCGAGCTCCACATGAGCCTTCCTCAGGAATTGTAGAAATAAATAACGTTTACACAATATTAAGTAGGCTGACATATACTGACATTGATATGTAAATTTTGATTTGTTTTTAAGTTGGTTGACATTTATAAATAAAAGGAATATAAAAAAGGCTTATATCTTGTTTTACTTATTCAACACCCCACAATAAGTTCAATAGGTTATGGGGCCCAGGCACGTTAAAGAAATTGCATAAGGTAAATCCGCAATTTCAATAAGTAATTTTTTTTCATACAGAGGCTGAATAATGAAAATTATTCAAATTGGAAATGTAAAGTACAATTATAAAGAAAAATTATGGAGAAAAGTTATTGAAGGATCGCTACCAATACAAGATCCAAAGAATAAGACATCATATATAGAAGCATTTGAAAATTGGGATGAAGCTGATGATCAAGCAGAAGCATATACTGGTCTTACAGTTGAAGATGATCAGTTAATACACATTCGAAATAAGAAAACTGCAAAGGAAATGCGGATAGCCCTAAAAGAGTATCATGAGAAAGGCACTCTTACAAATAAAGTGCATCTCATGCGAATGATTTGTTCCTTAAAATTAAATGAAACTGAGAGTGCTACAGAGCATATAAACCGCATGCAAGATCTATTTTTAAAATTAAGAGACATTGGTGAGAAAGCACTATCTGATAAATGGAGTGTGGCAATGTTATTGAACAGCCTACCGCGAAGTTACGATGCTTTAATAACAGCACTAGAAACACGACCAGAAACGGAATTGACATTTCCACTTGTACAACAGAAAGTAATAGAATAGTAATATGAACGGCGACAACATACAGATGGAAATATGAATTCAAAAGAAACAATTTTGAAAACAATGTCAAATAAAGGAACAATGACTTGGTATTTTTGCAAGAAAATTGGTCATCAGAAACATGAATGCAGAAAATACAAAGCTTGGAAAGAAAAGAATACAAATAAGGTTGAAAATCAAAGAAGTTTTAATAAAGTAAATACAGCTGAATACAAAGATATAATTTTTTCACTTGGTGGTATAGCTCCAGGTTGGGTAATAGATTCGGGTGCTACACGACATATTGTTAATGACAAAGTTTTTCACGTCAATTGACAAAACATATCAAGGCAAAATTGAAGTTGTGAGTGGAGAATTAGTGCCAGTTAAAGGCATAGGTAATGGTAAATTATCGTTCATGGATAAAAAGGACAAAGTTTTATTGAAGCTACAGAAGTATTATTTGCACCAAAATTAATAGGCAACGTAGTATCAGTTCGACGTTTGACATTACAAGATTATGAAGTTAATTTCAAAAACAAATTTGTGAAATTTTGAAAAATGGTAAACAAATCGGTGTTGCAGATCCAATTGGAAATTTATATAGGTTGCGACAATCACATACAGTCAATGTAGTGATTGAGCACAAAGAAAATTGTATTCATAACTGGCATCGCAAATTGGGACATCGAGATTCAGAACCCATAAAGAAAATGTATGCAGAAAGAATAGTTGACGGGATGGAAATAGTTGATTGTGGTATCAAAGTATCATGCGATACTTGTATGAAGGGTAAACTAACAAGATTACCATTTCCAAAAAACTCATCAAACAAGTCATCAGCACCGTTGGATTTAATTCATACAGACGTATGCGGTCCTTTGCAAACTGCAACTGCAAGTGGAAAGAAATACGTAGTCACATTTATTGATGACTATTCGAGATATACAGGAATTTGTTTATTAGCACATAAATCAGAAGTACCAGACGCTCTAAAAAGGTATCTTGAGCTAGTTAAAAACAAGTTTGAGCGTAAAGTAAAGAAAATTCGTTCGGATCGTGGCGGCGAATACTTGAGCAACAAATTGCAAAAGTACTTGGCAGATGAAGGAATTCAAGTTCAATTGACTGCAGCATATTCACCACAACAAAATGGTGTTGCAGAACGGATAAATAGAACCCTTATGGAAATGGCACGATGTGTGATAATTGATGCTAATCTGCCAAATACTTTTTGGGGAGAAGCAATCAGTATGGCTAATTACATCCAAAATCGAATACTAACTCGTTCAACAAATATAACACCATTTGAACTTTGGAACAATGAAAAATTAAATATAAAGAATTTTCAAATTTTTGGCTCAAAATGTTTTGTTTATGTTCCTAAAGAAAGAATACAAAAACTGGATAATACAAGCACCGAAATGATATTTCTTGGTTATGACAATGAATCTAAAGCATATCGGTGCTACAATTCATCGACTAAAAGGGTTATTGTCAGCCGTGATGTAAGATTTAGTTTTGAAGAACATAAAGTTAAATCTTACACTACAGTTCAAAATAAAAGAGACATACAGGTAGACATCAATCTTACTCAAAATAAAGAACATGAAAATCAATCCGTAACTGAAGAAATGGAAAATCAAAACAATGAATTAATTGAGGAGGAGCAATTTTAACATGTAGAAGAACAAGTACCTCAAATTCGCGTGTCTCAGCGATCAACCAAAGGAATTCCACCAAAAAAATTAAATTTTAAAGAAGAAATTCTCTTTGCGAATAGTAAAATTGTGGAACCAAAAACTTACAATGAAGCAATTTCATGTAAAGAAAAAGAATATTGGTTGAGTGCAATGAAAGACGAAATGGAATCGCTTAAAAAGAATGGCACTTGGCAGTTAGCAGAGTTACCTAGGGACAGAAAAGCAATTGGGAGCAAATGGGTTTACAAAGTCAAAACCAAAGCACGTGTGGTGGCACAAGGTTTTTCACAAAAATATAGCGAAGACTATGACAAAACATTTGCACCTGTCGTACGTCAAACAACAATGCGTATATTGTTATCAGTAGCAGCTAAAGAAAAATGATTGGTGTTTCAACTTGATGCAAAGACAGCATTTCTTAATGGTGAACTTAGTGAAACAATATACATGAAGCAGCCACCTGGTTTTCACGAAGGAGATACTTCAAATTTTTGTCTACTAAAGAAAAGTATTTATGGTCTTAAGCAAGCTGCAAGAGCATGGAATGAAACAATTCATAAAGTATTTATAAATGCTGGTTTAAAACAAAATCAAGCAGATCAGTATCTTTAATCAAAGAAAATCAACGATAACTGGTGTTACGTTCTCATTTATGTAGATGACATCATTGTAGCTGGTAAAGTAATTGAAGACATAAAGTTTATTGAACATATACTAACATCACATTTTGAAATGCAAAATCTTGGTCCAATCAAGCACTATTTGGGCATTGAAGTTTCAAAGGACAATGATAATAATTTTGAATTGTGTCAGTCTAGTTACATCAAGCAGATTGCATCAGATTACGGTTTAAAAGATGCAAAAGCAGCAAAAACACCAATGGAAGAAAATTATGGCAAAAATGAACCATCAGAGTTATTAACAGATAATGTTCAATATCAAAAATTAATTGGATGTTTACGTTTCGGTAAACACACGTCCCGACATTGCAGCAAGTGTTAGTATTTTGGCACAGAAAGTGACAAAACCAAATCAAAAAGACTGAAATCAGCTAAAACGTATTGTAAGATATTTGAATTCAACAGCAGATATGAAACTAAAGTTAAGTTACAAGCAATCCGAAATCACTTATTGGTTATGCTGGTGCAAGTTGGGCTGAAAACAGACAAACACGCAAGCCAAATAGTGGTTATAAATTTTTCTTAAATGGCGGTGTAATAAGTTGGGCATGTAGAAAGCAGAAATGTATTTCATTATCGTCAACAGAAGCTAAGTATATTGCATTATCTGAAGCATGTCAAGAATCAGCATGGCTACAACGTTTATTAAACGACAGGAACCAGTTGATAGACAGTCCAATAACAATTTTCGAAGACAATCAAAGTTGCTTAAATTTGATTAAAAACGAGAAGTTTTCATATAGAACAAAGCATATTGATGTGAAATATCATTTTGTTAAACATTATATTGACAAGAAAATAATTAAATGCGTGTATTGTCCAACAGATCAAATGGTTGCTGATCTCTTAACGAAACCATTGTCAATTGTTAAACATAACTTCCGAAATAAATGTAAAATTGTGTAAACGAGGAGGAGTGTAGAAATAAATAACGTTTACACAATATTAAGTAGGCATTGATATGTAAATTTTGATTTGTTTTTAAGTTGGTTGACATTTATAAATAAAAGGAATATAAAAAAAGCTTATATCTTGTTTTACTTATTCAAAATCCCACAATAAGTTCAATAAGAATTATGAAAATTTTAGATACATGACATAACAAAATATACGAAAAAATGAAAACGTAAGTACAACCTAAAGCACATGGATTTCGGCAAGATAAAAGAATAAATTATATAAAACTTTTTCTAAAAAACTACTTACTTAAGTAGTTATATGGGTGTGGTACACGTAGAATTTTTGTTCTTAGTTTTTTATAAAAAGTTTTATATAATTTATTTTTTTATCTTTTGACGAAATCCATGTGTTTAAAAAACAACACAATATTAAAATTTACACGGATGCACACCACATCATCTGCCATCAAGGAGTTCACGGTCCCACATCAGAGTTCTCACACCCACTCATCTATTGGTCCTGCAGTAATTAATCGAAAATTATCCACATTAGTCCTCAACTTAGATTATTCTTAAAAAAATTTTTTCTTACACGTTACTAGTTATTTGTAGTTTCATAAATATTGCACTCATCAAAAACAAGTTTTTAATTGTTAGACGAATTTCTCTCTGTGATATGTTGGTTTTAACTATTTATTTATTTATTTATTCATATTTATTTATTTTTTTAATTGTCCGTGCTGTATGTTATTTTATCCACATGTGGTTTCATTTTTTCAACTGACCATTCTGTAAGTCTATATTTTATAATTTTTGTAATTTATATTTATTTTGTGTTCATATGTTATTATTTCGCCTATATATCATATTTTAGAGCCCTGAAGAAGACTATAGTATAGTCGAAACGTCGGCATGAATAAATTTTATTAATTGACTGAAAGTCCGAAGAATTCTTACTTTCCTGTATCTACCTCCATCCTAACACAGTCGAATATTGATTTTTCAACTCCCATGTGCTTTATGTTGCACTTACGTTTTCATTTTTTCATATATTTTTTATGCCATGTATATAAAATTTTCATAATTCTCATCTCCTGAGGAAGGCTCATTTGGAGCTCGAAACCGGTCGACTCGAGAATTTAGTAAATAAAATTTTGTGACTGCAATCCAGAAATTTTTATTACCTCAAATATAAAGTAGATATGTGTTTTTGTGTGTATCAGAAATGTCAAATATGTACAACACTTATACACACTAATATGGAAATGGCGAGAGGTCTTGTGCTGGCCACAACAAATTTTTTGTTCACGAGTTTTGATACATATACATGTATTGATAAAGTAATTTGAACATATTACATAAGGTATTTTTTTTAATTTTACATTATTTTATTGTTAAAAATCAAATTTGCAAATGTCATTGTCCAGCCTGTCTTCTCTGGATGGTTACAGTTCTTCAGAAGATGAAATCAGAAATCACAGACATCGACAATTTTTTGGAAAAAAAAAATCCATTAAATATTTACGATGACAAATTTAGATAAAAACTACATTTATTGAAAATTTATACCTAATTGAAAATAATTTAGAGCCACCTACGAAAAGAAATCTTTTAGTTTCAGTCAGGACGCAGTTAAATTTTATGCCATTGGCGCATTTCAACAACTTAAGCCGGCGACTGACAGGAGCCAAAATGTAATGTAATGTAACACAAGCATTCGCTAGTCAGTACGAGAAAACGACCGGCGAACCGAACCGCTCAAGTCGAACAATAGTGCTCAACTGGACTGTCGGTTTTTTCATGAATCTCTTTGATTGTCATATTACAAGTCAGTGCAGGTCGTAGTTTGTTCATTCTGAGCGTACTTTCCATAACTATCTAGTATGGTAGAAATGAAATGGCAGAAGACTTACGTCATCAAAAAGTATCCCTAAAGTAATGACGTCATATACTACTACGTTTACGTGGGATACTAATTTATAAGGCGCGAGCACTCATGTAAGTTTGTTGTCCTTTCTTGACAAGCAGATAAGAGAGCCCGTGCCAGAATGACAGCTATAGTGAAAATGAAATGGCAGAAGACCTACGTCATAGATTTGAAAAAAACTTTATAAAATGAAATATATAAAATTATTTATTTTTAAATACAGAAGAAAGAAAAATACTAGTATTAAGAAACGTATATATCAATGAAATTTACAAGTATTTTTAAGTTAATCTCTTTTTCTTTTACGCAATTTGAAATTATTTGAAATAATTGCAGTTCATTTTTATATCGGTACGTTGGCATGACAATGTTTACATTAAATTTTTTATCGATCGAATATCTATCCTGTCACTATTGTCACTTGGTTGTCAGTTCACATAAAACATATAAAGCTTAAAAAGCAATTACAGAAACTAACCTTCTCATGAACTATTTCGAATGGGAATTGTGGGCCATTAATTCCGTTGAAAGCCGTCCAAAAGGTATTTTTTTTTCAAATATTTCTCTTGTTATCAATCTTTAAACTATATATTTTTAGAGAGGAGTAAATGCCCTGCAAATAAGCAAATCTTGACAAGCAGATATGGGCACCCGTTTCAGAATAACAGCTAGTAATCATGTACATAACTTACAAATGTCATAAATTTTAATTCAAAATTTCAAGATTTTGTAAGTTCACGTGGTTTCTTTGTCACCAGGTGTGTGGACTTTACTTGGCGAATTAAATAAATCACATAAAATTGGAAAAACACTAACCTAAACTTGTCAAGAAAGACCAACATGGTAACATGACTGCTCGCGCCTTATAAATTAGTATCTTATGTAAACTTAGTAGTATATGACGTCATTACTTTAGGGATATTTTTGATGACGTAAGTCTTCTGCCATTTCATTTCTACCATAGTAATTATATGCAGATGTCAAATGTCATCATTTTTCAATCCAAATTTCATAATTTTCCAAGTAAAGTCCACATTCCTGGTGACAAAGAAAACATAGAAAATCTTAAAATTTTGAATTAAAATTGATGACATTTGTAAGTTATGTAACTGTATGATCACTAGCTGTCATTTTGACACGGGCTCCCAGATCTGCTTGTCAAGCTTTTCTTATTTACAGGGCATCTGTTGCTCTCTAAAAATACATAATTTAATTAAAGATTGATAATAAAAGAAATATTTGAAAAAAATATCTTTTGAGCGGCTTTCAACGTAATTAATGGCCCACCGTTGGACGATTCCCTTTCGGAAAAAAATACGACATTCATGGTTAGTTTCTTAAATTGCTTTCTTAATGTTTTACGCATTATTATGGATGTATTATAGTATATTACTTATTTAAATAAACAAGTAATACTGTAGCAAAAGTCACAAATACTTAACGCAGAGAAAACTGACATCCACGTGACAATAGTAACAGGATCGATATTCGATCGATATAAAATTTAATGTAAACATTGTCGTGCCAACGTATTGTATAAAAATTAACTACAATTATTTTAAATAATTTTATATTCCGTAAAAGGAATAGAAATTGATTTAGAAATACTTGTAAATTTCATTAATCTATACGTTTCTTAATGCTACTATTTTTTTTCTTCCGTATTTAAAAATAAATAATTTCTATATAAATAAATAAATATATCATCACGGCATATTACCCATTTCTGGGTGTGCCAATCTGCTTTATCGCAGATATCGGTAATGATGATGACATATTTGTACCTTGCGGGCGCTTACCAGGCGTCACCTCACGGGCACTCATTGCTGGCGTGGAGAGTGCACCACAGGGGTCACTTTTGTTCCATTTAAAATTCGAAATATTTGGCGTCGGTCGAGATCGAACCCAGTACCCCCAGGTTCGTGACCAGACACTCAGGCACGTGGCCACGGGACCCCATAATTTCTACAAGGTATATTTCATTTTATAAGGTTTTTTCGGCTTGATGACGTAGGTTTTCTGCCATTTCATTTTCACTATACCAGTAGTCGTCATAGTTACGTCGCGCGTGTATGGTTTTTGGTCGGTTGTACCAACGTAACTTAAATAATAAACTTGATTTAAATTGATAATATTGAATCGAAATTAAATGTCAAATGAATTACAATATATATCTGTCAAAATTTCGATTAGCATTTTTTTTTTGTTTAAGCCTAGCTTAAAATTTAAGCCTTGTTGGTGCAACTAGGCATTAATATATTTATTTTATTATAGTGTCAAACGTGAAACTATTTGCTATTTATAGTAATTATGAGAAATGGAGTGGTCCCAAGAAAATATTTAATTTTTTATTGACCAGTATCATCTAATATCTATTTTATGGGATCCACAGAACCCGCAACATTATAATAAATTTTTAGAAAATGACACGTGGCAGGAACTGAGAGTGAAGCAGTGTAACCAAGCAATCAAAACGAGCATTTGTTTTTTGAAACGTTTGTAATGTAATTAAATTACAACATTTTGGATTGTCAGTCGCCACCTTCAAAGATGACGTTCGTGTATGTACATAAACTAATGTTTTGCGGACAGTTTACATGGTAACCAGAGCGATTGCTTTACTTAAACAACGCTATAATAATATGGCCAGAGATGATGAAAACGTGCTGTGAAACAACAATTTTATGAAATTCCTCATTTCCCCAAATTTATAGGCTCCCATAAAATCTCGTGGTGGTAGATACGCTGAGACTTTTCGTAACAGGGAAGGGTATTTTTCAATTAATACGCAGGATGTATGCGATGTTTCATTAAAAATAGGGAGTGTCTAATGCACTGTCCAGACAGAACCGCAAAAAAAAAAATTAATGAACTGTCGCACATGCACAGAGGGGCCACTTCTCGAACAGAACCTAAAAACTGCTGTCTACCAATTATGAATTGTCAGTTAGGTATTGTTATACTTTGCTTTTTTAAATAAAAAACTCAACCAAAACAATACCTAGCTGACAATTCCTAATTGGTAGACAGTGGTTTTTAGGTAGATTCGAGAAATGGCCGCTAGAATTGTCCGCTAGATTCCATCTGGTCCAGATGCGACAGTTCACTATTTTTTTTTTTCGGCTCTGTCTGGTTAGTGCAGTAGACACTTCCTTAAAAATAATAAATGTTATAGCACGCTGTCCTGGTTCCGTACATGATAGTACTATTTTCAATGATTCACCTCTATGTACCGAATTTGACGCTGGAGAATATGACACAGACTATTTATTGGGTGATAATGACTATCATTGCATAACATATTTATTAACACCTCTATTAAATGCCCAAACATGGGCTGAAGAGGCTTATAATCGTACACATACATATATCTACCCGAAACCCTGTAGAGTGATGTTTCGGTATCTTAAAGCGACGATTTCATGTTTGTTCAAAGGAGTAGTTGTATGAATGCCGACTATTGTAGCATGCACAGTTTTGCACAATTTTTGTGTAATTAATCAGGACGAAAACTTTATTGTACAATGTGAACAACTGCTGAAGAAAATGAGCCCGTTATTGTACCTGCAAATAACGGAAATACAAATATATGCGATTCACTTATTGCGACACTATTTTCTAGATAAAAAAATTTATTCTTATTAAATACGTATTTATGTTAATTATTTTATAATATATAAATAAGGAAATAAAATTATTTATTTATTAATTTCAATTTTTAAAATTTTAAATTCTAAATTATGTAGAATTTATTTTGATTTTAATTCAAAACAAGCAATTTTAATTTCTTTAAAACAGAGTTTTTATATTCTAATTTTCTTTTTTGGACAGGGAGGCAGTAGCTTCTTGGATAAGGTGGAAGCAGTGGTAAGGGCTTCTTGGATAGGAAGGAAGGTGGTGTTGTCACGAGAAACAACCAAGAATGGGATTTCAGTTTTCAATTCTACGTTGTTTTGCTTTTGAACTATTGCAATAAAATTAATTTAAGAAAAATGCGAAATATTAGTTAACATAACTATAGTTCAATGTACCTCTGTGCAGAGTAGACGTGCTTGCTGCGTGCTGTGTCGACCGTACTCAATAGTATTTTTTTTTTTTTACTTTGTGAAAAAAGTGTATATCTTCGCGTCTTCACCATGAGCACTCGATTGAAAACTAATATTAAGGCAGTTGTAAAATCAGTATCATCTGATATGTTTAAATTAGATGAACTGAATTCTGAGGCCTTTACCAATAAGATTGTTGAAGCTGTTCCTGAGAAAATAGAATCAATTATTTGCGATCAAATATAGAAAGTGTCCAACGAAGTAAATAGTCTTCGACAAATGTTGAAGACTAAAGACGACAAAATTAAAGAACTGACCCAGAAAATAGACCGCCTAGAACAGTATAGCAGGAGAAATTGCCTTCGAGTGTTTGGGGTTGCTAAATCGGAGAACGAGTCCACTGACACAACCGCCCTGCAACTATTCCAGGATAAACTGGGCATCACGCTGAAGTAAAGATAAGTGCCGGCCTATTATTATAAAATTTACCAGATATAACGATCGCTCGGTTATATTTGGAAATCAGAGCAAATTTAAATCTATTGGAATAGTTATATGGGAGGACTTAACCAAAAAAAGACTGGATGTGTTGAATGCAGCTAAAATTAAATTCGGCCTAAAAAACACTTGGACCCGTGATGGTGTTATTTATATTAAAACCAGTACTGAAACTTTTAAAGTAAGTTAAATGAAAGAGTTCAACGAACTTAAACTTCAAAATCTCTCTTTCTTGTAAAATCTGTTTTGTTTCTTAATTAATGTTTTCTGTTTCGCATAGTGAAGTAATTGTCTTAACGGACGTCAATCTACGACTATGAACTTTTTGGAAGCAACTATGTCGTTTATAGAAAGGATCGAGATATGACCAAACTGAAAAAATGCGGTGGTGGTGTATTATGTGCTGTTCATACTAATTATCGTTCGTGCATTGTAAATATTCGTCTTCACTGTAAATCCTTAGCAGATATCATGTGTGTTGGAGTACAACTTACACTTGCAAAATTTATTTATATTATTGTAGTATACTCGCCACCCCTATTTCTATGGAACAACAGGATTACATCTATAATTGTATTGAAGCTATTCTTGATATCATGTTCTGTGATTTTGTGCTTGTGGGTGATTTTAAAATGTCAATTATCCGAATTCTACAACAATTCATTCACAAATAATGTCATATCATCATTTTTAAATTTCTCAAACTATCTTCAAGCCTCGCAATACAACAGAATTTTCAATGCTAATAACAGACTTTTAGATGTAGTTGTCTCCAATCTGGATTTTAACGTCTCACATGACTCTAATTCTCTACTTAATGCAGATAGTAATCATCCTTCACTTAATATTTCCATTCTCCCAGATTTATCACATGGTATTGTGCCAGTGGGCTGTGATCGTGAAAATTCGTACAACTTTAAAATTGCAGAATACACAGTGTTATCCAGCCTTCTGAATTCTTTTGACTGGAATATTCTAACTAAATTTGACAACGTAGATGATGCATTTAGGGAATTTTATAATATATTGCTAGATATATTTGATAAATGCGTTCCTAGAAGCGCTAGGAAGTATCAAAATATCCACCATGGTTTTCGATTAATAAACTCCTGGACAAAATTAACGCATCACTTATATTTTCGCGATTTATTTTAAAACAGAATAATATATGAATTATTCTTAGGGTGCAGTTGAAAATTTAGGGTTCTAGACATATGAAAATAATAACAATTAAGAATCAATTCTTGTTTATATGAGTATTTTATTGTTTCCTGTGTTGACAAGGAAAAAGTATAAAAGTGTTTTTACGTTTAATTTAAATTTGATTTCATGTTTTTTTTTTTTTGTTTTACTACGAAATTAACATTAAATTGAATTGGGAAAATTAATAGAGGTTGATGTTTGTCCGAATTTGAGGTTTTTCGGGCGTTAGCTCTATTGGATGGGGCCAACGTTGTAAGATTGGGGAACTTGGTAGTTGATCTCAGTACTATAGGACGAGCTTTAAGGAGGTTTAAAGAGACTAGATTCAACTTTAGGAGACAAAGAAAGGTCGTCCAAAGTCACCGACAGAAAGAGACGACAGATTTCTAACTCTAGAAACTCTGAGAAGACGACAAATTACAAGTTAAATGCAAAATATTCACATTCCTGAAGCCCGTGCTGCGCCGATTTCTACCCGTGTGGTAAGAAGAACACTAGAGGAAGCAAGACTGGCCAATAGATGTACTAACACTGAACCGTGTCGCACCAGAACTCATCGAGTAACTCGCTTATAATTTGTAAAACAACATATTCCCTGGAATTCGGCTGATTGAAACCGTGTTTTGTTTTCTGATGAGACATGAGTCAGCTTAAAATTACCAGGCGAAAGAGATAATACCTGGAGGAGACCTGGACAACGATATACTCAGTGATAAATTGCTCCACGAGAGCCCTGTCCTGGTAATTCAATACTGTTTCGGGGAGCTAATTGTTTTAAGGGATGCACAGAGTTGGCGGTACTTCGTGGAAGATCAATGAATGAACATAAATACGTGCAGGATGTCATATAAGACCATATCACTCCTTTTTCGCCGGTAATTGGAGGTATTTTCATATTTATTCATGATAATGTATGATCGCATAGGACTCGGGGCGTAGATGAATATTGAAATACGGTAGGAATTGACCGTATGGAATTGCCACCTAGCAGTCCAGAATTAAATCCAATAGAGCACGTATGGGATATTCGGAAAAGAAGCGAAAGAGGTCTTGTACTCCTCCCATGCACTCTAGATGAGCTAGAGAATGCTGGCTACAAGAATAGGAAAACATATTTCACCATGCTATTCGAAATTTATTTCGAAGCATGGGACGAAGAAAGCAACCCATAATTAATATAAGAAGTAGTAATACCAAGTATTATATATTTTTTTCCCATAAAATTTTAAATTTTAATTTATTTAAAAAAATCACATTGACTTCATTTTGAATAATATTGTAGTTTTTAATTTAAAGGTATATTATGTTGCGTTATTTTCTACAAATTTTCAATTACCTGTGAAGGACTAATTTAAAAAACTATAAAACATGCCAAAAATAAGCTAACTTTGTGCAATAAACGAAATATTAAAAGTGATGCGTTAATTTTGTATTATCCGAAATATTAAACTCAAAAACAGATATCATGATCAATTTAAAAAAATTAAAAATACAACATATTATAACTACTTTAGTATACTTCGTGCCAAAATAAAGCAAGATATTATAATAGCACACAGAGAATTTCTAAATCAATTGAGGATAATATCGTGAATGATCCAGCAAAACTATGGAACTACCTCAACAATAAAAAAAAAATCATCTCGAATGCCCAGTCAAATGAAATTTAATGACGAATGTCTTAATACTACTTCCGCAATTGTTCGGGGTTTCGCTGATTATTTCTCATCGGTCTATACCTGTGATTCATCTTGTCCAATACCAATTCCTCCCAACTCTAACGATATGTCCTCTGGATCAGTATCTCTGAAAGTTATAACTGAATCGCAAATTTTTGATGCAATAAACAATCTAAAACCATCTCGCAATCCTGGACCGGACAGTCTACCAGCATTTATAATTAAAGGTTGTCGTGAGATATTGTTTAAACCACATGTCATTCTATATAATCACTTTCCTCAAACACTTTTCCCTCCCTACGTATATCACTCCAGTTCATAAGTCAGGCGATATTCACAGCGTTTTCAACTATCGTCCAATAGTCATATTGTCTAATATTTCCAAAAATTTTAAAAAAATTATCTGTAATCAAATTTACAATACGGTTCATAAAAAAATATCCGACACACAACATGGTTTCATGAAAGTTAGATCTACTATGACTAACTTATCTAATTTCACTGAATTTACATTGAATGCGTTATATGGTAATTTGCAAGTTAATGTTGTTTACACAGACTTTGCTAAGGCTTCTGACAAAGTAAACCACCAAATCCTTATAGGAAAATTAGTGCATAATTATTATTTTAACTTTTCTTGCAATCTAGCTGCTCTAGTTTCGGCATATCTAACTAATCGCAAGCTACATGTTTGCCATCATGGTGTAACTTCGCAGCCATTCGTTGCCACCTCCGGCATTCCCCAAGGTTCAAATCTCGGTCCTCTCTTATTCAATCTGTTCATAAATGATATTGTTAGCTGTATTAATTATTCTGAATGCCTACTCTATACCGTGAATGATTGCCTCGAACTTCAGCACGACATTAATAATATTTTGGACTGGTCATCTAAATCGCAACTATCCTACAATATTTCAAAATGTGATGTCATGACTTTTTCAATGAAAAAGTCTCAAATCGTGTTCAATTACACTATGAACAATACTATTTTATCAAGTGTCAGCAATAAAAGGGATTTAGTGGTTTTATTTGATCCTGTTAGATTTCTCTCCTTATATTAATAACTTGGTTACCTTTAGTTACAGAAATCTTGGATTTATTATAAGAAACTCTCGTGATTTTCGGAACTTCTCAACCCTTCAATCCTTATTTAATTGCTGTGTTCGAGCTAAATTGGAATATTGCTTTCTAATCTGGAAGCCACTGTACAAAAACTCTATAAGAGCAATTGAAGTTATACAGCGTAAATTTACAAGATATTGGTGGGGAAAATTTAAACTAGGATCGAACTATGATGACTTTTATTACATCTCTGCTTTATCCAAATTAGATATGATTTCTTTAGAAAACCGACGCACATTGCAATCTTTCTTGTTCATTTATAAATTGCTCAATAATATCATTATCGATTTCAATTTATTATCACTCATAAATTTTCATGTGCCCAGAACTCATCATTCTCACTAAAAGGCAATATTTTCTAATAAAACAAGTAGAGCAAACTATGAATTAAAAAGCCCTTTAAGGCGCACCTGTATATCTTTTAACAACTTTTATAACAACTGTGATATAATTGATATTTTGTGTGATTCTCTAATATTATTTAAGAGAAAACTGTTTCAATATTCTATATATCTATAAAAAAAAATAAACACTTTAATCTCTGTACGTACCCGTCATTGTATTGTATTAATTTTTTGTATGTTATCTGTATTAGTAATACTTATGTTTTTCTTGGTAGTACTCCATAATGGGGGAGTTAACTTGTATTAAATTTGTGGGTAAGATTTATTTATAACTGTTTCTAATCGTATTAGTGTATTATTAAATATAAAAAAATATAATTTTATTGTAACACTTTTTTTACCTCTCGCTAAGAGAGGTATTGGAATCATGCTAAAAATCACATATCCAGATTTTAACGAATAAGCACGTTTCAAGGTCACTAGAATCCGATTCTAACATTTTTACAATGATGTCTGTGTGTGTGTGTGTGTGTGTGTGGATGTGTGTATGTGTGTGTGTGCGTATGGCTGGTTGTTGGACGGACGATTCCTCAAAAACTATAAGACACAAGACCTGTTTAACTATGAATTCCTCAATCTGACATTCCTGGGAAGAGCTGAAAAGGTTTTGGTAACAATTGAACAACCGGAAGTAGTAGTTTTTAAAAGATATTCTTCCAAATATTAATTTTTGAAATTACTAATTTTGAAGAACAAAATTCTACACCTGCTACATTTATATTTTTTATTATATCTTCTATAAATTTAGAGATAAAGACGCTATAATATATAGAATATCGGGATATAACAAGTCAAGTAGGCGAAACTACACTAAGGAAACTAGTTGACAAATTCAAATGTTTATAACATAATTTGTAAATGACAGATTTCAATGTCAAAAATCAAGGGTTTTAGTGACATTTTGATAGTTTTTTCAGGGAAGTACATTTAATCTTTCTTATTGTTTTATTAATTAAATATTTGAAATTATAGGTAATATGCATATATCCATCAGAAATACCGCCAATCTGGTTAATGAATTGGAAGAATCTGTGACATTTAGAAACTTCCTCGTACAACGAAAAATAGATATAATTAGAATTATATGTGTGCAGAAGACATGTTAAATACAATAAAAAACAATATTTGGGTAAAGTTCTGTAATATTTTGTTATAAAACGACGGTTCGATAGCAATGTGCAATACAATACTTATATAGCCTAATTTGGAAATGGCGAGAGGTCTTGTGCTGGCCACAACAGATTTTTAAATTACGTAAAAGTGTAGCATACATTTAAATCGTCCGCCAATGACGTCACGGGATTCAAAGGTGCTACTTCCTTTTGTGCAGATGGCGCTGTTGTCTTAATAAATGACATTTGAACAAACATAAACACAAACATAACCTTTGAATTAAATGTCATGCCTGTATGTATAATAACAATACTGCAAGAAAGAATAATAATGTAACAACATATAAACACAAGAACATAACCTCTGATAACGTATGACAGTAGCGCGTATACAGAAACAGAACAAGTAAGTTAAGACATACGGACATATACTTGTCTTTATTATATATATTATATATAATAAAAATAATATATTCCTCCATATGTAAACCTTTGACTTATTTGATCAATCTGTCATTTCAAACTGGACTTTTCCCAGAGAAACTAAAAGTAAATAAAATTATTCCTATGTACAAAAAGGGAAATAGGAATGATTTGAACAACTACAGACCAGTAACTTTGACATCTGTGTTCTCTAAACTTTTTGAATATTGCTATCTTCAGAGATTAGATTCTTTTATGAAAAAAACTAATATTTTAGATATAAATCAATTCGGTTTTCAGGCCAACTCGTCTACACTAGATGCAATTCAACATTTTTATGAAAAACTTGTTAAATCTTTAGAAAACGGTGAATGTCCAGTCGGGGTATTTTGCGACTTAAGTAAGGCCTTCGACTGCGTAAACCATGATCGTCTCTTGGGAAAACTTGAATGTATGGGCATCCGTGGAGCACCCCTGGAGTGGCTACGCAACTTTTTACAAAATAGACTGCAGTATGTATCACTTGATTACACTTGCAAGAACGCAAATGAATTAAAACCAGTACCATCAAATTTTCTTACCTGTAGTATGGGTCTCCCCCAAGGAACTGTTTTAGCTCCTATTCTTTTTATTTTATACACAAATGATATTAATCTGTCACTTAAAAATCATTCTGCATTATCACTTTACGCTGATGATACGTCAATTGTGGTCTCAGACAAAGATAGTGAGAAACTTCAACAAAAATGTAATAATTGTGTACTTAGTATGGTGAATTGGTGTAATGACAACCTATTATTTCTAAATAAGATTAAAACTACTTTTATTCAATTTCATAATTATCAAAAGAGAAATATTCCAGAGTTGAATATTTCTGTTTATGATCATAACTTACATAGATCACAAAAAACTAAAATTTTGGGTTTGACAGTAGATGAAAATCTTAACTGGAAATCACAATGTAAGGAAATCATTGCATCACTTAATAGTACATGTTATCAAATTAGACATTTAAAATGTTTCTTAACTGAACAACAATTACTAAAGTATTATTACGCTATTGTTGAATCAAAATTAAGATACGGTGTAATTTTCTGGGGAACATCTTCAGAGGCTCATGATGTGTTCTTAGTGCAAAAAAGAATAGTAAGATGTATGGCTGGTGCTAGTAGGACTCAGAGTTGCAGAGATTTGTTTAAGAATTTTGGTATTCTTCCTCTCACTTGCATTCTCATATTAGAATTATGCTATTTCGTCTACAAAAATAAATCTAAATTTTTAAAACAAAGTGACTTTCATTCTTTAAATACGAGAGCGAAAGACAACTTTCGAGTACCCGTTGGTAAAACTAAAATAGGGCAAATGTCCCCTCATTCTATTGGGTTGCACATTTATAATTTACTACCACAAGAAATTAAATCTGTGAACTGTTTCAATCATTTTAAAAATAATTTAAAACGTTTTCTTCTTTCAAATTGTTTTTATAACCTGAATGAATTTTATGATTATTGTAAATAATTTTCTGTATTTTTGACTTTTTCCCATACATTGTATTCTCAGTGTCTCTTGAAATAAAAGTGATTATTATTATTATTATTATTATTAATGCGTGCTCTGTACGTCGATGATATCACTGGCACCGGAAGTGAGGTCGGTGACGTCACACTTGCGGAAACGGTCATAGTAAAATATTCGCCGCTATTTATCTCGGGTTTGAAGCCGAATTTTCAAGAAAAAAAAAATCGGGAATTTCTAAATTTAAAAATACTATAACATAATATAAAAATAAAAAAATCATGAACTCCCCCATTGGGAATTTTGGTTCCTGTCGAGTACTTACATCAAATAATTAAATAATTCTCTTCAAAAACAAATGCTTGATTTCAGTAAAAGGAGTTTGATTTCAATTAAGAGAACGACACACTAAATAACTGATTATAATAATTATTATTATTATTGCATGTTTTTATTCCAACCTAGATATTATGTTGCAGGTAATTTAATGAAAATATGTCTACAGACATACCTAAAGGGATTTAAACAAAAAATTTTGATTACAACAATGAAAAATTTTCAGAGAGGGGCGAAAGAGTTTTTGTTACTCCACTGAGTACATATAAAATCTACAACTTGTAAGAATATCCTACATGTTCAGCAGCTTTTAATTTTTCTTTTTGTACTCGTAACCTTCAAAATGACTACCCGTATGCAACACTCGACCAGGATCAAATGCTTCCCGATCGACTAGAATGTAAAAGTTGCAATAAACATTGACCCTTTGGTTCATTCTAAACCAAATCGGATTTGATAATAATAAAATTTAGTCTATAAAATACAACTTACATGGATTTTCCTTTTTTGATCACGAACCGTATGAGCACTTGACAAGATGAATCCGAAAATGCGCCTCTAAATTCTGTGAAGTGGGGTAGTCGCCTCTCTCTACCTCATGCCACCGGCCGGCTCTGGATACCTGTGTGTATCGGCCCGAGACTTTTGAGCGCCCCATGCGAAAAAATTAAATTGCGCCCTTTTACATAAGTCTTCATTTTGCGCTAAAGAAGACACCTGTGAAGTTGAAACGTCAGCGTAATAAATTGTATTTAACTGACTGTGTGACCGATTATTTTTCTACATCCCATATAAGAATCTTACTTTGTATAAAATTTTGCACTCTTTTAAAATTTCGATAAGGATCAATGTTTTGTTAGCTGGCGAGGGGCTGTTGATCAGCGCAGTTTTCTGTACAGGGTTCCGAAGAAAAGCTTTTATTGCAGTTTTTCTTATGTCGATTCCATGAACAACAATTACTTTTTTAGAATTTAATTTTGAATCTACAATGTTTTCAATTGATATAAAAGCCAACAAATATAACCTTTCTTCTTTCATAATTGAACGTTAATAGGATTTAATAAATATAAGTGCGCTGAAACTTGTTTCACAGCTAACAACAACTGTTACTGGAATTGTAAGCACTGTGTACAAAGTAACCCAAAAATCCGCCATTTAGTCCCAGAATCTTTACATAAAACTACACTTTCGACGAATCAATAAACTTATTTTCACATTTCATTTTTAATTATTTTGCAAAAAAAAAATTCTCAAAAAAGTCAAGCTAAAATCAATTTCGCCCCAGGCGGTTGCCTGGCTTGCCTGTAACTTCGGCCGGCACTGTATGAAAAAATACTATAAAATCTGATGTGGCCAGCACATGACCTCCCGCCAATTCCATGTTTAAAATGGCAATGAGCTTTAAGTAAAGTATCACTTCCGATTGATCGTTTGTTATTCCAATAAATAGAAAAGTTTGTAATACGAAATTTTGGATTATATTTTAATATATTTTTCCTGAAAAATCTGTAAGCAAATACCAACTTTGCGAAGTTTTGGATCATTAATATATTTTAAGGAAAAATCCTCACATACACATTATTGTCAAAATTAGCACCAACTTCCTTATGCTCTAAAACGCATTCTGTGTAAATTCTTCGCCGTAGATGATCCATTTCGTAAATGTGTAGTTGCAAACTATAATATGACACTTTGAAATCACGTTCTTATTGAGAGCTGTTTGATATGTATTGTTGCGAACATCAAATTTAAATCGAAATATCCTGTATATCTCATATTTATGTATGATGGAAAATATATTAATTTTACTAACCTTAATTTCATTAGAATCATATTTAAACTACTAAATTCTTCTTAACACAGTTTCATTATTAATTTTAATGTAGGTAAATGCTTCGTGACAGTGACATTTGTTTAAATATGTCAAAATTGATATTAAAGTATTGTTTTTGTTTGATGCAGAGGCAAAGTGATGTACAAAAATAATTTTTTTTTATAATATAATATTTAAAGTTATTTACTAATGCTATTATCGTAGAATTGAAGATTGTGCCATTATATTCAATTTGTATTGGTAAAAGTTGCTAAAATATTATATTTAATGCATTTTTTACAAGAAAAACTCTTAAAAGCTTGTATAAATGATACTTCCGGTTATCCGATATGCACTAAAAACTAATGAGCTCTTCCCACATCAGTATAGAATGGGTATACAAAATTTCAAAATTTTCTGATTGATAGTATTTGAGTAATCGTGTCCACACGATCCACACACACACACACACACACACATACATACATACCTACAGACATCATTGTAAAAATGTTAAAATTGGATTCTGGGGACATCAAAACGTGCTTATTCACTAAAATCTCTATATCCGATTTTTAGCACGATCCCTATACCTCCCTTACCTAGGGTAGCGGGAGGTAATAAGTAGGTTTATCATTTATAATAAATTTACATCATACACAGTGGTTAAATTCAGAATATCTTCCTTATAACAGGACTAGTTTATCACAATCTTAACCCACGAATGTATAACAATAATGGTGAAATAAGACTTGACTCGAGAATAAACTATGCATAAATTTTATGTTAACACAGGCAGGGCCGGCTCGTGCGACTGTGCAACACGTGCATTGCACGGGGGTGCAAGGCCGAAGGGGGTGCAAGCAAAACTCTATTATAGTGCTATCCTAACTCAGTTTTATATTTTTAGAGCTGATTTTACCAATTTTAGTATAAAATAAAAATAAAATGAATTTTCTAATATAATTTTTTGTTATTTCGTGTATTTCGCGCTTAAATTTGTAATACGCATCACAGAACGCAGGCGCTATCGGCCGGCCAGGAAAAGAGTTAAATCAAGATGCATCGTAATCTGTCGTATCCTAAACAAACTGATATTTCTTTTTTTAATTTTTTTTTATGTTATAGAATGTTTTATTTTTGCCATAATATACAGAATGGTTGATTTTTCATTGTCCAGCTTATATCTTCTGAAATATTAAAGATACAAGAAAAAGTTATATAGAAAAGTTATTTGATACAACCTGGTCTATAATTTAGCATAAACAATTTTTTTCCAAGGCGTACCAATTTTCCAGAAAAATATTTAACTTTGATTTTTTAAGTGGAATACCCTGTATATTTTTACGGAATAAAATTCTAAATAAATTTCTCTTTACAATGATGTATAACATGTAAGGGTTTACCTTTAAATTATGTCTAATAAAGCAAATAGAAATACGATAAAAGTAGGCTGTGATATTCTATTGTTTATACCAGTAACATCTGTCACAGATTTAATAATACTGATTATAATAGTAAGAAAGGTGTTAAGATTCTAATTTAACTAAGAGAAATGAATGTCGGTTATAGTAATAGCGAAAAAGTTGATATGCTTTGCTGTTTCCACAGATCAAATAATAATAAACATCGGGCTGCTATCCTGTATCAAAATTTATAATAATATTACGTTGTATTAAATTTTGCTATTTGATTTTTAAATAAAAGTATTAATAATTTTGTAAATCATCAATGCTAGTAATTCTATTACTTGCTTTATTAGACCTAATTTTATTCAAAGGAAAACCCCCACGTAGCCAATGTTTATGTGCGACACAAGTTACAGGTATAAACAATAGAATATCATAGCCTACTTTTATCATATTTCTATTTGCTTTATAGGAAATAATTTAAAGGAAAATCCTTACTTGTTACACATCATTGTAAAGAGAAATTTATTAAGAATCTTATTCTGTCAAAATATACAGGGTGTTCCATTTATAAAATTAAAGTTAAATATTTTTCCAAAAAAATGGTAGGCCTTGGAAAAAAATGTTTATGCTAAATTATAGATCAGGTTGTATTAAACAACTTTTGTATTTAACTTTTTTTTTATTTGTGTATATAGGTATAAACGTTTCAAACAATTTCATTTTTTGAGTTGTTAAAGAGGGGGGGGGGGGTGCATAATAAAATTTTGCACAGGGGTGCTAAAATACCACGAGCCGGCCCTGAACACAGGATTAAAAGATATTCTTGGAATACCTAATCTGGAAATAGGAATTAGTTAATTATAACCGTTGAATATTTTTTATTTATGAGTTACGACTATTATTTGAACTGTGCTGTAGTGACTAATCCGTTACTCATTCACGAATGTAGTTTGTTATCTACGTTATCTTATCTTCTTATCTACTATTTTCTTATCTTACTGTACGTATTTGTGTCAAACATTAATATTACACATAAATAGATATAGTATTTATTTGTTCCATAATTTACAATTTGTAGTGCTTCAATTCAAAATGTTTCTTTCTAATGTTTAATAAAATAAAAGTGTTACGTAGAAAAATGTAAGTCAAATAAAATATTAGCTATATAAATATGTCAAAAAAATTACAAAACAATATTAATAGGTATATACTATAATTTGTTCAACGAGAGAGCATACCTGTTTCGCGCAGGCAACAATCTGGGCGGGGGAAGTTAATAAGGCGGAGTTATAACCAGAGTTGTATTGTTATAATTTTTAGATTTATATTATTATAGTACTGTAAATATAATACAAATAAGGAATGTTATAATAGTAAGCATGAAATAATACTTAACTTACATGTCAAACGTTAACCTAAAAAAAAAAAAAAATGTCATCCATCGCGGGAAACTTGGCAGATGTGAAACATCGAAATTAATTTGCAGTGTCTACTCTACGAAATAAACTAAAATTAGATTTTATTTTATTTTATTCTGCAGACAATGCAAATTTATACCGCTCAGTCGTATCAACAAAAATATTCTTCCAAATATTGTGTGCTGCGTTGTCGTGAGCCGCTGTTGAAATTATATAGCTCGAGCTCGAAACAAACGGTAGTCTGCGAGTCGAGACGACAAGTCGGAAAAAGGCAACGAGTCACGAAGAGATGTTTCACATCAAAAAAATTGCCGTTAAAAATTAAATTTTCTATTTCAGTAATATATGGTCAACGGAAAAATGTTGTAACTAACACGTGTGTTAATTGGCGAATCGCCTTCAGTAACACACTTGATAGCAGAGCTGTAAAGTAATGAATAATTTTGGTAATTAATTACGGTATCATTACCATTACTCAGTATTTAAAATTTTTAATTACCATTACCATTACACGGTAATTGTAATTCAAAAATCAATTACAATTACCAAGTAATGATAATGGTACTTGAATTACCATGAGTTAAACGCAAGAAATGCAATGTGTTAACTATAGGAAATTTATATTTTTCAGTGACATTTGTAAGTAGAACGTCGAAGTTTGATGTAGGATAAATTATTGTAGGTACCTACGTAGTACAAACAAGAAGAAAAGACCTAACCTAACCTACCTGCAAATAATAACAAAAATATTGTCTTCGCAAAAAATAATACAATCACACAGTGTCACTTGTAATCGATAGAAACTACGGTAGAATAAAAATATTAGTGGCAAGCGTTTATATATGTAGTCAGTGAGTAATGCTGTAAACAATTAAATGTAATTAATTATCAGTTTTAACTACAATTCAACTCTTTCGCATAATTCCTGGTATTTTAAATACCAGTACCATTACTTGGTAATTGTAATTGAATTTTTAATTACAATTACCGAGTAATGGCATTGGTAATGAATTTTTTTAAGTACCGAGTAATGGTAATGGTAATGGTAATGTAATGGTACTTGAAAATTTCCAGCTCTGCTTGATAGTTAAATAAATATTATACCTATATACGTATACACACAAATTTATGAACAATATCAATTTAACTTTTGTAGAAAACAACTCGGCTCGGATCTGTTTTGTACGCGACACTAAAGTGGCATAACCTGCCCAAAGTTGCAGAAATTTGGTTCGTGATATCGTGATCGGGTACGCTCTCTCCTTGAACGAGGCATGAGGCATAGTACCAGTAGTATGTTTCATTTTCGATCTTCCGTTACATATTTCAGGTACTAATAATGATAGAGCAAAGCTGTTTGTACAATCTGTAATCAAATTTTTGAGAGGTCTGTTAGTAATATAACATGAAATAATTCCCTAATTTTTCTTGAAATAAATAGTTGCCTATGTAAGAGTTTCTATTTAATATAAATAAAAATAAGCAAATAAGTTGAATACGAAAAACATTTTTACAATGCAGTAACATGTTATCAATTTTTCAATAATTAAAATCTGGTATATTAAAATTCTAAACAAATATTCTATTCTATCAAACATATGAAGTACGTATTTTATAAAATATCAATTACACCACGATATTTTGCGTAAAAAAAACAAAAATTGTTCAAAGATACTTCTTTTTATCTTCCAGCAAGATACGAGGTATATATTTTCAAAAAGAGCGAAAATCAAGTTGGCACCAGTAATTTAATAACAAATGAAAGAAAATTCCTATGCGACTATTAATTTTATCTAAAAAAAAAAAATAACTATGAAATGTCTAAATTGTTTTGTTCTATCGTTAATATTATTCGACATACCTTAAAGAACAACGAAAATGAGACATGTAGGGTTTAGGGTTTGTTATATGGTCTGAGAGATCTCATTGATACATCATTTGTTTAATATATCGGTGTATACTTTTTTATCTATTTCGGTGTTCTTATAAGCCTATAAAAGCCCTGCTAACACGTCTTTAAGAAGATCTATAGGCTCACTGTTTGATAAAATGTATTAACGTATACATTCAGACAAAATTCACAATACACAAACTGTTAAAATATGAAATTTCAATTGTAGGCGCTTCTAACATAATTGACAAAAACACCAAGTCATATTTTTGACAAATTACATTTTTTAAATATCTCATTGTACAATTATCTCAATAGCAAAAATAGTATAAAAAAACATGTGCATAAAGCCTATTTACGCACTCGTCCTTTGTATAACTCGCCTCGCAGCTCGTTTTCCGAACTTGGACTCGTACGTTAATAGATTGCCTTATGATACTTGTTTTTTAATATACTATTATGAATCATTAAAAATGCAATAGTAAAGTTTTCATATGGCTGTAATTTCTGTCCGGTTAATTTTAGAACAAAAGCGTAAATGGAAAATTGTTAAGAATTAAAAATAACATCTAATAAATCCAGAATTATTGTTTTCATGCGTTTCTTTCGCGAATGCAGCCACAATAAAAGTTATAATTTTTAGCTATTTACAGACTGCCACAAAATAAAACTGTTTAATTGTTTCAGTGTTGTGTAGTATTTGAAATATATGTATTTAAAATAAGTATTTGAAATAGATTAAGTATTTTAAGTAATTATTTAAAATACTTAAAAATAAAAGTATTTTGTATTTTTAGTTCAAATACTTGTCAAATGTATTCCATATTTCAATACATTAAACTGCTGTTATTTATATGAAATACTAATTTTCAATATTTGAAATACATTTATGTATATGAAATACATATCGTCCGATGTGTGTGGTCTGTTAGAACTATAACATGGAATAATTATCTAATTTTTCTTGAATTAACAGTTACCTGTATTAATGTATAGGTAGTTTATTTTTAATATAAATAAAAATAAGCAAATAAGTTGAATATGAAAAACATTTTTACAATACAGTAACATCATATCAATTTTTAAATAATTCAAAGTAGAATTAGTTGAAATATTGGTATATTTCAAATACTAAAAATCTGATGTGGCCAACACAAAACCTCCCGCTATGTAATTTTTATTAATTTAAATACATACCTACGGATTTACTAACGCTGCAAATTGTTCCATTGCATAAAACTATTGCTTTATTTACTATTTTCTTTTTAAAATGTCACTATTATTAATTTGAAGTGATTAGTTTGTTGACAGTGACATTTACTGTCAGTTATATTTATTTGAAATATAAACTGTGTAACAAGGGAATTGTGTTTATCTTAGGCTTCGCGACTAATAAAAAAAATTATTTTTAAATTTATCTGTAAAATATATAGAAAAAGTATTAATGTATTACTGTAAAATATTCAAAAATCTTTAATTTTTATAAGACATAAAATGCGAAAAAAATGGCATTTAATGGTATTTTTTGAAGACCATTATGAGCTTCAGGTAAAGTGCCATTTCTGGTTATCCGATTTACACCAAAATCTAATGGCTTCTTTTCGTATTAGAATAGGGTATAAATACAAGGTTTCAAAATTTTCTGAATGATAGTATTTGAGTTAGAGCGAAGACAAAATCCCTACACATACACACATACATACATACCACATACATACATACATACATACATACATACATACATACACATACATACATACACACATACATACACACATACATACACACACACACACACACACACACACACACACACACACACACACACACACACACACACACATACATACAGACATCATCGTGAGAATGTTAAAATTGGATTCTAGGGACTTTAAAACGTGGTCATTTACAAAAATCTCGATATGTGATTTTTAACACGATTCCTATACCTCCCTTACCAAGGGTAGCGGGAGGTAAAAGAAAATTCTATTTTATCAAACATTTGAACTACTTATATTTAGTATTTTGTATTTAAAATACTTTTTTTAAGTATTTTGTACAACACTGATGGCCGGTTGCACCGCTCACGCTCAAATTTTAAGGGTTCCTTAAATTGACAATATCGTATCGAAATGAAACGTCAAATGAGTAAATGAACATTGCTGTCAAAATTTCGATTTGCATCTTTTTGTTTAAGCCTAGCTTAAAATTTAAGTGTCAGCGGTGCAACTGGGCATGAATTGTTTAAGTCTTGCACATATATTTGTTATAAAATTTTAATTATTAGTGATTTCATTAAATTATTTATCAATATTTCAACGGAATAATTATTAATATACTTTTTTCTCTCAGACTCAAACAATGCAACTATTTGAATTGTATGTTTTGGTTTCCATGGCACTCCGTAAACAGCTTAAGGACGGAAATTTTAGTTTTCGTAATACCATACTGTTACTATGATATAACAGGACTAAAACCAAAGTGAAAAGAAAAATAACGGTCACCGGCCGTTATTTTTTATACCAGTCACGTACAATTAAGAATCAAGTGTTCCTACACAAATCATATCATCTTGATGGACCGTTGTCAAGGAGAATTTAGAAATCAACAAAAAAGTTGTTTAGTATGACAGAAAGAAAGAGAAGAATTTTATTATTCCTAAATGTTTAAAAATTATTTTATTACGAAAAATATTGAACGCCACACAGCCAACGAACTAGTGATTATAAACCTTAACCGCGTCCGTTATTTGCCTCATGTCCTAATAACCTTAATAACTACTACGTGACAGGAAGGTCAAACATTTAGGCTCATTTGATGCAGATTTTTCTGCATATTTTATTTTTTCTTTTCATATTTATACTTTTGTTCTAAAATTAATAAGGCCGAAATTACAGCTATATGAAAATGTTACCATGATTCATAATTATGGAGATACAGGTACATTTTTTATCCAAAGACAATACCATCCTTCTCTGGAGATAACAGAAGATAAAAATTGTGCGATAAAGATGTCTTTATTCTACTAAATTGCAGATTTAGTAAATTTCGAAGAAAATATAAGGAAAAGATAATATTAGTGATATAATTAAATTAATATTTCCTTGGAAAATGGCTTCATTTTTTTTCCTCGAATAAACAAGTTCGATAAAACAATATTCCTAACTCAACATTTCACTAATTATCTAAAACAAACCTTTACCCTTAATAAGAAGTGAAATAATTTTTAAACTTCATGCAAAAACACAGAGCGAGTTTTTACCTTCATTTATTTATTGCTGCCCAATAATTGAGGGCAATGACTGACAAAAAGGAAATTTTATACTGTTCTTGAAAGGTACTGAGCAGGGTAAAACTATTTGCATTTAAAAAATTGCGAATATTCAAAAAAGTTAGGGGTGTACCACATCCCACGTTTCTAATCGTGAAAATTCCGCCGGGCAGCTGTATTTTGGTTTATGTATATAAAATCGCTGGCGGATATGCTTATTTAAGAGAATAAAAATTACGTGGCGAGAGATAATGCACTGGCAATTTTAGATTTGTTATTATTTTTCTATTATTAAAGAAGTAAGTTTTGTTTCAAATATTCTATGAGCACCCTAGTAAATTCATATCTATAAATAAATAAACAGGATTCCTTTTCTTTATTTTATTCTTCCTTTCGAAATACTGATGTAAATTTCAAGTCTAAACACCTATCATCGGAGTACAATGATTGCACTTGAAATGTACATCAGTATTTCGAAAGAAAGAATAAAGTGAAGAAAAAGAATCTTGTTTATTTTTTTATAAATTGTTCTTCACGTGGCTCAAAAATATTAATATTTAAAGTTATGTCTCATTTTTCTGGTGGGTTTATTTGCCGCATACCTGACAAAAATCCAATACTTTTCTTGAAAATTTTAATTTATTACGTCAGCTAATTTGAAACGAAGTATAATAAATTATTTTCACTGGAAACGAAGATTTTGAAAAACAGGATGTTCTTCTCTATTACAAATTTCATTATAAATTTGTTAAACACGATCACACAAATCAGTTATGTAACAAAATTATGATCGTGTTAAACGAACTTTAGCTTATGATTTTTTTTTGCAGACCTCTTTATTAACGCATGATAATGGCAGATCAAACTATAAACAATCAATACGCTACGATTGATAAACAAATCAACGTAAAGGGAGATTTACAAATCAATAAGTTTACAATTAATAATCATGCACCAGAAAAAGTAGCTGTTGATCTTACTAGACCTATTGAGTACCACCTTCCTAAACCTATAGACAGCTTTGTGGGTCGAGACAACGAAATGAAACTGCTCGATAATTTGTTCTTCGAGGAGCGCCAACAAAAAGTCGTTATCAGTGGCATGCCAGGTTATGGAAAATCTGAATTAGCCAAACAATTTCTTAAGAAAAATAAAAACGAACAGAGGTTCAAACACATATTATGGATGGATGCAGAAACACCGGACAACTTACTACAGTCATTCAAAAACTTAGCGAAGCTTGTTGGACTCCCCGAAATGGACAAGGAATCTTTGATAAAAATGATTTACGATTTGTTTTCTAACGAATCAGCTATAGTAGTGTTGGACAACGCAAAGACAAGAGAGAGCATTCTAGAGTTCGAACCGCTTGAGTTGCCCTGCCTCGTCACTTCACATGTCAAAGACTGGGGAGATGACTTCGCAACCATGGATCTGATGCCGCTAGCACCTGGCGCTGCAGTCGATGTGATCAAGTTAATTCTGCGAGAGAGATACCAACCAGATGACTACGCCCAGTATATGGAACTAGCAAGGGTTGTTAGTTATGTCCCATTCGCTCTACAGGTTTAGTATATACTGTACAGTCAGAGGTTCATTACTTACGGATTGTTTTAGCATTTCGTAAAAACATATATTGGGTGGCTTATTTCCCGATAGTACTTCATATACCAATTCATTTTGCAGCACTGAACTTGGTATATTTGTATAATACTGGAAAGCGCAATGATGCCAAATTCTTACAGCTACAAAACAGGACGAGAGAGATAGCAAGAGGGGGTTCCTCCCTTTACTCACTGGCACATCAGCCCTACATTATGTGAAAAATTAAATAAATAAATAAATAAAACAAAATTACAATACTTGTAACTCGTGGCAGTATGATACAGAGATATTGCGTAAATGGTTGAAAATCGGGATGGAACCAATTCTTGAATATTTATTTATTCAGGTAAATTAAAAATTTTACCTTACCTTACAGAAATTCAATTCAAAATATATCTATAATCCATTCACGATAGTGGGAGAAATTTAACACCAGAACTACCAATAAAATGATATACCGGGTGTAACACGAAAACCGGGCCATAGGCACGGAAATCAGTTTTTCCTTGGGTAAAAGGGGCCTATTAATTTTTATAGAAAAATACTTCAAATAAGTGTCGTAGAGTATTAAATTCTGCATCTAAATCAATAATCACATTTTCTTTTGTATGTTTCGTAACTGAAGAAATTGAATTTAAAATTTTATAAAAGTTACTTCTTTACTCGTATAGTGTTAGCCGTATTGAAATAAAATCTCATACAAATTTTATGACATTTTGCTATCAAAAATTATAAAATATAATTTTCATCAAATTAATACCACTCATTGATTTGTGTCTTCTCTTCTTGTGTATAGTTCTCCATTTTCAATAATGATAACTCAAACAGAGCTTTTCTAACAGGTAAAATATGTCATAATCTGACAGATATGTTTCTGACAGGTAAAATACGAGCCTAGGCCTATAATAGTTGCTTACATTTTCTACTAGACGTCTTCACATATTATTACATCTACCCAAATGGAGAGGAATTTCTACAAATATTTTTCGTCTATTTTAAAATATAGACTTTAAACTTACAAAATTTAAATACTTTATGAAAATCGCCCAATAAACAATTTTTTATAACAAAAAGTAAGGTCCAACTAATAGGCCATAATAGTATGGCCACTTATCATGCTAGTCATAAAAATAATGCACTCTTGTTAAAACAAAACAAATATTGCACAAATCAACAAAATCCCTGTCAATATTAGTTACCGGTTAGTTAATTATTGGTTTTCAAGCACAATGTCTCGAGGTAAATCGCTAAGTAAAAATTTGCGCTTATGTATCATTAATGCCCATAAAAAGGGAATTTCGGCACGTCGAATATTTGTTTCGCATTCTGTTCCTCGTTGGCCTACCATCTTCTTCTTCTTCCTTGCGTTAATCCCGCGATGATGCAGGGTCCGCTTGATTGCAAGTTAGACTTAGCTTGATTAATGCGACGTAAAAATTACTCCAACCGATGTGTCGCTTCACCTGTCGCTGGAGTCCTCCACCATTAGGATACAATTAAAAGTTCGTTTTCGAATGTCCACATTACATTTAAATTTGGCAGGTGTCACTTATAACCTTCAAATAATTCCACACAGAATTTCACAATATTTGACCAAATTACGTTTCCATTCTTCAAAAAATATGTCATAATATATTTAAAACACTTCTATTCATAATATTTCAAACAAATATTATATGGCCTACCATCTACTATTACAAAAGCAAATAAGCGAGCTTTACGTAGAATTGTGAAAACAAACCGGCGGTCAAATACTAAAGAAATAACTGCTATGGAAGGAGATATAGCAAAGGAAGTTTCGATGTGTACAACGAAGGGAAATATTCGAAATATAGGATACAAGTTCTATAATAAGGTAATATTCAACTACTGTTTTTTGTACATTTTGTTAATAGGTTATTTAATTTAACAGACTGAAATGGGCTCGAGAACACCAAAACTGGACTCAAAGACAATGGCACAGAGTAATTTGGAGCGACGAAGCTACATAGGGTATTATACCGTAGTCAAATTTTAACTACCTTAAATAAGAAGACGAAAATATACACAAATTAATGAGTATTAGTGAAAAATTGTTGTTTAAATATTGAATTTTTGTTTAAATATTGATTAGTTCGCAAACTACAAGCGATTGAAGTTGATTACTAATTGGGTATGCGTACGACGCGTTAGGTCCAAGGAATTTGATTGGTCGCCTGATTTTAAAAGGGAGATTCGCGCGTCTTCTGCAGTCATTTTTAAAAGATTATGAACTAACACGTTGATAACCTTACAAAAAAATTAACAATTTTATGTTTGATGAATTTGTTTAATTATAATATCTAGTAATATTAACAATAATAATGTATTTATAATTAAATCAATTTGTGATATTAATTAAATTAATAATAATGTCAGAAATTTTAAACACTGAAATTTCAGAACAAACAAACTATAGCACCATCCGCCGTCATACTTTGTGTCATAATATTATCAAACTGTTTCTATTTTCTATAATATATTAGGGAATAATGCTTATTATTTATGTTATTCATGCTTAATAATAATTTATTCATGAATATAACGTATAAGTTGTTATATAAAAATATTTCATCTATACAAACATGAAAAAAATTGTCCCATTTATAACTAATAGTTTGTCGATCACTGGTTCTGCTACGTTACGCACCAAATTCTTAAACTAAAAATTCATATCTCGCTTATTACCTACGTAAAATTTTTAAGTCGCGTTTGCACTATAATTCTTATTACATCCTGTTCTTACAGACAACAAATTTATGAAAATGGTGTAGGAAACTATTTGACGTTTGCGTAGGAAACTAGTGGAAACGAGTGTGTACATCTGCAGAGACTTACCATAACGACTGTTTAGTGAAAAAAGTCAAGTTCTCAACGTCTGTTATGGTCTGGGGCTGTATGTCTGGAAGAGGAGTGGGTAAATTACACTTTATTAATGGAACAGTGAACTCACAGAAATACCGAGACATTTTCAAAGAAAATGCTCAAGCATGGACCAACGAACATGAAATAACCGTTTTAAAATGAATATCTTCTAGTCCAGTTTTATCTCCTATTGAGTCCTTTTGGCGCTATATGAAGAAACATTTTCGAAAAAATCCGGCACGTACAAGTATCCCAATTAAAAGATATATTGCAGCACATAATATTCTACCAGAAGAATGTGCAAAGCTAGTGGACACAATGCCTAGCAGAATAAAAGCTGTTATAACTAATAAAGGCGATGTAACTCAATATTAAATTTCGGCCGAACTATTATGACCCGACCGTTGGACCACAGTTTTTGTTTTAACTTGTACTTATTTGGTTACTTTAATAAAGTATGCAGTTTTTGTATTTTTAAAGTCCATATTTTAAACTAGTGAAAAAAAATATAGAAATTTCTCACCATTCGTGCAGATTTTATCATTTGTTAAGACGTTTAATTGAAATTTTAAGCCGGCCGACCTATTATGAGCCTGGGCTCGTATTTGACAAAGTAAAATGTCATTATATTTGTTTACAATTTTATCTATCAAAACGTTTTGCTTTAAGTTATCATTACTGGCAATGGGGAATTATTCACAGGAAGAGATGATAATAGTATTATTTTAATGAAAACTATATATTATAATTTCTGATAGGTAAAATGTCAAAAAAATTGTTGAGATTTTATTTGAATGTGGCTAACCCTATAAAGAAATAAGTTTTATAAATAAATAGATAAATATATCAGCACGGCATATTACCCATTTCTGGGTGAGCCAATCTGCGTTATCACAGATATCGGATATCGGTAATGATGATGACATATAGTTCCGTGCGTGCGCTTACCAGGCATCACCCCACGGGCATTCATTGCTGGCGTGGAGAGTGCACCACAGGGGTCACTTTGCCATATAAAATTCGAAATATTTGGTATCGGTCGGGATCGAACCCGGTTTCCCAGATTCGTGACCAGACACTCAGGTACTCGGCCATGGGATCCCATACTAAGTTTTATAAAATTTTAAATTCAATTTTCTCGGTTAGCAAAGATGCAAAAGAAAATGTGATTATTGATTTAGATGCAGAATTTAATTCTCCTCAACATAATATTTGAAGTATTTTTGTCTAAAATTAATGGGCCACTTTTGGGCAAGGAACAACTGTTTTCCCATGTTAAACGCCTATAGCCCGATTTTCGTGTTACACCCGGTATAATAATTGTATTTTCGCTAATTGCACTTTTAAATATATTTTTTTTTTTTAATAAAATATCATTAAATTTTATCTCGCCGAATTACACCGCTAACATTTTATATTCTTCTGATAAATTTCAATTTGACAACTCAACTTTGTAACCTGACAGCAAATTGACACTCGTAAACTATTTTAAAAATAAATTCACTGTTTTCTTGTCAAATTGCTAGGTAACAAGGTTTTGTTGACCCAAAAGATATTTATCCAGTACGCTACCTTTTTTGCCGCCCGAGGCGAACTTTCTTTCATTCCGCCCCATATGGGTATTGAAAATATAATTATATAAATAACAAACATAACGACGAATATTATTTTAAAATTAAATAACTACTTCTACAGGCTCGCCATTAAATTCTATGAAACTATAAGTCGGTTAAATTAAGGTAAAGTTGCCCTATTAGTACACCATTTAAAGATGTATATGTTTTTCCCAAAAAAAATCATAGGTCACTAGGTACATAAAAAAATCTGATTATTATTTATGTAAATAACTACTAAAGCTAAAATAATATGGAATTTTGGTTTGCACTCTTTACAACACTTTTTTTATTATATTTCGAACGACTATGCTCAATTTCTTTTATCTCTAATAAATTTCGAGTTATTAGATTAAAATTAAGATTTTATATTGACGCCATATTGGATATTTACATTTTTTTTTGCTTTTTAAGGATATAGGTACAACTTATTAAAATCTAGCAGTGATAAAAAAATTAGCATGGATATTCGAAAAAAAGAAAATAAAAAAAGCATCTTAAAAACCAAAATTCTATATTATTTCAAATTTTGCAATTATTCACATAAATAAAAATCAGCAAAATTTGAATTTTTGCATTTATCTAGTGGCAATAATTATTCGTGTATAACAAATATATTTTTAAAATGGTCTACGAATGGGGTAACTGTGCCCTAGCCTACTGTAACCGACTCTTATAATTTCCGGGAACCTAATAGCATCGAAAAACGGACACTTGTATATAAAAAGTAAATAACAATAATTCTGAATCTCTTTGATGAAGTTCTTCGGTTTAGTATACAAGTATATACAAAATATTCAATTATAGTATAGTATACTTATTTCCTAAACATCTCCTAATCTGAATCACAGCTTTTGCAAACATAAATTGATCTATTTCTTTTTTAATATGGGCACAGTTATCAATTATTTCATCATGTTGGTCGTTATCGTGCATAATAGCTATTATTGCTAATCCAGATTGCCTTTCTTAAAGCAATGAAGTCCGTAAATGTGTTTGTAAAAAAGTATATTTTTTTCATAATGGGTTTATAAAGTGTCTTTTTTAAAAAATAAAAATGTGGAAAAGTGCATTTTTTTAAACGCAAACGAATGAAATAATGCACCATTATGGACTTTTATTTCACACTTTTATTGCAGACGTCAAAAAAATGGAATGGAATTCGAGTTAAAAGTACCTTATTTCACTTATAGGATTTGACAAACTCGCCTACGCCTGCTGTTTGATCGGTCAAACTTTCCTATTCATGAAATAAGATTATATTTTTTACTCCTGTTATTATAATTATTTAGTAATTTTAAGTTTGCAGTAATTTTTGTATTTATTAATAAACAAAAAATATTTACAAATTAAAAATTTCTCTCTTGCCGTCGATCGAAAAAAATGCCGGGCTTTAAAAGTGCCGCCCCTTAAAAAGTGCCGCCCTAGGCGGACGTCTCGCCGCCTCGCCCCTAGCGCCGGCCCTGCACGTTTTTCACTCACACTATAAAACAAAAACGGAGGATCCCCCCGACATGCTTTCTCTTCTCTTTGTTCACAATCAGGGCGCATTTCAGTAGCAGTAATATACAGGATGTAAGAGCTAAACGAGCTACCTCAGATAATTTCTACTTATATTATTAAAAATACAATAAAATACTATAAGACTAATTAACTTATCCTGGACATCTGCATTTTGCCAAATCAGGTGAATGTGGCAGGTGTTCTATTACTTTTATTTATCTTTTACAAAAAGTTCCAACCAATTTAATTTTTCCTCAACTTAATTTCAAATAGCATAATTAACTGTTTATAATAATGCATTTTTTATTTATTCTCAATATTTCTAGCGTGACGTTTGTATATACAGTATGTTAAAATACTTAACAAATGCGATTTTTAATAATAAACACAATAATAATAACAATTGTACTCTCGAATATTCCAATTGAACTCGATCGGGAATTTCTGCCCCTCTTCCTTTTTCCCTTATGGTTGGTATCCGGCGCCCTGTTACTACCTGTAGTGATAGCACGTACTTTAGAATTCTATCATAGAAAGCAGGCGAATGCGATTTTACTTTTACGAATCTTGGTAGCATGCACTTAAGAATTCTATATTCGCTTTATGTTTCGGATATTTTTGAATTTTATACTATTAAAATAAAAAAAATATTATACAGTTATATACCGTGAGTATTTTTTAATGTGAAACATTTGATTTGTCATATCCATGGTTACGACTCGACATTTAATTGACAGCAATGTAATTGCCTGTCCCATTTAAAATGAAACATAAGGGACGAATTTGACAGAAGTATTAAATTTAAATATTGTAAGAAATTTAGCCGAGTCAGAAAACCACTCGAGAGCACTAAACATATTTCGGACACAAGGTGCACACAATATTTTTTCTATAACTAAATTTAATTTTTAGAAAATAAGTATAATTATTTAAAGAAAATTAACCTCTAATGACATCTTGTCAATATGACAGATAACCGTTGAATTTTCCAATAAGTTCCACTTGACGTTTGATTGACAGCAATGTATTTGCCTGTCTCATTTAAAAAGAAATAAATTTGACAGAAGTATTATATTTAAATATTGTAAGAAATTTAGCTAAGACAGAAAATCTCTCGGGCACAAGGTGCACACAATATTTTTTTTTACAACTAAATTTAATTTAGAAAGCAGGTAGGTATAATGATTTAAACAAAATTAACTTCTATTGACGTCTTGTCAAATGTCAAATTCGTTCCCTATGTTTCACTTTAAATAGGACTGGCAAATACATTGCTGTAAATGAAATGTCAAGTCGTAATATATGACAAATCCAATGTTTCACGTTAAAAAATACTCACGGTATAATAATAGTCCAGTCAATAAAGGTTTTTACCCTATAAAAGGTGGGGAAAAAACGATTTTAAATATGTTGTTTGGGTCGAGACGGGGATGAAAAATTCAAATTTGTGACCTTGGGGAGGCTCGGCGTGAGCCGCCATCTTGGATCAAAGGTGCAAAATATGAGTTTTTCGTTATTATCTCGAAAGCAGTGGCCCGTATCAAAATTTTACAAGTATACAAATTTAAAGCTCATTACTTTTTGTACAAAAAGGGTTCTTGCATTTTTTTTTTTACCTAGGATGAACTTTTAAAGAGTTATGTTCAAAAATAGGTAACCAGAACAACAATTTATGAAAGAAGGTTTAACCGCTCAAAATATACACAATATTAATTTTCTAATACTTAGTCTAACAGATTTTGTTATTTGTAACATTTTACATTTGTCGTGGCATCAAAAGAAGTAAATTATCGATGATTTTAAATAATTTTTGTCAGCGCTTTTTTACAAATTCATCAACCACTCTGACCCGGTTAAAGATGCGGTACCGCGGTTTAAAAATATTAATTCAGGTTGGAATTCTCCTTCGTGTCATGTTAAACGATTTTTGTTCCGATGAGCGGTTAACGAATTATTAACAATTTAAACTTGTATGAAATTTCACTAAAATTTTAAACACCTACAAATCGGCTTAGTTTTCATTTTTTCTTCTGAAATTTCAGCACCAGGGGCCGCGGAGCCGGGGGGGCAGAGGGGGCTTCAGCCCTCTCTGTAAAATTTCAGAGGGGGCTTAGCCCCCTCTGATCAAATCTGAAATTGGCCTCCAAATTTTCTTTTTTTTATAGATAACAAAACCAAATTTTAATATATTCTTTTTGTAACTTCCCGCATGAAGTTTTTTCGTTTTATTTACGTCGTGTATCAATTCGTGGAGCTTCGTGATTTTATAATTCGTTACCATGTCAACTTGTTTATTTGAGACCCTTAGGACGCAAGGCAAAGCGCGCGGCGCGCTGTACTGTTGTGTTATGTTTCAATTGCTGACCGGTAATATTCACTCAAAATTTTATTCACCCTAACTGCCTAACTAACTACTATAGCTACAATTTAAAAATACATTAGAATTATCAAAAAACCATAATTAAATAGCTGAAAAAGAGGATGCCCAGCAAAGCAAGGACAAAACTGCCGGAGACGAAAAATTTATTTTTTTGAAATTTTATAGATATTGGCATAAAAAAAATAATACTTAGATAGCCGCAGAGGCAATTTAATAAAAATATTGATTGGTAAAGGGAGTTACATAAAACATTTTGAGCCCCCCCTGAGATAAAATCGTTCCGCGGCCCTTGTTCAGCACGTATTAAATGCACAATAAAGCTTATCTTTATTCGTGTTTAAATTTCGGAAGAATAAATGAACACTAAACTGATTTGCAAATGTTTAATATTTAAGTGAAATTTCACATAAGTTTAATTTGTTAACACGACATGACACGAAGGAGAATTCCAAACTGAATTAAAATTTTAAACCGTGGTCACAGAATAGACATATACAGAAGCGACACTCCTTGTCTACATCATTGTTGTTGCGATTTGATGTTTATGACCTTGAACTTTAAATTTGTTGGCAAATTGACGCGTGAAATTTAAATTGTTTTAAATGGTAAAAGAAAAATTAGAACACAAAAGTACTAAAATTTTAATTTTATTAACGAATTAAGAAGAAATCATAAAATAAACACATAATCATGTTTTTATTGAACAAATACGTGAATTTTACAAATTCAATACAATGCAGAATTTTCTATATCTTTGACGTGGGAAACACAAACGTCAGATTCAATGAATATATCCCAAATATCCTTCTCCATCAAATTTTCTCTTCCTCAGGCCTTGAGCCACATTTTACACCTATATTTATTAAGTGAATATACATTTTGCATGATATGGAAGTATAGTTTTGCATTACTTACATTTATGGATCTTTCGGAAACGAAAAAAACTTACATTTCGCTTTCTCCATTTTTTAAATCTCCTTATACAGTTCTTATATGAACAAACAAGTCCTCCCGATTCTACCTTTTTTCCATTTTATTAGAAACTAACACCACTTCTAAAATTCACAAACGGTTCACAGAATGACATATGTCAAAAGTGAGAAGACATGTTTTAGCCATAACCCTAAAATACATGGGCGTGACAAGCTGAGACAACAGTTCCTCCAGAATATGTGAAATATAATGATTTTCTTTATGATAACGATTTTTCCTATCGTTTGTTGAAAAAATAACATGTTTGTTCTTATTAGAAATCAATTTGTGTTTCTCAATATATTTTTATTATTGACCCCAACAGAAAATGTTCTCGTCGAGATAATGAAAAGATCAAAGAATCGTAACATACGAAGATATGCCGAAACAATCCGATTTCATCCGATTAGCCTTTTAAATTTGTTGGCATACTCTTTCTCTCTCTAATTTTCGTTTCTCTCTCTGACTGTCGCTTCTGTATGAATGTCTATTCTGTGCCGTGGTACCGTATCTTTAACCGGGTTAGAGTGGTTGATGAATTTGTAAAAAAGCGCTGACAAAAATTATTTAAAATCATCGATAATTTACTTCTTTTGATGCCACGACAAATGTAAACTGTTACAAATAACAAAATCTATTAGACTAAGTATTAGAAAATTAATATTGTGTATATTTTGAGTGGTTAAACCTTCTTTCATAAATTGTTGTTCTGGTTACCTATTTTTGAACATAACTCTTTAAAAGTTCATCCTAGGTAAAAAAAAAAAATGCAAGAACCCTTTTTGTACAAAAAGTAATGAGCTTTAAATTTTTATTCTTGTAAAATTTTGTAAGGCAAAGGTCTTTTTTGGTCTCCATTGACTGGACTATAAATATTTAATGGCCGTTTGCACCAACGTAACTTAAATATTAAACTCGGCTTAAATTGACAATATTGCATCGAAGTGAAATGTCAAATGAAATATAATATATTGCTGTCAAAATTTCGATTTGCATTTTTTTGTTTAAGCCTAGCTTAAAATTTAAGCATTGATGGTGCAAATGGGCATTAATTACATATAAATTAGATTTGAATAGAATTGTGGCAAAATAATGATGTTATTTTGACACTTTCGCTTCGAGTCTCATGCTTGCAGACGAATATTTTGAGACACACATGCTACCAAATTTTCACTTCGTGGCGAAAAGCGAAAACAAATGTCTCATTTGATAGAATTCTAAAGTGCATGCTGTCAGTACTGAGCATATTCTAGCATAATTCCGTGATAGAATTTACTAGAATTACCTGTCTTCGTAGTTATTATTATTAATAGTTTTTTGTAACGCATGTCTCAAAAGTTTTGGCACAAATTTCAATGGCTGCAAATAAAGCAAAAATGACAAATACCAGATTGGCTTTGGACAAAATAAGTGTTTATTCACTTTGTCATTAATTTGACAGCTCACATTTTAAATCAGTTGCTTTAAAATGTATTTATAATTTGGTTGGACGGATGCCTAAGCCTGATATCATTCGGATTTGTGAAAATAATAATATCTCGCGTAGAACAATTTATCGAACAATAGCCGAATGTGAACAAGGAATATCTTGTCTAAATATCCCAAAAAGTGGAAGACCAAGGAGTTTTACACCACATAGTGCGGAAAGATTGGTAAGAAGAGCAAAAGACAGAGTTGAGATATCCGTAAGGAAATTAGCGAGAGAGTACCATCCTTCAAAGGCTACAGTATCGTGAGAAATAAAAAGAAATGGTTTAAAAAGACGAAAGTGTTCCAAATATACCCCAAATCAATTAGCACGGATGCCATGGTGCTGTCGTGAACTAAGGCGCATACATTTTGCTGATGAGAGAATTATTATTATGAACAATGAAAAATAATTTACTCTTCCTAACTCGACAGTCAAAGGAAATTATGGTATTTATACGGAAAATAAAGAAGAGTGTCAAGACTACGCAAAACACAAAGAAAAAGCAAAATTCGCTGATAAGGTTTTAGTTTGGTTTGCCATTTCGATTAAAGGGATATGTAGGATTTATGTTGGGGCGAGTAAGGGTCGAAGCTGTAGACAGTGAGGGATATATTAATAACTGTCATTAATAACTGTCTTACCAAATTAGTTAATTTTATACGCGAACATCACGCTGGAGACGAAGTAATGTTCTGGCCTCACTTGGCATCCTGTCATTATGCCAGGGAATTTAAAATTGGCTTAGTCATAACGATATACCCTTTATTCCCAGAAATGATAATCCACTTCATTGAACTCAAGCTCGCTCAATTAAAAATTTTTGGGCACTTTTATCTCGTAAGTTGTATGGTGGAGGGTGGCAAGTTGAAAACGAAGAACTAAGGCGTATAATTTTCAGAAAGATAAGAAAAATTGATGTCCAAGTCCTCCAGAATCTGATGAGAGATCTTCGCCGAAAATTGCGCCTCGTTCAGCAGCACGGGCCCCTTAATTTAATTTAAGTTATTAATTTAGTTAGTATCTAAGTAGTTAATTATAGGAAATAATAAAAGGTTAAATAATAGATATTTGTGCACCAAGTGAGTTAAATTCTTCGATTGAATAAACATTCTTAGCCCACGTGGTTTATAAAATATTTTATTCAATTTTGGCGAAATAATAAAAACCATTATATTTAACTTTGACAAAATAAAATACTAATCATTCAGTAGGCTGGTCAGGATAATTGTCGATGATAGACGTCAAGTCATCTATTTAAAAATCATTATTGTCTGTCATTTGTGTCGTGAAAATAATGAAAATGGCTGATATCTAATAAATACTGTGGTGAGTGTTATTTTCGTGCCTGATGTTATTTTAAATGCATTATTTGTTGCAGAGTGAGTTTCAAAAATTTGTGAGTGATTTAAAAAAATTAATTCACTTGTGAATAAAATGTTCCTTATAATTGTTGCTATGGAGTTAATAATGACAGTTTAAAACGTCAAAATTGAATAAAATTATTTATTCTAAAAATATATGGTTAAATATTTTGTGCCGAAACTTATGAGACATATACGTTATCAGTAATCTAGAAACTGTACTTTTACGAGTGTGAGGCCCAAGCCTTTAAAATACAAGTAGTTTCTCGGCATATGATTCGTAGTGGCAGCAAGCACTTTAGAATTCTATCATAGAAAACAAGCGAATGCGATTTTACTTTTACGAATCTTGGTAGCATACACTTTAGAATTCTATATTTGGATTTTGTTTCCGGAATATTCGGGTTTTGTACTATTGAAATAGAAAATATTATGACAGCTGCATAAAACAAATATATAAATTGAATTTGAATTGAATTGTGACAAAATAATAACGTTAGTTTAATATTTTCGCCTCCAGTCGTACGCTTGCAGGCGAATATTTTGAGACACGCTGACACGCATGCTACCAAATTTTCGTTTCGTGGCGTAGAGCGTAAACAGTTGCCTCATTTGATAAAATTCTAAAGTACGTGCTGCCACTGCAGATGTATTAACTTTAAATGACATTAGATTAACAAATATAACTTGAAAATTCATTAACATTTTTTATCTGTTTTACATTTCAAGTTCAGATATATTAGTTACTTACATTTAATTTGAATTATGTGCTTTTAATTTATAATAAATAATTTAGTATTAAATTTTTTTGCTAATCCTTGTGTAGAAAA
Source organism: Ophonus ardosiacus (assembly GCA_943142095.1). NCBI lineage: Eukaryota > Metazoa > Arthropoda > Insecta > Coleoptera > Carabidae > Ophonus > Ophonus ardosiacus. Next base: position 20,967,959 of record OW964836.1, read on the forward strand.
CACTTATACATTGACGTTTGACCAGAATAATATTTACTTATAACTATAAAAACCACTATCTTTTTGCCGGTAAAAAGTGTTTCTGAACGATTAGACTTCTGTAATACTACTTATACCGCAGGGTGGCACAAAAAGTATATTTGTTTCCTTCTAGATTTCTTCAGCCTACATTCGTGAAGAAATGATAGACCTCGGTAAAGATTTCTCATTGGAAGAATACATCGCAGAACTGGCTGCAGCTCCAGATGAATTCGTCAGCAAATCATTCCCAGACTTCAGCGCCAATCCTTATCGCAGTACCATCTACAAGTCTGTATTAAAAACATTTCAAAAGATAAAAGACATGAATACCGAAAAATCTAATTTAGCTTTAAATATAATACAAGTTTGTTCATATTTGTATACTGAGAATATACAATTGAACGATTTAAAAGAGGTTCAATTTATAAATAAATTCTTAGAAAATTATAAACATCCACTAAAAGATTTAAAAAGAGCAGTTTCGTTGTTAAACAATTATTGTTTTATTAACTTCAATGATGATCAAATCTCTATGCATCGGTTAATACAAGAAATTTTAATTTTTCATCAAAATAACAACCAAGAGCACTGTTTCTATACTGCCTGTTTAGAATTCATTTTATCCTTTGAGAATGAATACCACAGATATTCTGTAATCAGTCACTCTGACAAAAAAGTTGATACTTTTTTCGAGTTTTACACTAATCGTAAAGAAAATTTCTTTACAACAGATATGTTTTTTAAGTATCTTGTTATCTCAGGAAGTGTAATAACATTAAAAAAATTACTAGAAGATGTGAAAGACAATAGTGCATTAGTAATAAACGAGTTTCTACTGTTACATGAAGCAGCAGCAAGTAGACAACATGAAGTACTGGAATTGTTGTTGAAGTTCGGTGCTGATGTGAACAAAAAAAATCCAGATGAAGAAACAGCGATTTTTGAAGCAGTTATTAAGTTAGATCTCCATGCAGTTGAAGTAAGTAAACCGAGATAATAAAACTTCAAATATAATAAATGAATTAAAAAAAAAAAAAAACTCTGGTACTATTAAACGAGTACACTGGGTTGAAAAGTGCGCGACCCAACATAAAAAAGAGGCTATTATTGTTTAATACACTAACTTCGTATTACAGATGCAACTAATAACCGATAACTAATTGCAATCCGGCCAGCTTATTATAACTCGGTTAATAACATATGCGGTGAGCACCGGATAGTGATGAGGAAAAGAAATTTATACCGGGTGTCCACAGAAAACAAGGCACCCTTATTAACTGCTTTATTTATAAAAATGTTTAATTGCAAATTTATATGCCCAAACTTAACATATGTATGTGGCATCGATTTTATGTATAAATGATAAATATATCACTTTCAGTTTAACTTTATATTTTAAAGGAAATGTAGAAATATACAGTATTTCTACATTTTTGGACGTTAAATTCTTAATGCAATAGGTGTCACCAGTCAAATTCTGCTGCAAAAAAACTTAAGAACAATATTTTTTGTTATTTTTATGCAAATTGATATATGAAAACATTAACCTAATTATAAAATATTACATTGCATCACACATTTTTTTACCTCTCGCTAAAAGACGTATTGTTTCATGCTAAAAATCGCATATCCGGATTTTACTGGATAAGCACGTTTTAAGGTCATAATTCGATTATAACATTTTTACGATGATGTCCCTGTGTGTGAGAGAGAGTTTGTGTTTGTGTGTGTGTGTCTGCAGGTGTGTGTGTGTGGATGTTGGAATCACGGTTTCTCAAATACTATAAGACAAAAAATATTTAACTGCAGTTTCCGCAATCTGACATTCCTTGGAAGAGCTGATTAGATTTTGGTAACAATTGGACAACCGGAAATAATAGTTTCTTTAAAAAAAATCTTCTAAATATAATTTTTTGGAAATATTTGTTATCACAAATACTGAACAACATAAAATTCTCCATCTAGTACACTTAAAAATTTTATTATATCTTTTATAGATAAAGATATAGAATAATCTTATGTAATATATCGCAGAAGCTAAGGCACTAAGGAAACCAGTTGACAAATTCAAATTTTTATAACATATTTTGTAAATTTGTAGTTTCTTTAAAATACCTCGTAGTACAATTTAGTTGAAATACTATGCAAAGTTACCGCCTTCTCGAGGTGTGGGTAAAAAAGAAGAACATTTGTATTTTTATAAACACATATTCATTCATATATTTTTGGGGCTGGAATCAGCCCTGCCAATTTAACTGTTCATAACGTTTTTCACATATAATACATTTTCCGACGTCGTATTTCTGGCCACACCTGTCATGAGGATTGTTCGTGAATGCCCTGGTGTAAAAGTTTTCAATATTAAAGATTGGCTGATGATGGAAGTTTTCCAGCTTCCGAAACGTTCCAATACATTGAATATGTGTTTATAAAAATACGAATGTTCTTCTTTTTTACCCACACCTCGAGAAGGCGGTAACTTTACATAGTATTTCAACTATATTTTGTAAATGTCAGATGTTAGTGTCAAAAATCCACAGTTTTAGTGACATTCTGAAAGCTTTTTCTGGGAAGTACATTTAATCTTTCTTATTGTTTTATTAACTAAATATTTAAAATTGTAGGTAAAATGCATATATCCATCAGAAATACTGCCAATCTGGTTAATGAGTCGGAAGAATCTCCGACATTTAGGAACTTCCTCATACAATGAAAAATAGATATAATTAGAATTGTATGTGTGCAGAAGACATGTTAAATACAATAAAAAATAATATTTGGGTAAAGTTCTGTATTTTTTTACCTCCCGCTACCCTTGGTAAGGGAGGTATAGGGATCGTGCTAAAAATCACTTATCGAGATTTTAGTAAATGACCACGTTTTAAGGTCCCTAGAATCCAAATTTAACATTTTCACGATGATGTCTGTATGTGTGTATGTGTGTGTGTATGTATGTATGTATGTATGTATGTGTGTGTGTGTGTGTGTATGTGTAGGGATTTTGTCTTCACTCTAACTCAAATACTATCATTCAGAAAATTCTGAAATCTTGTATTTCTATCACATTCTAATAAGAAAAGAAGCCATTAGATTTTGGTGTAAATCAGATAACCGGAAATGGCACTTTACCTGAAGCTCATAATGATTTTTCTTCAAAAAATACCATTAAATGCCATTTTTTCGCATTTTGTCGTTATGAAAATTAAAGATTATTGAATTTTCTACAGGAATACATTAATACTTTTTCTATATATTTTACAGATAAATTTAAAAATAATTTTTTTTACAAGTCCCGAAGCCTAAGAAAAACACAATTCCTTTGTTCCACAGTTCATATTTCAAATGAATGTAACTGACATTAAATGTCACTGTCAAAAAACTAATCACTTCAAATTAATAATAGTGACATTTTAAAAAGAAAATAGTAAATAAGGCAATAGTTTTATGCAATGGAACCGTTTGCAGTGTTAGTAAATCCGTAAGTATGTATTTAAATTAATAAAAATTAAATAGCGGGAGGTTTTGTGTTGGCCACATCAGATTTTTTGTTATAAAACGACGGTTTGTTAGCGAAATGTAATACAATACTTATATAACATAAAATGGAAAAGGCGAGAGATATTGTGCAGGCCACAACAGATTTTTTAAATTATAGTTACGCATTTTAATTGTCGCATAAACAGATAATTTCAGCAGAAACCGTCAGTGTCCAAGTTATACGATTCAATTGTTTTACATTAAGCCAAAGACAACTTTTGTTGTTTTAATTTGATTTTTTACCTCCCGCTACCCTTGGTGAGGGAAGTATAGGGATCGTGCTAAAAATCACAAATCGAGATTTTAGTAAATGACCACGTTTTAAGGTCCCTAGAATCCAATTTTAACATTTTCACGATGATGTCTGTATGTGTGTGTGTATGTGTAAGAATTTTGTCTTCGCTCTAACTCAAATACTATCATTCAGAAAATTTCGAAACCTTGTATTTATACCCTATTCTAATATGAAAAGAAGCCATTAGATTTTGGTGTAAATCGGATAAACCGAAATAGTACTTTACTTGAAGTTCATAATGATTTTTCTTCAAAAAATACCATTAAATGCCATTTTTTTCGCATTTTATGCCATTAAGAAATTAAAGATTATAGATTTTTCTACAGCTATACACTACACTAATACTTTTTCTACATATTTCACAGATAAATTTAAATTTTTTTAATCCCGAAGCCTAAGATAAACACAATTCCTTTGTTACACAGTTCATTTTTCAAATGAATGTAACTGACATGTAAACGTCATTGTCAAAAAACTAATTACTTCAAATTAATAATAGTGACATATTAAATAATAAAGAAAATCGTAAATAAAGCAATAGTTATATGCAATGGAACATAATATAGTTTGCAGCATTACTAAATACGTAGGTATGTATTTAGATTAATAAAAATTAAATAGCGGGAGGTTTTGTGTTGGCCACATCAGATTTTTTTTGTAAAATTTTTTGCAGAAAAACTTTCTTTGCTATTATGTCACTTCCGGTTAAACCGATATGTTAAGGTTACGCATATAAATTTTCAATTAAATATATTTTTAAATAAAGAAGTTAATAATGGTGACCCGCTTTCTTTGAACACCCGGTAAAATAAATAATAATTTGTACTTACATATACAGTGTGTCCCATTTAGAGGTGCCACCATTGGGATCTCGAGAACTATAAGAGATACGATGTCGGTTAAATGGAACTTTTTGTGTGCGTTTGGGAGGCAATCTCAGATGTGCTTTTGTTTTTCCAAAAATTCTCATAGGGCACTAGATAATGACGGAAAACTGAATATTGTTGATTTTTTCTTTTTCAAATAACTTCTAAATTATTAATAATTGAGAAAAACGTTTCAAATACAAAAGATAGATATTTTTATTAACTAACCAGTGGCGTACGAAATAAATTTTTATATCCGTAAATTTTCGAGATATAACACAAACTTATATTTTTTTAAATGGAACCCATATCTGATTTTAGTCTAAAAAAAATCATAATTTTTTTCTCTTTTCAACGATGTAAGGGTTATTATGTTTTATATTTATTTGTTTAAGTTAATAAAAATATCTATCTTTTGTATTTGAAATGTTTTCTCAATTATTAATAGTTTAGAAGTTATTTGAAAAAGAAAAAATCAACAATATTCAGTTTCTCGTCATTATCTAGTGCCCTATGAGAATTTTTGGAAAAACAAAAGTACATCTGAGATGGCCTCCCAAAGGCACACAAAAAGTTCCATTTAACCGACATCGTATCTCTTATAGTTCTCGAGATCAAAATGGTGGCACCTCTAAATGGGACACACTGTATACACAAACCGAGAATTCCGCCTACCAATAATGTATTAAACATGTGCGGCGGAATACGTATATTTTTACCTTTCGTCACCTTTACGTAAGGAAGGTATTGTCTTTAGTCAAAATATTCGATGGTGAATTTTTAATGAATAAGCACGTATTGGGGTCTCTAGAATACGATTTTACTATTTTCATTATTATGTCTGCGTGGGTGTGTGCGCGCGCGTTTGTTTGTGTGACGATAATTTCGGCCGCGGTAACTCCAATACTAGAATTCTAAAAATTACAATTTTTTCGTATTCTTCATTCTTACATTCATATGCAGATTTGCTTAGATTTTGGCTACAATTGGGCAACCGGAAATACCCTCATTTGTAACTTTTAACAGTTTTTCTTTGTTATTGTAAATATTAAAGATTGCTTTATTCTCTATACGGTTTGACTACATTTAATATTTCATATTCAATGGATATAGAGTTAAAGAATTATAAAGAAATAAAATTTCGTATATCAGCCAGCTCTACTATAACCATGGAAACGGCTACTCTATTAAGAAAATTCTGATTGACATTATGTCTGTGTCAAATGCAATTTACATGGTACGTTCGTGAAATACTTTTACTGTAAATATATAATCTTTTGCAAGTAATTTACTGTATGGAATTTGTACAAAATATATAGAATTGACGGAAAGTAATGTGCTGGTCACATCAGATTTTTTATGTTTATTTCCGTCGATTGCACTATGTTCTTTTGTAACATGGAAATTCCATAGCAAATATTAAAAATGTATAAGTGCACTAATTATGTAATAGTTATTAACGTCATTAGGCCGATATATCTGTCATACTGAACAACTTTTTTGGTTAATTTATAAATTCTCCTATACAACTATCTATCAATATACTGTTATTTTTCTATGTACACCTGATCCTTAATTGTAGGCGACTGTTAAAAAAATAAATTCTATTTTTTCATTTTTGTTTTTAGTCCTGATATGTCATAATAACAGTATGGTATTACGAGAAGATTTTAATACTTTAATATCGTATTAAAAATGAAAAAAGTAAAATAAAACTCGGAGAAGTTTTCAAGTTATATAAAGAATTTGTGGACGCGTTGGAAAATAGTACAGTGTGTTCAAAAAACCAAATCGGAAAAGAAATATATGTCTGAACATTATTCAATTTAAAAGCCAAGTTGTCAAAATTGAATTTGAAATGTAATTTTATTGAAATTGATTGTAACAGACAAAATAATATTGTCATTCGCAGTTTTCTACTTTATTTCTATTTCTAAAACAAGATTCAAGAAGAAAAGCTTTGATTTCTTTAAATAACATTTTTGAAAATATCTTTTGTCAAATTGACATTTAATTAAATATTAAATACTTTTAAATATAAACATCCGTGTCTTTGTTCATAACCTACTGCGAGAATTTTTTTTAAATACACTGTTTATTAACATAAGATAAAGAAGGCAACCTAAACCTATTGTAGCACAAGGTAGAAATTCAGATACGAGAAATATAAAACTACGCAACTTGAAGTTCATAGCTATTAACGCACCTAGGAATTTTATGAGCGAGTGATTGTTCACATGGATTGGGTGCCTGAGGGGCATTTCGTTAACCAAGCATATTACAAGAAGGTTTTGATAACCCTTTATACACGGGTGAGAAGAAAAAGGGCTAAAATATGATAAATTCTCCATGAAGACAACGCGCCGGAACAAAACGCCCTGTCCGGCAAGACATTTTTGACGCAATATAAAATTACCGTGTTGGTACATCAACCATACTCACTTGACTTAGTGCCATGTACCATGTGACTTGCTTTTATTCCCAAATTGTAATTCTGCGTTAAGAGGCACCAAATTCAGGGCCAAGATGTTGTTATAGAAAAGCGGCAGAGCTTATGGACAACCTAACAAAAAAGGCCTGCATGCATTGCTTCCAACAATGGAATATTCGTATCGAGCGCAATATTTGTTTTGTGTAATTTTATACATTGTCAATGTTCTAAGATCAGTCTTGTTATTTTGTAGCCACACCTCGTACCTATTTCGCAATTTTTTGAAAATTGATAATTTCAAATTATTACTTACGAAAGAAAAACTGGCGGTTCCTACTTTGTTAAAGATTATAATAAAATTATATAGTCAACCGGACGTCTTTCTGGACTCTAGGATTTGACCCATATTTCCAGATATTTTCTACCCCCATATTTCGTATAATTTTATAATTCTGTATAATTTTTTACCTCCCGCGTTCAATAAGCTCAACAAAACAAGTAACCGAAAGTATAATTTGTTGAACGATTTTGCTAACCTAGCATTTTCTTGATTTGCTTGTAAGCAGCCTAAGCAACAAATATCTCGCTTGTCTTGCTAACTGTCAAATAGAATGGACAGAAATACGAATTATACAAACATGAAGTTAACTTGTACTGTTTCTATTTCTTTATAAGGTGTATGTTTGTCAACCGCATGATAAAAAGACTTTCAGAGTTTTGTGATGGATGTTTGTTGTAGAGCTGTTTTGACCTCTGGCATGATTTTTGGGCTGAGTAATCTTAACTTCTCTGTGTTATTAACCTAACGACATCAGCATGTCGACTTCTCCGTTGTTTGAAAACACCATGTTGTCACATTCAAAAGGTATAGTGCGGGACACGAATCTTGACCTGAAGGATAAGGGAAAGAAATATTCATATCGTGATATTCCATAAATGCCGTCAAATAATAATTATTACGGTAACTTTGCGCTTCTAACTCATTTGTGTACGGTTATGATCAAAGTGTAAACAAGACAGGAACTGATACGAACACCAATTGTGTACCAATTGCATAAATCAACTGCCAATATAAGAAAGGTACGGTTCTTCTTTCGTGTCCCGCACTATAAATGCAAGTATGACACATTGATTAAAAGTTAGAAATGTCAAATTAAACAAGTGAAAAACAGGAATAAGATGATTATGCAACGATGAATGTGGAAAGTATTTCGATTATTTTAACAATTTTTAGTATTTATTTCGTAAATAATACATAATACAGGTAATTTACTTTAACATGCAGCATTATGGTCAATCACTTCCATGGTTACAAACTACTGTCAAAAAATGACAGCAATGTAATATATGTCCAGTTTAAAATGCAACATACAAAATTTGTAGTTACGTATTATCAACACTAAGTTCTAATAAATTAGCATGCACTATTAACAAAATAGTCGGTTTGAAAAAACAATGACAGCATATGCTGCAATACTAATTCTATTTTTCAGCTGCTGTACAGTCATTCGATCCCCATTAAATATTTTTGATTTTAAGTAACACCAAATAAAATATTCGTTTGGTTCCAGATCCGGAGACCGTGCTGGCCATGGTACTCTCATATTACGGCTTATTTCTCGATGATAAAAGACGCGATTCGAAAAGGTTCTAACAGTTTAGGCATTATGAGCCGGTGCTCCGTCCTGCTGATACCACACTTCATCAAGGTTGACGTCAATATCAATTAGAGTTGGTATTATTCTTTCCTGAAGCAATTCCAGATATTTTTGAGCCGTAAGATTGCCATCTATGAAGAATGGGCCCACAATACAATTATTAATCAGCCACTTTCTGAGGTTGCTGCGTCCTGGTAGAATGGAAAAGATATAAATTCTGTCTGCTCCAATAGCAACAGTTCTGGGAATTAACTTCTTCATGAATGAAAAAAGTTGCTTTATGTATGAATAATATTTTTCTAAGTAGAGTATCATCTTGATTAATTTTTTCCATCATTATTTCAGAAAAAGTGCTTCTTCGTACGTCATCGTCAGCAAATAGTTCTTGATCGTTTTGATAGCGGTAACTTCTAAATTTTTTCTTCTTAAAAAAATTGTGTACTGAGCTTTTACTCACTTGCACTATTTCAGCCAGTCTTCTAATACACAACGTATTCTCCGCTTCGAACAGGTCAATAATTGCTCGCTTTGTAGCTTCTGTAAGTACATCAGGGCCGTAGCCAGAACTAAATATTAGACAGGGCTCATATTTTTTGAGCCAGGGCTTACGTATATTAGTTTTAATTTTTTTTTAATGTCTAATAGGTGCGCATATATATTAGTCTCTTTTTAAAGCAAATTTTGGGATCCTTAGGAATTTTGTAATTTAAAAATTGTGAATAAATTAGACATAATAAAAAAATGTAAAAACATTTTTATATGCAACTTTTAATGCTATACAATTTTGTATTCTGCAGTTTTTCCCGCAGAATGAACAGGCGAATAGAAAAACTAAAATCACATGTACCCATGTAATCCGATGACGCATTTTGGCATTTAGTATTTAGGTTCTATTTCACATAAATACAACTCCTAATGGTGCACTAATGACTAGAGTTCGAAAAGCGCATATTTTGCATATTTTTGACATTTGGATAATTTTAAATTATTACTTCAAAGAAAAACAACAGCAATATAATTTATTTGACATATCATTTCAATACGATGCCAATTTAGTTACGTTGGGTCAACCCAGGGATTTGTTAACTACTGGATGGAGCGAGTGAATCTTTACCATGTACCCGGCCAGATCGACAGAGATAGTCATACATAATTCCGATTTGTTGTCTTTGTTTCCGTTACTTGTCAAACCTATTGTTAGACAGGTTTGATAGATTTTAGGTTATTCTTGATATTTGACAAATAAATATGACATATTCTTATATGTGTTCTAATTTAGCGTTGCATTGGTTGTTTTCGTACTTATTTTATGTTTCATGATCAAATATACTTAAACACAATTAATTTGGACGTGAATTTGACAGATGTGAATATGACAGATATGAATATCAATTCACAAGAAATACATATATCGATATACACTTGCTCCATCCAGTAGTTAACAAATCCCTAGTTCAACCGGTCACCAAGCAATATGTGCCCCTGGTTTCGACTTGGAATGTGTGGTCTATCATTAAGAGTACATTCGGAGACAGAAGTTTTCTATACAAATTTTAGCAGTTCATGTATAAAATGGATTTATTTAGAACACAAATGAAATACATAAACATTTCTTTAAATGTCGTTTATTATATACATATTATACCTTCCCCATAAATATAATTTATTTATTAGTACGCCTGCCGCCGCCGCCACTACACTTTTACTTTTATTCTGTATGTACTTACGCGTTCGCGGCAAAATTCTCAAATGTTATTCGTACATTAGTCTTGATATACGAAATTATTCTATGTTTTCTACATGGAAGCCTGATTATTTTTACCAGGGCTCAATATTATTTTACCAGGGCTTAGCCCTGGCCAGCCCCCCTCTGGCTACGCTACGGCCCTGAAGTACATGTTGTGTGCTATTTCTCTTTCTATGGTTCGCAACGTAGCCTGTGCTGTCAAATTTTCCCACAATTCTTGAAATTGTTGCTGAATTTGGTACAGGGCAGTCAGGATATATTACATGGAATAAATCCGAAACTTGCCTTAAACTCAGGGATCCACCATTATACCATTCGAATAACTGGCCCCTTTCTTCCGTTGTATACATTACATAAGTAACTTAGTAAAATATTTGCTGTGTTTATAAATAAGTTTTATTTATGATGTTGCATTTTAAAATGGACAATTATTACATTGCTGTCATTTTTTGACAGTAATAAATAGTACCATTGAAGTGATGGAGCATATGTGGCATTTTAAAATAAATTCCCTGTATAAAAAATCTGATGTGGCCAGCACAATACCTTGCGTCAATTCTATGTATTTTGTACAAAATCCATACCAAAAGTTCCTTGGAAGAATCTATATATCCAGCAAAATTGTTAACACGAAAATATACTATTTTCTACAAATTCCATAACGAGAGTACCTTGAAATAGATTATGTAAATTCAATAAAATTATAAGACGAACATACACTATGTAAATTGGACTTGATACTGACATCTGACAATTATAATTATTTAAATATATCAGCTGTTTCTATGATTATAGCTATGCTAGCTAATTTATGAAAGTTAATCTCTTTATAATTCTTTAACTCTATATCTATTGAATATTAAAGAAAATGTATAATCAAACTGTAAAGACAATAAGATATTCTTTCATAATGGTAATCACATAAAACGTGAAAAAATGATATTTAACTGCATTTTTTTAAGAGAAACTGTTAAAAACTTTAAATAAGGGAACTTCCGGTAGACCAATTATAACCAAAACCTAATCGGCTCTTCATATGGATGTAAAAGAGGAATACGAAAGAATAAATTTTTAGAATAGGGTATTCTCTCATGATTGCCAATATTAAAATTTTATTAAAAATATTAAAGTTGGTAGCTAAATAAGAGGAATAAAACAGAAAAACATATTATAAATTGATTATTGCAAAAGATATAAAGCATTGAAATTTTGATGACGTACTAGTTGTCCTATCAATGGAAGATCAGTTGAAACCCCTACTCCATGTTTAAATGTGGTAACACCGCATCTTAAGTATGTACATACTCCGGTGTATTTCGAATCGTTCGGGAGTGTTCGTAGCACAGCTGCACAGGTGTTCTGTATTTTTGTGTTACTCACTGTGTCAGCTACTTGCTTGTTTGTTATTTGATATCCATATCTTATAACAAAATATAAAAGTTACTGTGGCAAGAATTATTTTTAAAATATTTGTATTACATTAAATACAAAATGAAGTATCTAACCATTAAGAAAATGCAATAAAATTTTATTATAACTATATAAATGATTTTAATGTGTACTTACCACAAAGAATTAGGCAAAACAGAAGTATTTCTTTAAGAAATAATATTAATAAAACTCGAACGGAAGAAACAAAGCAATAAACGTAATAAATAAACTCCCCTCCAGCTTATTCAAAATTAAACTTACGAGTCAACTTATACAAGCGCCACTAATAGTTTGAGAATGTCAAAATGTTTTCGTATTATAATGAAAAAAATGTAATCAATTACTTAGATTACTTATCTTATAATTTTCTTAAGTTTTTTGGTAATAGTATGTAATATTGTAATGAAACATATTTTATTTATTTCCTACCTTTTTCAATACTTGGTCCACTGGTACTGTACAACTAGTACGTCACTATCACGTGACACAACAAAATCAAACTTTAAAAATTAATATCTCGCTTATTAAATGGAATTTTTAACTAGGGTTTTTACAGGTACTCTTATATACCTGTTCTTTAAGAAAAAAAAATAATGAGATAATACCCTATTGTAGTTTTGGAGTTATCGTCGGCCGTTATTTTATATTTTCATTTTTGTTTTTGGTCCTGTTATGTCATAATAATAGCATGGTATTACAAAAAATAACTTTTCAATTGTTACATTTTACCTTCACCTGCTTATATTAAGGGCTTTCGGCGGATTTGCTATTACAATAATTAAATTCGTTAAGATATTCATGAGCTGTTTGACAGAAATTGATTTCGCATCGCTCCTTAAAATAATATTGAAGAACGGTACGGAAAAAAATGGCCAAACAATGTGTAAAACTTTAAACGTGAATAACTCGAAAACGTCTGGGTCTAGGGGATTTTCCTTAAAATTTACTCCGATGTCTAGATTTTGATTTTATTTAATATATGTAAGACAAATGTTTTACAAAAACGAATTTTCAAGAGCGGTGCGATAGATTTCACATCATTCAAAATAAATATTATTTCTTAATTATATGAATTTCTTTTCCTCGTCATTATGTGGAGAACAGGGAGAGGCAACTCTTGCCTGATGCGTTTTTGACCAGCCTTTAACATTTAAGCACTTAACGAGCTGAGATTTTTTTAAGATCCAATTCGTGGTGTAAAATTTTTTCAGCAATACCTACTGAAAAGCCACGTGTTTCCGCTATAAATTTTATTGTAATCTTTAAATTATTGAGTACCATGTCATAGACCAAATCATCATTTTGTTTGATCACAACTGTTTTCAGTACTCCTACACCCGGTACATGTTTACAAGAGTACAAGACTTTTAGCCCGATTCTAAACAAAACTGTAAATCTTACAAATCTGTAAGTCTGTAAATAATGAACAAAATTGCAACGAAACTAGCCACGCTTATGTATAATTTTATATGAATGCTCAAAACTAGATGTGGTTTTCTCAGTTTTTTACAGATTTACAGATCTGTAAGACTTACAGATTTGTTCAGAATTGATCTATTTCTTTCGAATTAAAAGTTTCGAGATAACTTTTTAATTACTTGATATTCACCTACTAAATCGGTCATATTATGAATTTCGTATTTATTTTTGAATAAACGCAAATACCACTACAGTGTAAAAATAAAATAATAAAAAACCTTGAACGAAACAAGAAACAAGACAGTCACTTGAAACTTTGGATGCTGCAATGTCAATAAATAACAAAAGCTTACATTTTTTTTTATTTTCACTTGTTGGTCAAACGCTAATTTGATAGATACAATAATTCGTGAAATGCCCTCCTATGTATAATATTTTTGTCGTTTCAAGGTACTAGTAGAAGCTGGTGCTATTCTAAACCTACATTCCCGTTACGGGGATACGCTTCTACATACCGCCATCACTGTATCAGGGCCACCATGGCAAGATATGCTGCAAGAGCCGACGCTGCATCTACTGCGCTTCCTGGTGCAGAAGGGCTGCGACCCACACGCTCCACAGGCTAAGCTTGGCAACACATTGCTACACAATGCCGCATTGGCGCTACGACCCAGCTTAGTGCAGGCGCTCGCGATGGAATACCATTTTGAAGTTGATACTATCAACAAGATAAAGAGGACACCGTTACATAGTGTCTCTGATGCTATTAATAAGTGGTACGTTAACATTTTCATTAAAAACAATCATATTTACGTACCAAAGGAAACCTAAAAATAAGAAGCATCATCCATGAGGAAACGCCCGAGCGGTCTGTATGATTTTTTTCATATTTCATTTAAGTTTTGTTTCATGGTTATGAGTGGTTTTCTAGTTTTAAAAATGATCGAATGTAAATTGAGGATGAACCTCAGTCGAGATGTACCTCGATTTTCAGAACGGCCAAAAACATAACCATATCTTATCGTCGTACAACAATCGATGAATTGAAGGAACCTCCTGGAATATCCTTGAGTGTGTGTCAACAAATTTCAACTAAAAATTTGCAGATGAAACGTCTCCGATCAAAATTCGTTCTACGCGTGTTTTTCGACGACCAGAGAGTCAACCATTTCAGTGTGCACTACGATTTCAAAGAACAGTCAGAAATCGATCCGGATTTTTGTAATCTAGGTCCTACATTGCTGCTGCGTTCTCTAACGAAAAACAGAACTCGATGCTAACACGTTACTTCGTTACTTTTTAATGTCCGCTATTACAAAATTGTCGAGCACTTCAAACAGCGCTTACGAAATAATTACTATGACCGCTCAGATTTTTCTCCAAGGATGATTGATACTTGGGCAACCGATCCAAAAGAGTGAAAGATGTCTAGAAAAGACTCCTAGCAGGAGAAGGTCGAAACTAGTGCCCTACTATCCGCCAAAAAAAAAAATAACATTATTTTTAGGTCGTCCCTCATATGCAAGGACGTCGCCACCTGAAAAATAGAAATTTTAGTTATTTAATTATAAATATATTTCTGATAACACGAGTTAAATTTCCTGCCTCGTACAATGAAATAGAATATTTCACACTTTATTTATTTTCATTAAAAAAGCATAATTTCTGTGTTGAAAAAAATTTGTATTCTATTCGGGAAAATTTCTTCCTGTTCATAAAATATAACTTTACTCACTTGTATCATAATAGCTATTTATCTGATTATACCGTAAATACGGCTACTGACCGTGTATCGTATAAAGTTTTTTTATATATATATATATATATACTAGAACAAGAACCATTTTGAAAGCAAATAATTTTGGATAATTCTGAAATACCGTGACACTGACTAGCTGACAAGAAGATTGGCATATTTAAATAAAGCTTTCTATATGGCAAAATGTACATTTATGGGCTTAATATTGAATGAATCTATCTAGTTTATAGTTAGTCCTTTGACATTTAAAAGTTAATTAAAATCTATCAGTCAGTATACAAATATTTATATATCAAGGCTGTGAGAATTAGGCTAAAAACGAACTTTTAAGCCATGTTGCACACAACATATTTAGCTGGCTATTATAAAAAGTTATGAATAAAATAACTACAATACTCAATTTGTTGAGCAATAAAAAAAGAGAAAGTGGTAATGGCAACATTTTTTTTCAATACTCCACTTAAAAGTTATGAAGCTGCAAGTAGGTAATGCAACATTAAATTTACGTGCTATTTAAACAAATAAGTGTTAATAGCCGCCACCGGTTACGGAGTAAAAGCGGCAATAAAATAGGTAGCCTTTGACAATTGACAAAAAAAGTTATTCTTTGCAGTTGCCATAGGACACGTAGAATAACTATTTATGTACTAACAGTTTAAAATAAAATATTATATTCACCCAGAAAGACAAATATCGTCTCCATACAACTTCAAATGTAGCATTACTTTTTCTGTTTTTTTAAAGGTACCTAGGTGAAGATAGAAGAATAGAAACAGCCAGCATATTATTACAGCTGGGAGCTAGCATGGACATAAAAGATGCATTTGGAAGGACTCCTCTCCAACACGCTAGGAACGAGGGATATAATGAATTAGTTAAATTTTTAGAAGATCCAGGAGGTGAAGGCTTGGTAATTTTTTTTTTTTTTTTGTTTGAGAAATGAGAATATTACATTATTTTTTTGCAGGAAATAAAAATAAAGCAAATAAATACATTGAGTATTTAAATATACTTAGAATAAAAAAAATATTACGGAGAGTAAATTCATTTACCATAAACTTCATTCAAGATTATTGTGTAGAAGAATAGATTTTATATTTTTTAGTTGTACAGACTGATAGTATTTAGTCTTAATCGACTAAGCTGTGACTACAATAACAAATTCAGTTGGTTTTTAATCATTCCAATGTATTTTTAAATGGTAGCCATGATAAGTCACGATGATTAAAATTTTGTGTAAATACTACCGGTCATTATTATCATCACAACGGCGGTAGTATGAACAAATGATTAATGGTATTTTGATATTTAACAAGATGAGAGTTTTATCTCTGACAATTGTTTATGTATTATTTTTGAGAAAAATACTTTAGGTAAATAAAATATGCAGACAATTAATTTTTCTACAAGTGTTATTTAAAATATTTTTCTTTAAAATAATGCATATACGATTGAGAGATAAAACAGTGCTAGTAATCTGCTCACTAATCACCTGTAGTCACTTGTTCACGCTACAAGCCAATATGATTAAATTCTTATAAATGTAGTTTTTGCCTTTACTTTAATAAAAGTGATTATTTTATGCAATAAAAATCTGATGTGGCCAACATATAACCTTCCTTGCCAATTATAAGTATTATATATAATTTTTTTATAGGAAGTTCGATGCAACAGTTTATATACGGTGAGGTACGCTATAACGAACAATCGTATAACGAAAAAATTCTGCAAAGAACAGTTGTAATATTAAAATTTCGATTTTAGAACGAACGGAAATGCTAAAACGAATGAAAAAATCTTGAGTAAAGCTATTTGATGTTAGATTCCTTTTTTAAAAAGATGGACAAAGAGTAGAAATGATGTTTTCGGTCCCTTTAACTGATAAGCTTTCTTTTAAAAAATGCTAAAAGGAACAAATGTTAGAACAAACAAGGTTTTAGTCCCAATTGTATATGTTGTATTTTCAGAAAAATTATATCACCAAACCAACATAATCTATTTATATATTTCCATTAAAATAATTTCACCATCAATATTGTGTAAATTATTGTACTTGACACTGACATCTCTCAACTTGTAATATATAGTACTACTATGTCCATGGTGATGTTGCGTAGATGGCAAAATTTACGAAAATTAAAGTACTTATCTTTAAATACAATGGCCGAATTCAGCACTCTTCACTAGTTTAGTAGTCGTCTCTAGTAACCATGGAAACAACTTACATCTTTTTCTTATTAAAGTATCGATGCTTATATCTCTCTTTATTTTGTTATTTTTAGATTAAGTTTTTTTAGTTAAAGAAGAGTGCTGAATTCGACCCATTGAGTATGAGTAAATGCAGTCAAAGTTCATAGATTATTTTTTGACTTTTCTTAAAACCAATAAAATGTTTCATTACCTGTCACGCGTTTTAACCAATCCTGCAATTATTATAGTGAAAATAAAGCTCTAGAGAGTATGCCCGGGAATAACTTCTGTAACTTTTGTATTGTTAGATAGTTATCAACACATAAATAAAATGAACGAAAAATTTTGATTAAGGGCCGGTTTTTCAATCGCTTGTTAAAGTGTTTGTTAACTACCTAGCAGATTAAATTTATCCATCAGATAAACTCCATGGTAATGAAAATGCGTTTTTCAATACGATTTTATCTGTCCGGTAACTAACAGACACTTTTGGCTGTCAACTGTAAGGTTGGCAATAATTATAAGCTGATATTTGCTGTGTTCGTAACGATTTATGTGTCATTTTGATCATAATTTCCACACATTTTGTTTCGAATGTGATTGACAGTTGCAGTTGTTGACAGTACTGAATCTGTGGTGTTCAAGCAAATTTAAAGTTTGCTTTAGTTAGTAGCAATATGTGGTAAGAATTCATGAACTAAAGATTGGAAAAACTATTTTACTACTGACTGTTATATCATTATGGATTTTATTTTATTACATATATGTATCTTTCGGGCTTCAAGCATCAAGCAGTTGTAAATTTGTACTGGGATTTTGCCTACAAATATACACATATGTTCTGTTTCTTAAAAAATATGCTGTTTCATTGGTCATTAATTAGAAAAGGTAGCGAAATTCAGTATTTTATAAGAGCAGGTTTGGTTCATGTCTTTTTGGCAATTCTCAATTTCGAGTGATCAGTACAACATTGCGTTATACATTCTATTTTTAACACTACACAATATATTTTATGTAATTTATTCGGATTAAACAATAATTTTGCTGTATATTGACGCAACATTGTTGTTATCAACGTTTTGCTTGTTATTAATTCTTCTCATTCTTGTAATCAAAATAAATTATTATAAAGTGGAAATAATTTTCATTGTATTATGTATTATAATTTAATGAAATTTATACATTTTTAAATAAGCCGTGAAAAGTACTCTGCCACATTCGTTGGTACACAAGACATTTTTAGAACAAATGTTTATACCATTGCAAATATCAGTATTCTCTGAAAACATAGCAGTATTTTTTTGCTAAATTTGAACCTTTTAAAATATTTATCGTCACTAGAAGTCAACGAGATCTAGTCGACGTCTTTCAATATGTAGTTTTCGATTTACTACCATTATATTAACAAACGAAATCTTCCAATTTTTCCTTGTCCTTGTCTTTATTATCAAAAAACACATTTACATACGTCTATTTTATACATATTTCTACAATTTTCTATGAATATTATTTAACTGTCAATGTCAATATGTCAGAACAGCTGAATTTATCCTACTGGTAAAATTTTATCGGTAGGTCAAAGTGTCTGTTACGTTATCCTCTTGTTTACCTAGGATTTATCCTCTTGGTAACGCTAACATGACATTGAAAAACTGAAATAGGTGTTTACCATGAATATAAACTTTACAGAGACTTAACAGACACTTGCCAGGACATTGAAAAACCGGCCCTTAGTTATGTTTCTGATCATAAAATAAATCAAAAAATTATAGAAACCACTTCTGGAACCACCACAATTAAATAAATAATCACTCGGTATGAAGGCGATTATTTATATTTATTTTACCATGTCAAAGTTATGTTCTAGTTGTCAAAACAGACTTGCCAACTGCACCTTGTACACGGAACAAGAACACCTAAGTGACTTTGTATTCCGCTGTAAAGACCGCGTATTCCGTTGTACAGACCGCGGGTGTTTATTGATACATACAAATTTAATTATGACAGTTCACTGTTATAAAAAATTTTGTTTTGTTTCTTATTCACTTGCATTTGTTTTTAAGCCTATTTGATTAGTTATCAAATTGAAATAATTAATATCTTTATTAAATTTTAATGTAAACATACTTTGTTATACATCGTTGAAAAGAGAAAAAACTATAAGAGCGGTTTTCAAGATATTAATAGCAACTTTCTTATTTTAAATGGGCGCCATATTGGATTTTTACATGATTAAATAGAACTTTTTTTTCTCTTTTCAAAGATGTATAACACAGTATGTTTACATTAAAATTTAATAAAGATATTAATTATTTCAATTCGATAACTAATCAAATAGGCTTAAAAACAAATGCAAGTGAATAAGAAACAAAACAAAATTTATTATAACAGTGAACCGTCATAATTAAATTTGTACGTATTCGTTTATTCAATTTAATTAGTGAATTTATTTATTACATATTTAAAATGCCTACTTTTTCAAAATTAGAGCAGTACGATATGTTTTGTACATACATCGAATGTAATAAAAACTCCCGTCTTGCGGCACAAACTTATTTCGGTAACTTTCCGGAGAGAAGACAGCCCAATGATAAGGTGTTTAGAAGATTGGATATAAATATGCAGCAATATGGTTGTTTAAAAAAACCTACTCGTGACCCACAAGTAATAGTCGAAGATGAAATTCAGGATGAAAAGTTAGCACTGGCATGTATAGCGGCTAATCCGACCATTTCAACTCGGGAAATAGAAGCCCAGGTACATGTATCTAAGACGAAAGCGTCAAGAATTCTTAAAAAACATAAGTTTCGTCCCTTTAAATTACACGTTGCCCAGATTTTACGACCAAATGATCATGTCCGCAGATCAGTATTTTGCAGATGGTTTACTAACCAAATAAGACAAAATAATGATTTTATTAATCACATTTTATGGACTGAATCTCGCTTTTCTAACTGTGGCTTATTCATTCGTCATAACGAGCATTATTGGGCACAAGAAAATCCACGCATAGTGATTCCACGGCGAAATCAAAATAGGTTCGGGTTTATTGTTTTTTTGTGGAATATTGGGAAATAATTTAGCTGGCCCTATAATTTTTGATGGAAACCTAACTGCAAAACGATATTTGGATTTTTTTCAGACATCCCTGGAAGTTATACTGGATGATTTACCTTTGGCACAAAATTACCTAATTTGGTATCAGCAAGATGATGCTCCTGCACATAATGCTAGAAATGTTATTAATTATTTACACAATCGCTTTAATAATAGAATCATAGCGACTAACACACCCATTTCATGGCCAGCTAGATCACCAGACTTAATGCCTCTCGATTTTTATTTATGGAGCACTTTAAAAGGTAAAGTGTATGGCAGTAACATTATTTACAATAATGTAGAGGAATTACGTGAAGCAATAGTGAACTCTTTTAATAGTATTAAGCGCAATACATTGCGGACAGAAACTGGCAGTGTTGCAAAACGTGTTCATTTATGTTTACTTAACAATGGCCAGAATTTTAAACATTTGTTATAAATTATTGTTACATTAGTATTAAGATGTTTTGTGTTTGATTTGTTCCAAAAAAAAAATGTAGTTGCATTTGTTTTTAAAATTATTTGATTAGTTATCAAATTGAAATAATTAATATCTTTATAAAATTTTAATGTAAACATAGCTTGTTATACATCGTTGAAAAGAGAAGAAAGAGTTCTATTTAATCATGTAAAAATCCAATATAGCCCTCATTTAAAATAAAAAATCTCTTATAATTACGGAGTTATTTAACATTTTTAAAAATCGCGATTTTCATTTTTTTTAATAATTTTCAGATTGTTCGGAATTTTGAATGTTTCTGAATCTGAATCAGCTCTCAAAACTACACAACATTGCCCCATTTAACCGACCTCGTAGCTCTTATAGTTTCCGAGATCCCAATGATAGCCTAATCAATTTGGGACACCTGTATATATATATATATATATATATATATATATATATATATATATATATATATATATATATATGTAAGTTATAGTGCTACCCCTGTACTACATAATAGACAAAGTGCCGATGTGCCAGAACGTGACTCTCTTATATTTCATTAGTATAAAAACGTATGTAATGCTTTAGATTAGCCAGTCTGTATTCTATTATCATATTATCAAGTAGTTTATAGCATATTATAATTTGTACTCGCAAAAATAAAACTTTTTAAAAACCTATTTGATCGAACGAGAAATTTAAGTGGCGCAGTTGGTAGGATTATTTAATAGCAACGAGTCAGCTGAATCTGCCGTTGACCCATATGTTTATTACGATAACCAAGAACAAACTGATCAAGTATTAATTGATAACAACGATTATGAAAATCCACAAAACCCCGACAATTTCGAAGACGATAATTTTTTAGACATCGCAGCCTCAGAAACAATAGAAACATTTTACCCAGAGTCGAACTAATGAACTTAACAAATAAAAGTAAATTACCGTACATTATATTCCCTGAAAATAATTTGAAATTTTTATAGACACAGGAAGTACGAAATCTTTCATATAACCTACCATAGCGCATAAATATTACAAAAATTCAATTTTTAAAGACCCTTTCCAAATTTCAACTGCGCATGGAACTTCAATCGAAAATTACAGCACACTCGTACCTATTTCAAAATTATTTAATTTAAAGAAAAATGGAAGTTTAAAATATCACATTTTTTATTTTCACGATAAATTCGATCTCTTATTAGGATTAGACAATCTGAGTATATTAAAAGTAATTATAGACCTGAATAAAAATGTAGTAACAACACCCACCTGCCAAATAAAAATTCAACATCAAAATTCTGAAAATAAAATTAATACAAACAATATTTGTCAGCCAAATAATAATGTAACATTAGACCCCAAAACCGAAAAGGTAATCAAAATTCAAGTAACCCAACAAAACGGAACCATTTTAATACCAAAACAACAACAGAATAGTTTAATCATCCCCGAATGTGTCACCACAGCCAATAATTACCATGCCCTTTGTACAGCAATTAATAATTCAGAATCACATATCAACTTCACACAATTAGAACCAATTACTTTAGAAAACATCTCCAACTATGAAACGTACTCATCACCCAATTTTAATTTCATTCAAGCAGAAAAAATTAAATTCGATATTTCAAAAATTCTGCCAAATCACATGAATTCGGAAGAAAAATCAACTATTACTAAATTAATTCACGATTATTCTGATATATTTCACGTAGACGACAAAAATTTAACATTTACTAATCAAATTAAACATTCCATAAAAACAAGTGACGAAATTCCTCTTTATACGAAATCTTATAGATACCCAGAAATTCACCGACAAGAGGTACGTTCTCAAACACAAAAAATGTTAGATCAATATATTATTAGACCATCATGTTCGCCATGGTCATCGCCTATTTGGGTTGTCCCAAAAAAACTTAACGTACCTGGTAAACGCAAGTGGCGTATAGTGGTAGATTACAGGAAATTGAACGAAAAGACTATTAGCGTCAAATACCCATTACCGAACTAACTGATTTACTAGACAAACTCGGACGCTGTCAGTATTTCACTTGGCATCTGGTTTCCACCAGATTGAAATGGACAAACAAGACATTCAAAAAACTGCATTTAACACGGAAGACGGGCATTATGAGTTCACTCGTATGCCTTTTGGCTTAAAAAACGCACCCGCGACATTCCAACGCGTTATGGGTAATGTTCTGAGAGGTTTAGTAAATAAAAAATGCCTTGTTTACCTCGACGACATTATTATATTTAGCACCAGCCTTCAAGAACACATTCAAAATTTAAAATTAGTTTTCGAACGTTTGAAAAATTCAAATTTCAAAGTACAACTAGATAAATGTGAATTTCTTAAAAGAGAAGTAGCGTATCTCGGGCATATCGTAACCCCTGAGGGCGTGAAACCAAATCCTGACAAAATTTCGGCTGTTTTAAATTTTCCAATTCCAAAAACTACAACACAAATTAAAGGTTTCTTAGGACTTTTAGGCTATTATCGAAAATTTATTAAAGACTTCGTTAAGATAACAAAACCGCTGACTAGACGCTTAAAGAAAAATGCTGTTATTGACATTAACGACCCTGAGTACAGACAATGCTTTGAAAATTGCAAGAATTTGTTGACTAAAGAACCACTACTCCAATATCCAGATTACGACAAAGAATTTAACTTGACATGCGACGCGAGCCAGCTGGCAATAGGGTCATTTAAAAAAAAATAATTGTCGATTTTTTTTATAAAATCATGAAATCCATCTCATTTAGTAAATATAGTAATAGAAAATAATTTGAAATATGCGACTTTTCATTCATAAATTTGCTAATAAACTTTCGCGCTTTTAAACACGGACTAAATTTGTGACGACACATATTCATACTCACACAAAGACAATTCTCTCTCACACACACACACGCTTCACAACATGAAACAGTAACCTAACCTAAAAGTGTGACAGCTGACAGCAAAATATACAAGAGAGAAGATTATTATTACTTTCTATTTCTTTAAAAGTACTAGTGCAGTATAAGGTATGTAAATAAACCATTTATTTAAATAGATACGAAACCAAATAATCATAGTACTAAATTAAACCGGTAGAGCTCGACTGTCGCATCCGTGAATATGTGTCGTCAGCCGTTGAATATTTGAAATTAAACGCAACTTTTAAAAAATCATATCTCTGATTCTAAAGACTTGTAAGATGTAAAACATACACATACATGTTTAATTTGACCTATTTTTTCAAGAAAAAAATAAATCAGAAAATGTAAAATGACCCCATTGGAGCTGTGTTATCCCAAGGTAGTCTAGGCAACGACCTACCAGTAGCTTAAGCTAGCAGAACACTGAACGAGACAGAGATAAACTATTCTACCATTGAGAAAGAAATGTTAGCTATCATTTGGGAGACTCAGTATTTTAGAACTCACTTATTAGGACGCAAATTCAAAATCTATACAGACCACCGACCCTTGCAATGGCTATTCTCGTTAAAACAATGTAGCCAAAAATTAATAAGATGGCGCCTCAAATTAGAGGAATATGATTACGAAATAATCTATAAGAAAGGCAAACTTAATACCAATGCCGACGCCTTAAGCCGTATATCTGTTGAAACTAATAAAACTCAAAATTTACAATCACAAACACAAGTAGATAACACCCCACTAGCTCTATTCAAAGACTACTTAGATAAGAAACATTGCCTTAATCACAGTAATAACAATATTATTGAAGTAATAGGAAATCTATTCGATGCACCATCCGACTCTAGTCTAGCTCATTGCGTAAGCAAAGATTTAGAAATGTCATCGGGTATTGCCAAAAATTTTAAAATTAAATTTAATAATATACATAAATTAAAATCTCAAAATCCTCAACTTCATAACCTAGTATATTTAAAAACCCCACAAAGATATCTATTATACTTAATAACAAAGGAAAATTATTATAATAAACCGACTAAACAAGACATATTCTATACCTTACAAAATTTGAGAAAATTCTGTTTACATAATAATATCAAAAATTTAAGTATACCAAAAATTGCATGTGGCCATGACAATCAAATTTGGAACGAAATTAAATCAATGTTAAAATATATTTTTGATAATACCAACATACTAATAACCGTTTACAAACTCCCTGAACCCAAAATTCCCCAGACCGAATTAAATATAAACGAAACAGAAAACATGAAACACTTTCATAAATTCATAGAACATTTTAACACAGAGTTAAGGAATAAAACAGATAACAAAGACGATGATACTCAATCCCTTGCAGTCGAGGTAGGTGACTCACAACATAATCAGATAAACGATGACGACACAAGCGATAGCGATATCACAATACATTCAAGTAAAGACAATCCTATCGTCGGAATCCCGATAGTAGAATGCCCCGTAAACTATGGCAAAAATCAAATTATTATAACAGAAGTCGATTTTAATCCCAAACAAGTAAAAATTACAAAATTATACGAACACAAAAAATTACGAATGGAAGTAGAATTTTCAAAAAATAATTACAAAACTGAAATGATTGCTTTTATTAAAGAATACCTTGTTCCAAAAATAAAATATATTTATTCTCAAAACGAACTATACGAGAAATTCAGTTTAATTCTTCAAAATTATATTAAAAATTCTCAACTACGTTTAGTAAAATGTACAAAATATGTAAGCAACGTTACCAATGAGGAAGAAATCATACACATCATATCGAATTACCACTGCAGCAAAAGTAACCACCGTGGTATCGATGAAATAGAAGCGCATATAAAACAACAATATTACTGGCCAAAATTAAGAAAATCCGTTAAAACATTTATTAATAGCTGTAAAATATGCCAAGTAACAAAATACGACAGGCGACCCTTAAACGTAAATTTAAACATCACACCCACAGCTACGAAACCTTTCCAAATTTTACATATAGACAGCATTACTCTAGATAAATAAAAATAAATATATCATCACGGCATATTACCCATTTCTGGGTGTGCCAATCTGCTTTATCGCAGATATCGGTAATGATGATGACATATTTGTACCGTGCGGGCGCTTACCAGGCGTCACCTCACGGGCACTCATTGCTGGCGTGGAGAGTGCACCACAGGGGTCACTTTTGTGCCATTTAAAATTCGAAATATTTGGTGTCAGTCGGGATCGAACCCGGTACCCCCAGGTTCGCGACCAGACACTCAGGCACGAGGCCACGGGACCCCATGCATTACTCTAGAACAAGCTAAATTTTTGACTATCGTAGATTCATTTTCAAAATATGCACAAGCATACAAATTAAATTCAGGACAAGGCATAGAAGCTTGTAATAACCTAGTCAAATATATTACACATCATGGAATCCCAGAACAAATTATTTCAGATAATGGGTTAGAATTTAAAAACTCAGTCGTAAAAGAATTGCTGACACTACACAAAATCGACATACATAAGCTCACAACATCCAGAATCTAACGGCATAATAGAACGATTCCACTCGACCCTTATCGAACACATAAGGCTGTTTAATAATCAAAAAGAATACAAAACGGAGCCTATAGAAGCCAAAGTAAATAATGCGTTATTAGCTTATAATAACACAATTCATTGTCACAAAATTGAAACCATGCGAAATTATTACCGGCCATTTAGACACCAACTCCCCATTTAATATCGACCTCGAAAAACAGCTTATTAATAATTATATAGAAAGTCATAAGAATAAAACTAAATTACTTTACGAATCAATTAGAGACAAAATCCAGGCAAATAAAGAAAAGGTAATAAATAAATGTAATGAAAATAGAGAACAATTACCCAAAATCCCCAAAAAGGTGAAAAGGTGAAAAATAAACAGAAACAACAAAAAACTAAAAACAAATACAAACCCGAAAAGCTAAAGAAAATTAATAAACGTCTTAAAACAGGAAAAATACAAACCACCCACGGTAATACAACAGAGAATATCCACCTCTCTAACATTAAACGTCCTAGGAAAAAAAAAACTTACAATTTTAATCCAATTCCAGGTTGTTCGCATTGGGACAAGGAACAATAATTAGAAACATAACAGAAAACCTCGGAGTCCTTCCCATCAATCTCGGTCCTGCCAAACTCGAAAAGACGACTCACACCTTCATACACTGCTACAATCTCCAAGCTCTTCTTAATCAGTACAACAATCTAAACACACAATACTCAGCACTAAAATCAAGCATATCTAACCATTCACAGTATTTCAATGAACTCGAAAATTATGATAAAATATTAGAATTTATTCGGACAAAAATTGACACAAAATTTAATAACATCGGATTTCATTCTGATCATCATAAAACTAAACGTGGCTTAATAGATGGATTGGGGACAATATTCAAATCAGTCACAGGAAATTTAGATGCCGAAGACGGCAAAAGATATAACGAAATGTTTGCACATATGCAAGAAAACGAGCATAATTTGGAAAGTCAACTCAAACTCTCATATTCGGTGAACCACCAAATTATTCAAAATTTTAATAAAACAATCTCAGATATTCAACACAACGAGGAAATATTAAAATCCAAAATTTTACAACTTTTCAAATTAATAAACAGTACGCAAATATTTACGATCAATTTATTATATTATACAATTCTATATTAAGCGTCTTACAAGACATTGAAAATTCAATCACCTTTTGTAAATTAAGAACGCTGCATCCTAGTATAATACACCCGATGGAGCTACTAGCAGAATTAAAACAAATATCAAAATTTTACCATTTGCAGTTACAATTCGAACCCAGACAAGAGAACCTTTTAGACTTCGAATCCTTGTTAGAAATAAACTGCAAAATAGAAGCGACTCAAATAATCTATTTTATTTCTACCCCCATAAATTTCGAAAAAACTTTTGAACTCTACTACATGTACCCAATTCCAACCAAATAAGAATCAAAATTTATTACAATCATCCCTAATACGAAATATCTTCTTAAATCTGATAAAGAGATCGTGCCCCTGAATGATTTGTGTGTTCAAGCAAAAATATTTCAGTGCCCTAATAAATATCACGGCCACTTCTCAGCGATCTGCGAAGAAGAAATATTCCAAAATCAAACTTCGAGTCACTGTCATTACACAAAAATTATATATATATATATATATATATATATATATATATATATATATATATATATATATATCATTCGGTTTACAACGTTCTTCGACGTCTTCCGATTCCTAATCTCCATTCATCTCGATCTCTCCATGCTTCGTCCTCTAGTCCTCTTTTCCTTATTTCTTCATTGATTCCTTCGGTCCAACTTCTTCTCGGTCTTCCTCTTAGGAATTCTTTCTTCTGGCATTCTTTGTATATGTCCATACCATATTAACTGTTTTTCTTTTATGTATTCTGTTATTTCGTGTTCGTAATTCATTATTTCTCTTATTCTATCATTTCTTATTTTTTCTTTTCAAGATTTTCCCGCTGATCTTCTCATGTAGTCCATTTCTGTAGCATTTAATATCTTTTCTGTATTTTTCTTAAGTGGCCATACTTCGCTATCATATGTCATAATACTTTTAACAACCGTATTGGATATTCTTATCTTATTTTCTTTGGTTATTTGTCTGTCCCATAGTATTCCATTGAGTAGTGTAATAGCTTTTCTTGCTTGTGTATTCCTATCTTTTATTGCACGGTCTAATTTTCCATCATTTGTAATTTTCATACCCAAGTAATTATATTCTTTACAATGTTTTATGCAATCGTTATTTTCTAATATTAGATCAGTTTGTTCTCCTCCGATGCACATATACTCGGTTTTATTTATGTTTAATTCCAGTCCAAATTTCTTATATTCTTCAATAAGTTTCCTTGTCATAAAATTTAAATCATCGTAGTCTTCAGCCATGACAATTTGGTCATCGGCGAAGGATAAAGTGTATACCGTGTTATTCCCTACTTGTACTCCCATCTCTTTACACTTCCTTTTCCAATTTTTTAGAGCATATTCGAGGTAGATTTTAAAAAGTGTAGGTGACAGACAGCATCCTTGTTTCAGGCCTTTTGTAACATTAAATCCAGGTGTCAGTTTGTTCTTAATCCTAATTTTTGTTACTGAGTTTTCATATAATGATTTTACAGCTTTTATAATTTCAACATTAATATTTGTTTGTTCTAGTATATTCCGTAATTTGTGTACTGGCACGCTATCGTATGCTTTTTTTAAGTCTACGAATAGTAAGTGTGTTTCTTGATTATGTGCAGCTCTTTTCTGTATTATCTGTGTAACAGAAAAGAGATGATCTATAGTGGATCTGCCAGCTCTAAAACCGGCTTGTTATTCGGCTTCCATTTCACTGTATTCAATTTCAATTCTGGTTTTTAATATTTTCCCGTATATTCTGCTAATACTGTTGGTGACCGATAATCCTCTGTAGTTGTCGCAGTTGCACCTGTCGCCTTTTTTGTAAATAGTAGACATGAAAGATGTCTTCCACTCTTCTGATACCTTAGATTTGTTAACACATTTTTAAAATAATTTTCTTAGATGTTCGTTCAACAAGTTGGTTCCATTTTTTATAAGTTCTCCTGGAATTTCTCCCGGGCCAGATGCTTTTTTATTCTTCAGTTCTGTACAAACCTTTTTAATCTCTTCAATTGTAATTCTTATAGGAGATCCCATCGTTATTATACCTGCGTGTAATGTTTCTACTTCAAATAAAACGCAATCTTTTTATTAAACATTATATTTCAATAACAAAAATACATTCACGTGTAAACTTGTTTTACAATCTGCTGATGATTCTGGGGATATATCTTTTTGTGTCTATGTCGTACATGCAACGCAAACTTCACATGTGACACCAAATACAAAATATACTTTTTTTAAAATAAATAATTATTCCTTATTATGACACTGCGAAGAAGAAATATTCCAAAATCAAACTTCGAGTCACTGTCATTACACAAAAATGAACTTAATTGAAAATCATGTCGAAGTAATACCAGAAATCAACAAATACCTAGCCGTTTTCCCACATGAGGAGAAAATCACCATTAAATGTCACGAAGAAACCAACATCCAAACCTTAGAGGGAATCTTCCTAAACAATAATCAAGACAACTGCGAAATTCACTTCAGACAACAAATACTAATATTCCAAAATGAAAACCATGGCCAACCCCTACTACTTCCTAAACTGAACCTAAAATCCCAACCGTACAAAATTACAAATTTCTCTATTAACCTAAATCCCTTGAAATTAAATGATATCTCCTTCAATCCAATTGTTCCGATAACAGAAAAAAACATACAACATGCACATCCCAAGTATATGGTCCTTCATCCTGTACGTGGTTGCTGCAATCATCGTTGGGTACTTCATACGTAAACAAATAAAGAAGAGGAAATCAGCCAAGCTGAGAAGGTCATCTCGCACCCCAGAAGACGTCGAACTTCAACTCCCCCAGGAGGCTCGAATCTGAGGAGGGAGGAGTTATAGTGCTACCCCTGTACTACATAATAGACAAAGTGCCGATGTGCCAGAACGTGACTCTCTCATATTTCATTAGTATAAAAACATATGTAATGCTTTAGATTAGCCAGTCTGTATTCTATTATCATATTATCAAGTAGTTTATAGCATATTATAATTTGTACTCGCAAAAATAAAACTTTTTAAAAACCTATTTGATCGAACGAGAAATTTAAGTTATATATATTTATATATATCTCGAGAACTATAAGAGATGCGATGTCAGTTAAATGGAACTTTTTGTGTGCCTTTGAGAGGCCATCTCAGATGTGCTTTTGTTTTTCCAAAAATTCTCATAGGGCACTAGATAATGACGAAAAACTGAATATTGTTAATTTTTTCTTTTTCAAATAACTTCTAAACAGAGCTGGGCAAGTTACTTTTAAAATGTAACTAGTTACAGTTACAGTTACCTCCAAAAAAAAGTAACTAAGTTACTTAAGTTCCAGTTACTTTGGTGAAAGAACTAAGTTATTTACTAGTTACTCATTAAAAGTAACTTAGTTACCTTGAGTTACTTTCTAACTACTTTTAATGGCGTGAAATGTAGACTTAGACTGTTGACTTAGTTATTGTGTAGTATACATATCAGGGAGTTTTTGCACTAACTACGTTAATCTAAATTTTAACGTTATTGCTTGGCAACACCCAATCAGATTATTATTGTTAATGTTAACGGACCTACAGGGCCTTATTACCGCCTAGGCCCACGAGGCCACGACCTAGGGCCCGGTTGCTGTGATTTTTTAAAAATTTATTAATTTAATAATGTATAAAACATGCAGACATTATTTCCTAGACTTATTAGTGGATAATGATTAATCAGACGTCGATTTTCAATCTGAGGCCCCGCGCTCACATGGGCCCCGCACATTCAAATATCTAAGAAAATTTGTTGAAAAAGTATCTTTTTATAAATATTTGGGGCCCCGCTACGCCAATAACATATTCCCGAGACCCGGCAAAATCGCCAACCGTCCCTAGAGAGGAGTAACAAAATATTACGCTAAAATTTCACCTCAAACTAGAATCGAGCATGCAGTACTGTGTAATTGATCAGCTTTTCTCTCAGCAGGCAATTTTATTTTTTTCTTTAATAAATAAACTTACATTATAATTATACAAATATTTGTACGTACTTGTTTTTTACTATAAAGAGGGAGGGGGGCCCAAAAACATTTTGGCCCAGGGCCCAAAAATCTGATAAAAAGGCCCTGCGGACCTACATTACAATATAATATAAAAATTAAAAGTGACATTTTATCTTGTGAGACGGGAATTTGCAAAAATGAGACGAATTCAAATCTTGCAACCCTTGGAACAACGAACAAAATAGACTATTTTTTGTATTACCTGAAAATTGGAATAATTTTGATGATTTAGTGGCAGTTTAATTATAATTTACTAAAACGTATCATTTGTAAGCGAGAAAAACATTTGAAAATAATATATTTTATAAGTCAAATTTAACATTTAGTGACTTTTTAATTCTAGAATTAAAAGTTAAAATAATGTGTTATTTTTAGCTTTTCTGTTTACCGTACAAAAACTCTATTATTAATGAATATAACTACTTATTTTATTATCTATTATGGCTTGAAATCAATCAACAATAATATTGAATTTAATTATGTATTAAAATAAAAGTTACATATTACAGAGGGTATGCGCGATGCTGCGCTCAACACTCCCACTGTGGACAGACATTTATTTAAAACAAAACAGTTTTAGTTAGTGTTTCTAAAAAAGGCATCAGCCTCAACAAAATATTTCTTCGAAATTTTAATCCCCCCCGTTACTTTTTATGACTAAGTTACATTCCACTTTTTAAGTTGCTTTGACTAACTTAAGTTACATTCTAATTTCTGAGTTACTTTAAGTAACTTAAGTTACTCAAGTAACTAGTAACTAAAAACCGTAAAGTTACCAACTACTTTTCCGCAGCAAGTTAAGTTACAGTTACCATATTTTAAAAAGTAACTAAGTTACGTTACAAGTTACGTAAAAGTAACTAGTTAGTAACCAGAGCTGGGCAGTAACTAGTTACTTTAGTAACTTAGTTACTAACTAGTTACTTTTACGTAACTTGTAACGTAACTTAGTTACTTTTTAAAATATGGTAACTGTAACTGTAACTTAACTTGCTGCGGTAAAGTAGTTGGTAACTTTCCGGTTTTTAGTTACTAGTTACTTGAGTAACTTAAGTTACTAGAATGTAACTTAAGTTAGTCAAAGTAACTTAAAAAGTGGAATGTAACTTAGTCATAAAACGTAACGGGGGGATTTAAATTTCTAAGAAATATTTTGTTGAGGCTGATGCCTTTTTTAGAAACACTAACTAAAACTGTTTTGTTTTAAATAAATGTATGTAAAAATTAAATTCAATATTATTGTTGATTGATTTCAAGCCATAATAGATAATAAAATAATTACATTCATAAATAATAGAGTTTTTGTACGGTAAACAGAAAAACTAAAAATAACACATTATTTTAACTTTTAATTCTAGAATTAAAAAGTCACTAAATGTTAAATTTGACTTATAAAATATATTATTTTCAAATATTTTCCTCGCTTACAAATGATATTAAGCAAAGCTGCCACTAAATCATCAAAATTATTCCAATTTTCAGGTTATACAAAATATAGTGTATTTTGTTCGTTGTTCTAAGGGTAGCAAGACTTGAATTCGTCTCATTTTTCCAAATTCCCTTCTCACAAGATAAAATGTCACTTTTAATTTTTATGTTATATTATAATGTAGGCCCGCAGGGCCTTTTTATCAGATTTTTGGGCCCTAGGCCAAATTTTTTTCGGGCCCCCGTCCCTCTTTATAGTAAAAAACAAGTACGTGCAAATATTTGTATAATTATAATGTAAGTTTATTTATTAAAGAAAAAAATAAAATTGCCTGCTGAGAGAAAAGCTGATCATTGATCAATTATACAGTACCGCATGCTCGATTCTAGTTTGAGGTGAAATTTTAGCGTAATATTTTGTTACTCCTTTCTAGGGACGGTTGGCGATTTTGCCGGTTCTCGGGAATATGTTATTAGCGTAGCGGGGCCCCAAATATTTATAAAAAGATACTTTTTCATCAAAATTTCTTATATATGTGAGCGCGGGGCCTCAGATTGAATATCGACGTCTGATCCGAGGTTTCCAATAAATTAATCATTATCCACTAATAAGTCTAGGTAGGAAATAATGTCTGCATGTTTTATACATTTTAATGGTCATGTCATGTTAGAAAGAAAGTAGATTCTTTATATCTTGGTATAAGAAATCAAAATTGAAAAATAAATTAAAAATTTAAAAAAAATCACAGCAACCGGGCCCTAGGCCGTAGCCTCGTGGGCCTAGGCGGTAATAAGGCCCTGTAGGTCCGTTGACATTAACAATAATAATCTGATTGGGTGTTGCCAAGCAATAACGTTAAAATTTAGGTTAACGTAGTTAGTGCAAAAACTCCCTGATATGTATCCTACACAATAACTAAGTCAATAATATAAGTCTACACTTCACGCCATTAAAAGTAGTTAGAAAGTAACTCAAAGTAACTAAGTTACTTTTAAATAACTTAGTAAATAACTTAGTTCTTTCACCAAAGTAACTGGAACTTAAGTAACTTAGTTACTTTTTTTTGGAGGTAACTGTAACTGTAACTAGTTACATTTTAAAAGTAACTTGCCCAGCTCTGTTAGTAACTAAGTTCCTAAAGTAACTAGTTACTGCCCAGCTCTCCTTCTAAACTATTAGTAATTGAGAAAAACTTTTCAAATATAAAAGATAGATATTTTTATTAGCTAACCAGTGGCGTACGAAATAAATTTTTATATCCGTAAATTTTCGAGATATAACACAAACTTATATTTTTTTAAATAGAACACATATCTGATTTTATTCTCAAAAAAATAACTATTTTTTTCTCTTTTCAATGATGTAAGGGTTATTATGTTTTATATTTATATATGTTTTGCCTTCAAAAAATTTTTTCTCTTATTTTGTATTAAATTTACAATTATTTTGAAAATATTGGTATATTTCTACTTAGAAATACTCCTTGTATTTAAATAATTTATTTCGTTACAAAATTTTTCTCAAAACTCGTATCAAATTAATTTTTATATTTTGTATCAGGTCGCCCTTGGCACATTATAGTGTAATTTGTAATTATGCGTCTAGAATGAAAATATTAAGTAATAAAGGCATAAAATAAATTATATCGATCAAATACAATATAATTAATAAAAATTATAATGTTTTTTTGGGAAATAATAAGAAAATTCAGGAAAATAAAGAGAAAAATTAAATTTTAGGAGCAAAACAAATATAAAACATAATAACCCTTACATCATTGAAAAGAGAAAAAAATATTTATTTTTTTGAGAATAAAATCAGATATGGGTTCCATTTAAAAAAATATAAGTTTGTGTTATATCTCAAAAATTTACGGATATAAAAATTTATTTCGTACGCCACTGGTTAGCTAATAAAAATATCTATCTTTTATGTTTGAAACGTTTTTCTCAATTACTAATAGTTTAGAAGTAATTTGAAAAAGAAAAAAATCAACAATATTCAGTTTTTCGTCATTATCTAGTGCCCTATGAGAATTTTTAGAAAAACAAAAGCACATCTTAGATGGCCTCCCACAAAAAGTTCCATTTAACCGACATCGTATCTCTTATAGTTCTCGAGATCCCAATGGTGGCACCTCTAAATGGGACACACTGTATATATACCAATATAAAATGCTTATTATTTTTATAAATGTTCTTGTTAATTACTTACCTTTTGCCTTTACCAGTGACAGGCGGAAATAAAAAAAATGTATTACTGAAAGTAAAATTGGAATGTATGTATAATATTAATATATTTGCAACAAAACTGTTTATTAGACAACAAAATAAAATACATTATTTTCATATACATAAGTAGCTCTTATTTATAAAACATTGAAAATGAAAATTGATTTTTTTTCAATTTATAATATTATTTTTCGCGATTTAGCAGCTGCAAATACATCAATAATTTTGTCAAAGTTTATTTCGTTGGCCAATTTATTTTCTATGCTAAATATGGCGAGGCTTTTAATCGTTCTTGACACATTCTATTTCTTAAATAGTTTTTGATTAGTTTTAGTTTCGAAAACGATCTTTCAGCCGAAGCTGTGGTTACAGGTATTGTCATGAAAATCATGAAACCTGTACACACATCTGCAAAACTGAATAAAGCTGTAAATTGTTCACATAAAAGAAACTGCACTAGGTCATTAATATTTGAAATGTCATTTAAATTACTTCGGAATGCTGAACGAAAAGCCAATAATTGGTTAGGAAAATCTTCAGATAAATCATCTTGATACATATTTCTTAAAATATTAGCATCTTTGTGCAGATTCTGGTCATTAGCGGACCTAAGGTGTGATGGTTCCAAAACCCTAAACAAACTTACAAGGTTTCTGAAAGAAGAAGTTCGCACTTTTAATTGTGATAATATGATATCAATTATTCCATTGTATACCAAGGTTTTAAATTTTTCTTCGTCACTATTGAATTTATGATCACTACATAATTCATCGTAAAACCTTTTAACAATTCGCTGACGTTTCTCAGTAAAGATTGGTTCAATACCCCAAGTTTTTGCTAAAGCTTCATAGACCTCATCATAACCATTTCTTAATTTTAAAATTTCTTCAAGCGCGTTTTCAAACAAATCTCCAGCCTCTATTATATTGCACTTTTTATTCTGCTGTAGTTTGGATGCAACGTTAATTGATTGAAATTTTTTTTGAAAATGTAACACCTAATATTAAAAATTTGAAGTTTTCTATTTTCTTTTTAAACCACAGGCCTCTAATTTCTCTTCTGAATTTTTCGATTTTAATGGACCCAGCAAATATCTCGCTTATTTCTTAAGTCAGTAATTTCTTTCATATAACATGATTTATACAGCAAAATGTAAGCTACTTGATGACGGATATACATTCATGATACCACTTCCGGTTTATTAGTAATTAATATCAACATTGATATTTCAAATGGAACATACTATATTTTTTTACAAATTTGAAAAGTACATCAAATTTGCTTTACAATCATGTAAAATAATCCATATGTTACTGTTGTTTGTAATGAAATATTTGTTAAATATTTTTTATACTATTGGCAACACTGATAGTTTATAAAATGAACGTATCTGGCGCACGCGCCGCAAGAGTCCTTCTTCGCGCTTTTTTTGCGAGCACATGTTTTTTTTTGGTGGTTATGCGAAATAGTTTTTTTTATATAATATTAAATACAAGGTTTAAAGGGGAGTGAATTTTTTTGTACCCATAAATACTCAATCCTACATCATATCCCAACAGATTATGGGCCCAGGGCTGTAAAAATTGAGGATTGAGGTAGGATTCAACATTAAAAATAACTTGTATTTGTAGTATCAGTAATTATGGAGAAGGAAAGCGTTATTAACCTGCGTGGTACTGAAAATTGGAACGTATGGAAATTCCAAATCAGTATAATTCTGAAATCAAAAGGTCTGCAAGATGTTGTAACTAAAGAACCGAAAGCAGAAGATTCGGAAAGAGATGTTAAAGCTCAGGCAATACTTGTATCAAGAATGGAGGAAACAGTAATGTCACATATTTTGTCGTGTAAGAGTGCATATGAAATGTGGCAAAAGCTTTTAAGCGTATTTGAACATGAGTCACATGTCAGCCTGCACCTGCTTCACCAAAAATTCTTTAACACGTCATTCGAAGGTACTGTAGCAAGCTTTTTATCTCAATTAGAAGAATTAAAAACAAAAATACAAGCGCAGGGGAGCGAATTATCAGACGCGATGTTAATCACTAAAATTTTAATGAGTCTTCCAGCTGAATATCGACACTTTATATCAGCTTGGGAATCTGTTTCGAAAGAGGACCAAACACTAAATGAACTGAGTGCACGGCTATACATAGAAGAAGCACGAGTGCAAAAAGATGAAATATCTTCCGGAGAAGCACTAGCGGCTAAGCAATTTAACGTCAAATGTTTTAAATGTGGGCAGCCTGGCCACAAAATAAAAAATTGCCAAATGAACGCAAAGAAACAATCTAGAAAATGTCACTACTGCACAAAGAGTGGACATCAGATCGAAAATTGTTGGTTTAAACAAAAGAAGGAGAAAGAACGCGGCAGACATCAAGACTCCGGCAACAATGCATTCGTAACCACGGATGCAGAAAGTGATGAGATTCCTGAAGCGACAACAGAATGGTTACTTGACTCTGGTGCAAGTGAGCATATGTGTAGTGATAAGTCTTTAT
The DNA here is from genome assembly GCA_943142095.1 of Ophonus ardosiacus. Classification (NCBI taxonomy): domain Eukaryota; kingdom Metazoa; phylum Arthropoda; class Insecta; order Coleoptera; family Carabidae; genus Ophonus; species Ophonus ardosiacus. The sequence continues at coordinate 21,005,714 of OW964836.1, forward strand.
TTATTGAGTTAAGTGAAAATAAGTGCAAGCAACGCAAAGTAAGAATAGGCGACGGCTCAACCCTGGATGTTTTGAACGTAGGGAAGGTCATGGTGGACGCCTGGAATGGACAAAAGTGGATAGAAACCTCTATTAACAATGTACTATATGTTCCCGCACTTAAAACTAATTTATTCTCTGTTGGTTGTTGTTTAGATAAGGGTTATGACATGAAAAGTAATAAAAATTATTGTCAAGTAATTAATAAACAGGGTCAGGTATGTGCTATTGCAAAAAGATATGGTAATTTATATAAATTGACTTTTAGAACAAAAGCAAATGTTAATGAATGTGCAAATGCAAATGTTGTTGATTTGTATGAGTGGCATGAAAGGTTTGCTCATCAAAATTTTTCTCATGTTAAAAAGTATCTGGACAATCACAACATAAAATATAATCTTAAAAATCCATTTTGTAAAAACTGTTTAGTTGGTAAACAGCATAGAACTACTTACCATAATAGTAACTCAAGGTCAGAGAATTTAGGAGAACTAATACATGCAGATTTGTGTGGACCCATGGACGTTCCTTCCATAGGGGGCTCAGAATATTTTTTACTATTAAAGGATGATTGTTCAGGTTATAAATTTGTTTTTTTTTTAAAAAAAAATAAGTTTGAAGTAAAAAACTGTTTGGAAAAATTCTTTAATTTCATAAAAAATCAAACTGGTAAAAATATAAAAATCTTGAGAAGTGATAATGGCCTTGAATTTTGTAATTCTGATGTTAAATTTTTATTAGAAAAGCATGGAATACGCCATCAAAAAACGGTAGCATACACTCCACATCAGAATGGCAGGGTGGAACGGAAGAACAGGACCGTGGTGGAGGCTGCGAGAACTCTTATTACGGGTATGTCAAAAAGATTTTGGGCAGAAGCCGTATTCACACTCAATAGATGTGGAGCAAGTCCAGTAAAATATAAAAGTCCTTTTGAAGTTTGGTTCGGTAAGTCGTTTGATATCAATTTCTTAAGAAAATTTGGAATACAGTGTGCCGTCCATGTACCCAAACAAAAGCGCAGAAAGCTGGATGATAAAAATAAATTTGGAATATTTGTAGGGTATGACCCTGAGGTAAAGGGCTACAGAATATATTTTCCAGAAACTGACAAAGTAGAGACAGCTTTGGATGTAGTGTTTATGCCAAATGGTAATACTACACCGAAGTCACAAGTCATTTATGAAGAAAGTGAAGATGCTGAAAAAGAAGCTGTATGCAATAGAGACCCATTTAATGAAGCCGATGAGCAAGTAGATGATGAAGACAAAGACTTAAATAAAGACACCCAAGACAGCCAACAGTCAAAGATATCCGAAGATATAAATAACGAACAATTATTCAAAAACACTGAAGAGTCAAATGCAGAAAAGGAACCACTACCGGGACCGAGTTACAATTTAAGAAACAGGAATAAACTACAAATTCCCACGATTGAAGACTCTTGTGGTTTTGCATACATAACTGAATTTGATGATGAGCCAAAAACATATCAAGAAGCAATGAATAGTGAAGATTCACAGAAATGGAAAGAAGCAGTTCAAATGGAAATCAAAGCTTTAGAAGACAATGGCACATGGGAAATAGTTGCGGAAACTCATGAAGAAAAGGTTCTAGAAACTAAGTGGGTATTCAGAAAGAAGAAAGACAGCAAAGGAAGAGTGCAAATTTATAAAGCCAGACTGGTAGTACGTGGTTTTCAGCAAAAAAATGTATCTTTCGAAGATATTTACTCTCCTGTCATTGGTTTAACAACCGTAAGATGTCTTATTGCTATTGCTACGTCGTTTGGATGGCATATTCATCAATTAGATATATGTAGTGCATTTTTACATAGTAAAATTAATGAAAAAAATTTACATTTAATTACCAGAAAGTCACTATCATGCAAACAAGATAGGTAAGTTAAGAAAAGCAATTTATGGCTTAAAAAGGGCACCGCGTTATTGGTACGATACATTTAATGATTTTATGGTAAATCAAGGCTTTGTAAGATCAAAACCAGATATGTGTTTGTACATTCAAATATCGAAAGATTCAAAAACATATGTATTAATATTTGTCGATGATATTTTGATAACAGGCTCAGATAATAATTTAGTAAAAACGCTAAAAACAAATTTAAGTAAAAATTTCAAAACCAAAGATATGGGATTAGCTTCATGTTACTTAAGTTTGCACATAGAACAAAATTTAGATCAAGGCTACATTAGTTTAGATCAAAAAGCATATTTAAAACATGTCTTAAAAATATTTAACATGTCAAATTGTAAATCTGTATCCACGCCAATAGATTGTAATTTTGATTAGAAAATTCTGAGAGCTCTGAAATTGAAAATAGATGTAGAAGACTAATAGGTTGTATTATGTACGCAATGATAAGGCACTAGGCCAGATTTATGTACCTGTATAAGTATCCTAAGTCGTTATCAGGTCTGTGCTAGTGAAAATTTATGGAAATGCTTGAAACATGTTCTACGATATATACAAGGCACTGTAAATTTAAAATTAGTATATAAGAAAAACCCAGTGTTGCCAGATGTTTGGTAAATAAATCCTTAATTCATAGCACGAAAAATCCTTAGAATTCTTTAAATAAATATACTGAAATAATTAATTAAAAAAATTACAGTGTCCACCATTTTACCAGTCTACAATCTGTTTTATATTTAATTTGATGAAAAAAAAACACAAATTTCATATATTTTTTTGTAATTTATTAAAAAAAACGGCCATTAAAGATTCGGTTAGCCAACCTTTAAAATTTGGATTAGCTTTCAATTCATCACGGAATTTTTGTTTATATATTTTGGAATTAGATATTTCGTGCCTAATTTTTATTTTTTTTGTAGGAGTTGACCTGCTAAAATGTTAATTGCATCTAGTTAACACAAGTACAAGTTTTTATACATTGTACGTACTTACTTATATGAATCCGTATCAGAATCTGACTTTGCCGAGGACGACATTTTTAGCAGTGTTTTTTAGGTTACAAATTGTAAGGAAAAAACCATAAAAACCATGCACAGCGTACACGTTAAGTGAAAGTAAACAACAGTGAACTTAGCAAACAACGAGCATGTTTAATTTAAATAGAAGTCGCTAGAGGACTCTAGTAGAACATATAAATCGAAATGTATGTAAATTTAAATGATAAATATAATAATTCTCTATTATTACACACTAAATTATGTAATATAAAAAAATCTTTAGATTCGAGCAAATTCTCATAAAAGATCTGTATATCCTTAAAAGTACAAAAAAATCTTTAGTTCTAAGGATAAAATCCCTAATATGGCAACACTGGAAAAACCATATTACTCGTATTTTAAACGCATATGTAGATGCTGACTGGGGTGGTGACAATGTAACTAGAAAGTCAACTACTGGATTTTGTCTCATGGTGTTTGACTGTTTAGTTATGTGGTGCAGTAAGAAACAGTTATGTGTTGCATTGTCAACCACCGAGGCCGAATATGTGGCACTAAGTCAATGTGTTGCTGAAGCGTGTTGGTTGCGAAATTTATTTACTGAATTAAAAATCTTGTTGAATTCTGATAATATTTTTGTAATAATCTATGAAGACAATCAATCAACCATATGCGTAGCTAGCAATACAGGGCAGCCTAAAAGGTTAAAACACATAGATTTGAAATATCGTTTTATACAACAAAAAGTTCATGATGGTTTAGTAAAATTAGAGTATATTAGTACTGAAAAACAAATAGCAGATATTTTTACTAAACCGCTGAATAAAATTAAATTTGAAAAATTTAGATATATGTTAGGACTTTGTTAAAATTGAATTATAATTATAATTTATAAATGTAAAAATATTTCATTAAGAGCGGGTGTTGTTTGTAATGAAATATTTGTTAAATATTTTTTATACTATTGGCAACACTGATAGTTTATAAAATGAACGTATCTGGCGCACGCGCCGCAAGAGTCCTTCTTCGCGCTTTTTTTTGCGAGCACATGTTTTTTATGGTGGTTATGCGAAATAGTTTTTTTATATAATATTAAATAGAAGGTTTAAAGGGGTGTGAATTTTTTTGTACCCATAAATACTCAATCCTACATCATATCCCAGCAGTTACATGATTAAAAAGTAAAATGGCGGGCACTTGTTTAAACACTGTGACGCCACCCCCGCCGCCTCCTACAACTCGTGGGTGGATGGTGACGTCATCATTGCTCCTTATTCCTGGGTATGAACGGTTTACTCGGGCGCCATTTTACAGTGGTACAAAAGGAGCTTGCCTCGGATAGCTTAGTGGGGGTGAGGGCGCAGGGTTGGTTGATAACAACAGGAAAAGACTGGCGAAGTTTAAATAAATATATTGTAACATACGAAGACATGTAAAACAAAGACACACAATTTATAAATAAACAAATACATCACCCTTCTTTGTGAACTGTGACCAGAGTACCAAGGTAAGTACACGTATTGAAATTTACTACGTTAGAAATACTAACAATTTCTCTAGCGGACAATCAACGGTGTGCCGTACACGGCGGACTCAGCCTTTAAGCACGGCGGATTCCTCTTCCCCTAATGGACGGCGGCGACGCATACGGACGTACTCAGCCTAAACATGGCGGGTATCTCACCCTTAAACTTCTCGGCGGTCGGAATGCGAGGAGCCTGGAGGCAGTACTCACTTGCACCGTGCAGGAGGACCTAAACGAGAATCCTCAACTGCCGGACTATTACGAGCGTCCCGCTCCAGCGAGGCCCGCTCTGGGTTCGCAAAGCTGTGTTCTCGTTTTTTTAAACGAAAAATAACGGTACTTCTCATTAAAACGGCGGTGGGAGTGATTTTACTTAGTGTACAGGGGTCGCAACTGTCTCAAGTGATAGATAATATTTTTATAAAATTTATATAAATTCTCTGGTCACATTTCATTACCCTAATTACATTTTACAACATTAAATAATTTACAAACATTGTCATAAATAAATCATAATTTCATTCACACATGTGATGCGCTATGCGCGAGCATGTCGTGAATCACGACACGTCAAAATTTACATGGTTACAATTGTCAGAAACTTCTAGAAATAAACAAATGCTACAATGCAATCAAATGTGTAAACGAGAGTTACATTGTTTCACAACAGTATGGTAAGCTAAATTAAAAATATACACAATGCTATGTTTACATAGAATACATTTACTTGTAGTTGAAACAACAACAGTGTGGTTATGGTGACTTGTGAACATGTGTTTATTGTCTTTTTACATCATGACGGTCGGATATTGTCTTCTTCAGGTCAGTATTTCATTAAATATTTTACCAATATTACAAATATATCTTACTTTTTAGATTAAACAATAAATAAACAACGTATATTGTAAAATACTCGTTCCTAAACATTCTAACTGTGACGGTACTACTACAGGTTTTCAAAAGGAGGAAAATCCCTTACTGGACGAAAGGGCCTATCGTCATAACACCTAATTGGAAAAAGAATAGTGAGCCATGACTGTGGCTTGAAATAAAACAATTAACTTAAACAATTGTAACACGGTAAATGTCAACCTGTAAATACTCAGTAATAATTGTTCTAACCTTTATTATTAGTAAGTTTCATTGTAGTACCTTATTAATTTATTATAAAATGAATTTATCTAACTCAGAAAAAGTTGATATGCTAGATCTGTATTTTCGAAGTTTAAAAAATAAACGGATAGCTGCAGAAATTTATCGACAAAAATTTCCACATCGCCGTCATCCAAGCGAATAACTTTTTGTGAAACTAGTAAATAAACTACGAACCACAGGTTCATTTGAAAGAAGAAAAAAAAAATTCTAAATGAAGATGTGGAAATTAATGTACTTGCGCTTTTTAAGGCCAATCCCAGAATTTCCGTTCGCGATGCAAGTGTTGAGACAGGAGTAAACATTTTTAAAATTCACAGAATCTTAAGAAAACACAAGTACAGACCATATAAAATACAAACAGGACAACGACTACTGCCAGGCGATTATCAACGTAGACTTGACTTTAGTGAATGGTTTTTGGTAAAAAACACGTAGAGATCCAATCTTCTACGCAAAAAAATTTTGGACTGACGAAGCTAGTTTTTCTAGAAATGGACTTTTATTAATAAAAACTGCCACTATTGCAGCATGGAACATCCTCATGAAATTCGGGAAACAAGACACCAGATTAGTTTTAAAATAAATGTTTGGTGCGGTATTTTTAAAAAACAAAATTTTTTGAGCTTATTTTATGAATAAAATTTGACGGCTACATTGTATGCGGAATTTTTAAATGTTTCATACGATTTTTTTGAAGAGATTCCACTTGAAAATTGGTTAATTCGGTGGCCTGCTCGTTTTCCCGATATGACCCCACTTAATTTTTTTTTTTTTATGGGGCTACGTGAAAGATTTTGTTTATAAAGAACCAGTAAACACATTAAACGAACTGAAGAATAAAATTGAAGAGGCAATTGAATATTTATGTACAGACTAGAAAGGACTACCTATTGGTTCAAAACGTAGTGAAAAATGTGTTGAAGAGGCTGGGAGTCATTTTGAATATTTGTTGTAAAATCATTTTGTTGTTATTAAGTGTTCCTTATTCTTATTTTCTGTATTATTATGACAAAAAAATATTTCGTTTAATAATAAGAATAACAATAATAATAATAATAATAATAATAATAATAATAATAATAATAATAATAATAATAATAATAGTTACAATTATTTTAGTTATGTAATTGTTTTATTTCAAGCCACAGTCATGGCTCACTATTCTCTTTCCAATTAGGTGTATAAAAAGTGCCCGCCATTTTACTTTTTAATAATGTAACATATGGATTATTTTACATGAGTGTAAAGCAAATTTGATGTATTTTTAAAATTTGTAAAAAAATATGGTATGTTCCATTTGAAATTTCAAAGTTGATATTAATTACTAATAAACCGGAAGTGGTATCATGAATGTACATCCGTCATCAAGTAGCTTACATGTTGCTGTATAAATCATGTTATAAGAAGAAATGACTAACTTAATAAATAAGCGAGATATTTGCTGTGTATATACAGATGTATCAAGATAATGGAACAGTGCATTTTATTCGTATATGTGAAAAGGTACAGGAAAACGTGATTAAGATATTTTGTAAGGCACAGAGGGGGACACATTTTAGAATAAAGTTTATTATCTTAAACCCAGTGGTACTCAAACTATAGGGCAATATTATGTTTTTTTAAATGGCATTATATACAGGCTGGGGCAGAATGACCTCCCTGATTTGAAGGGTTAATTGTAAGAAAACGGTTCAAGATAAATAAAAAAATTTTATTCCTTAAAAGTACTTATAATGCCGTTTTATTTTCACGATGTTTGGAAAATGATATCGTCCAAGTGGCGGCCTTTGCGAGCAATGCACATATTGGGCCTTTTAAAGAAGTTTTCGGCTACTTTTCCCAGTATATCTTGCGAAATTCCAGCGATGACGTCCTCAATCGCCTCCTTCAGAGCTTCAAGCTACAGCTTTGACATATCCCCACAGAAAAAAGTCGCACGGGCTCAAATCGGAGGAGCGAGGGGGCCATGGAACATCCTCCCGGTGAGAGATCAGGCGACCGGGAAAGAGCTCTTCCAGAATTTCGCTAGATCGACGGGCAGTATGGGCCGTGGTTGAAACCAGAAGGCTTCTGTGTCGTATTCCTCGCCATACTCTTCCATTTTGGGGGCAAAAAGTTCTCCATGTCACAATAGCGAGCCGAATTGACGGTAACAGAACAGTTAATCCTTCGGATTCAAAAAATAAGGCCCAATAATGCGTTTAGAGGACACAGCGCACCAAACTGTTACTTTGGGGCTGTGAAGAGGTCTTTGATGCAGTACACGAGGGTTCTCAGATGCCCAGTAACGAAAATTTTATTTATTTACTGTGCCACAAAGAGTAAAATGCGCTTCGTCGAAAGGCTCAATATGTGCATTACTCGCCATGGCCGCCATTTGGACGATATCATTTTCCAAACATCGTGAAAATAAAACGGCATTAAATGTACTTTTGTGCAATAAAAACCTTTTTTATGTATCTTGAACCGTTTTCTTACAATTAACCCTTCAAATCAGGGAGGTCATTCTGCCCCACCCTGTATATTTTATTTACTCATTAAATAGAGAATTTTGTTCTGAATTCAACGATATAATAATATCATACCCTTACATTGCGAAAAATTTGATAAAAATTAATTCAAATTTAAAATTTCATTTCTACTTTATCTAAGTAATCTGAGCAAACATTCAATCAATAAAACAAAATAAAATTTATTTTAGTTTTATTACATTCAAGTAAGCTACGATTTTGGCAATAAATTCAACTTTTAAAATAATTTTTTTGTTTTATTGATTGCATGTTTGCTCAGATTACTTAGATACAGTAGAAATGAAATACTAACTTTGAATTAATTTTTATATATTTTTTCGCAATGTAAGGGTATGATATCATTATGTCGTTGAATTCTGAACAAAATTCTCTATTTAATGAGTTAATAAAATATATATAATGCCATTTAAAAAAATATAATAGTGCCTTATAGTTTTAGTACTACTGGATTTATGATAATAAAGTTTATGCTAAAATGTGTCCCCCTCTATCCCTTACAAAGTATCCCAGTAACTTTTTTCTGCATCTTTTCACATGCACGAATAAACGGCAATGTTCCATTATCTTGTTACACCCTATACAGTGTGTCCCATTTAGAAGTGCCACCATTGGGATCTCGAGAACTTGTAAGAGATACGATGTCGGTTAAATGGAACTTTTTGTGCGCCTTTGAGAGGCCATCTCAGATGTGCTTTTGTTTTTCCAAAAATTCTCATAGGGCACTAGATAATGACGAAAAACTGAATATTGTTAATTTTTTCTTTTTCAAATAACTTCTGAACTATTAGTAATTGAGAAAAACGTTTCAAATATAAAAGATAGATATTTGTATTAAATAACCAGTGGCGTACGAAATAAATTTTTATATCCGTAAATTTTCGAGATATAACACAAACTTATGTTTTTTTAAATGGAACCCATATCTGATTTTAGTCTCAAAAAAATCATTATTTTTTTCTCTTTTCAATGACGTAAAGGTTATTATGTTTTACATTTCTTTTGCTCCTAAAATTTAATTTTCTCTTTATTTTCCTGAATTTTCTTATTTGATCGATATAATTTATTTTATGCCTTTATTACTTAATATTTTCATTCTAGACTAATAATTACAAATTACACTATAATGTGCCAAGGGAGACCTGATACAAAATATTATAAAAATTACTTTGATACGAGTTTTGTGCAAAATAAATTATTTAAATACAAGAAGTGAATTCTAAATAGAAATCTACCAATATTTTCAAAATAATTGTAAATTTAATGCAAAATAAGGAAAAAATAATAATTTTGGAGGCAAAACAAATATAAAACTTAATAACCCTTACATCGTTAAAACGAGAAAAAAATAATTTTTTTGAGACTAAAATCAGATATGGGTTCCATTTAAAAAAACATAAGTTTGTGTTATATCTCGAAAATTTACGGATATAAAAATTTATTTCGTACGCCACTGGTTATTTAATAAAAATATCTATTTTTTATATTTGAAACGTTTTTCTCAATTACTAATAGTTTAGAAGTTATTTGAAAAAGAAAAAATCAACAATATTCAGTTTTTCGTCATTATCTAGTGCCCTATGAGAATTTTTGGAAAAACAGAAGCACATCTGAGATGGCCTCCCAAACGCGCACAAGTACCATTTAGTCGGCATCGGCATTTGAAAGTGGTAACCCGTATCGTATTCTTTATTTATAAAAGAAAATAATGAAATTGTACGGCCCTTTGGGTAAATACTCGTACCTTTGAATTTAACCATTTCTTAAAAAAAAAAATATTTCCGAAGACAGCACAAAATTTGAAATTGGTAGCACTTATTAGCCCTTATCGTATTCTATATTTTTAAATAAGGAAATAGTGGGGCCCTTCGGGTAAGTACACGTAAAAAATTTGAAATTGATAGCATAAATTTTTAAATAATTTTTTAAAATTGAAATACCAAAATATATAAGTAGTGTCTCTCAATAGTCCACAAGGACGATGTTTATTTAAATGTTCTATGAAACTTGGGTATTGGTAAATTCACGCATCTATAGAATACTATACTTTATCCACAACTGCCAAATAATAATAATCAGTCACATATTTGTAACGAAAAATAATTAGAATTTTTTCACTGATAACTGCAAAAAACTTTTGTTTACAAACATAGACAAATCTAGTTATCATTGAAACAAAATTATGAAGTGATTTGTCAATTAACAGAAAATCTTAAAATCGATTATTCATCTACATTTTACGTTTTAGAAGAAAATAAGAGTATGATAAATGGCGAAACTAATGGAACTTTGCCTTACGTGAAAAAAATAGTTACTAATGTAATTTTGATCGTACTCTTTGAACGGTAAGATTTGAATTTGATGTAAGGATTAAATAATATTATTCCATCGATATAATATTATTCAATTCGCAACAATAACGAAGGTCATTAATTGATAAAAGGCAAATATATTATGGGTATATTATTTGATAGTTGTAGATAAAATTATTTTTTGGTTATACTATTTAATTAAGTACATCATATTTTTACAATTTATAACGGCTGGTCTAATTATAAATGACGGCGTCAACCGTCAACATTGCTAAATTACCAGACGCACTAAATCACCACCAGAAAAATAGATACAGTGGGTTCATTGCTTACTTCAGAGGGTCATAGTTATTTACTGAACTGCACCGATCATTTTACACATCTATTAAAGATATTAAAATAGAAACGATCGCTCGTGCCTTTTTAGGGGGATTGGTGTCTCGACCACTGTTACAACAAATTGAGGATCACAATTTGAATCTAAACCGATATCTAAAGTATTCAATTCTATTAGGCTCAAACACATGAAGATGCCGAAGCTAACGGGATGATAAAATGTTTTCATAGACACATGAAGACCACATCACCAAAAATCTATAGTAACGCCACAGTGCAAAATATAAACAATATTTGCACTCCTCATTTATTTTGGTTACCGAAATATTTGACCTCGAACGTGTTAGTTTTACAGCTCTCCGTAGAATGGCAAAATTAGGAGGCGGAGGTTATCCGACGTGCTGCCGAATCGCTATGTCAAAGGCTTCGTATCTATAAACCTGGAGGCGGGATACAGCCTGTGTGCTGTTGACTAGGTCAAAGACACCGTTGAGGAGTGCAACTACTATATATTATTATACATATAGACGGGGAGCCCAGCTATCAAAAGTCACGTGATAAAGTACAAAAGGTTTGACCATGGGGTAGGGTTCGGATTGGCTTCCCATACAATATTAATCATGTCTTACAAATCGGACCGGGGCTTTACGCCATGGTAGTATTTTCAAAATTTAAAAAAGGGTAAAAAATTACGTGATGAGGTACATTCAAAATTTTTGTGTCATTCAGTGCGGGCTTGTGTCTAGTTTGCTAATATATTTTGTAAGACATCGAAACCGGGGGCTTTGCACATGTAAGACACGAAAGAAAATTTCAAAAAAGGGACGAAAATTACGTGATAAGGTACATTCAAACTTTTTGCGGTATTTTATGCACTACTAACCAAAGATCATGAAAACACTTTGTAAGACATAAAAATCGGGGGCTTTATGCATTTCAGACAACCAATAGTCAAAATGGTGTCCAACAACTACATAATGAGGTACATTAAAACTTTTTGTATCAATCAATGCGGATACTTGCCTAGTTTTGCTAAAATTTATTTTGAGACTTTGATACCAGAGGCTTTTAAGTTTTGACACGAAGCAAAATTTGAAAAAGGGCCGAATACTACGAGATAAAGTCCATTCAATTTTTTTGCGATTTTTTTATTCACTATAATCCAAACATTACGAAAACTTTTTTGAGACACAAAGAGCGGGGGCTTTTGCTTTTAAAACAAACAAAAAAAATTCAGTTCAAAAATTATATTACCCAATATGAGATGAATTAAAAATTGTTGATGCCTAGTTTTGCCGAATACATTCTATATAATTGAAATGGAATCATTTTGCTTACTACAAATAGACAAACGGAAAAACTTTTAAAGGCGTGAATAGGTACAAAATTGGGTATTACAAAAAAAATTAAATTAAAAATCTATTGTGGCCAGCACAATACCTCTCGCCAATTTCATCTTAGGCTATAAATATTGTATTTAACATTTCTGGTACACACAAAATATTCTCATTACATCTATTCTTTATTTTTCAATTCATTCTAAGAACAAGCTTCCTCCTACTCTTCTAAATGTTCGAGATTCTTTAAATTCATTGCCGAGATTAAGGGTATTTCTGAAGGGTATATGATAAAATATATGTATAGCAAGCGCGTGTTTAGTTGACCTGTTACTATACATACTTTGGCCTACAAATGAATCTCGTTTCTGTTTATACCAATTTTAGATGTTGTCGGAGTCTTTTCCTTGTTATAAAAATAGCATATTATAATTACTATTACATCTCGACTTCTCCAAGTACGAATTTTAGGTTTTCCGCATTCAAGAGCAGTGTCAATTTAACGTGCGGCAGCTGTATCTATAATTTTAAATATTTATTTAATGACAAAATAGTCCAGTCATTAGGTAGATTTACCCTGCAAAAGGTCGGGTATATTTGACTTTTGGATATATTGTATATTTAGAGGTCTCAACAAAAAATGCAAGTTTTCCCCCTCGGGGGGCTTCGGGAAGCACCGCCAACTTGAGAAAAAAGACGCAAAAAACCGGTTTTTTCTAAATATCTCTTCACCGATTTGCATTAGGCAAAAATAGTTATTATCTAATTTGTTGACCATAAAATTCTCTACAACTTTTATGTAAAACATTTTTTCTATAATTAATAGATAGCAAGCTACAGTGCTTCAAACAGAGCAATTTTTTTGAAAATTACATGAATGCTTCATTTAAATCATATTTTATTATATTTTTTTTACATTTTTTAACAAATTACTTTTTGACAATCATTAACTATTATTATTTAACTAATATATATATATATATATATATATATATATATATATATAAATATTAATTATTGTTTATAGTTTTTTTTTCATTCTAAAGATTTTTTATTTATGATTTTACCTTAAAGTATTTACAACAAAAGCTTTTTAACGGAATCCAGTCCCAGAAAAGAGCGCTGAATAACATATCAATATTTTCCCGAAATCGGAGTATGGGAACCTCCCACCAATTTGGACAAATGGCGGCATATTCAGGTTTATGACCATTTGCTTAAAACAATTATGAAAATATTTAAATTATTCAAAAAAACAAACAATATTGCGTACTTGATACTTAGTCTAATAGGTTTCACTATTTATAACAGTTTACATTCGACGTGGCATCGAAAGAAGTAAGTTATCGATAACTGTTTTATAAAAATTGTTAACGTTTTCCTGCAATTTTTTAGTTTTTCATCCACCACTCTGATCTTGTTAAAGATATGATGACGCGGTTTTAAAATTTGAATTCAGCATGAAATTCTCTTTAATATCATGTATTACACGATTATTGCCGATGAACAATTGGCGAGTTACTCAAAACTAAAACTCACATGAAATTCCTCTAAAATTTTTAGCATCTGAAAATCGGCTCTTTTCTCAATTTTTTATCAACCACTTTGACACCTATTAAATACTTAATATTGGTTATCTGTAAGCCTGTTGAAATTTTGAATGAGAAAATGAAAAAAAGAGCCGATTTTCAGATGTTTAAAATTTTAGAGGGATTTCATATGAGTTTTAGTTGGCAGTAACTCGCCAATCGTTCATCGGCAAAAATAGTGTAATACACGAGACGAAAGAGAATTTTATGCTGAATTCAAATTTTAAAACCGTATCTTTAACAAGATTAGAGTGGTGGATGAAAAACTAAAAAATTGCAGGAAAACGTTAACAATTTTTATAAAACAATTATCGATAACTTACTTCTTTCGATGCCACGTCGAATGTAAACTGTTGCAAATAGTGAAGCCAATTAGACTAAGTATCAAATACTTAATATTGTTTGTTTTTTTGAATAATTTGAATATTTTCATAATTGTTTTAAGCAAATGGTCATAAACCTGAATATGCCGCCATTTGTCCAAATTGGCGGGAGGTTCCCATGCTCCGATTTCGGGAAAATATTGATATGTTATTCAGCGCACTTCTCTGGACTGGATTCCGTTAAAAAGCTTTTGTTGTAATTACTTTAAGGTAAAATCACAGAATAGATATTTATACAGAAGCGACAGTCAGAGAAAGAAACGAAAATTAGAGAGAGAAAGAGTATGCCAACAAATTTAAAGAGCCAATCGGATAAAATCGGATTGTTTCGGCATATCTTCGTATCTTATGATTCTTTGTTCTTTTCATTATCTCGACGTGAATATTTTCCGTCAGGTGTCAATAATAAAAGTATATTGAGACACAAATTGATTTCTAATAAGAACAAATATGTTATTTTTTCAACAAACGATAGGAAAAATCGTTATCATAAAGAAAATCATTATATTTTACATATTCTGGAAGAGCTGTTGTCTCAGCTTGTCACGCCCATGTATTTTAGGGTTATGGCTAATTCAAGCAAACCAAACATGTCTTCTCACTTTTGACATATGTCATTTTGTGAACCGTTTGTGAATTTTAGAAGTGGTGTTAGTTTCTAATAAAATGGAAAAAACGAAGAAGGTAGAATCGGGAGGACTTGTTTGTTCAAATAAAAACTATATAAGGAGATTTAAAAAATGGAGAAAGCGAAATGTAAGTTTTTTCCGTTTCCGAAAGATCCATAAATGTAAGTAATGCAAAACGACTTCTATATCATGCAAAATGTATATACACTTAATAAATATAGGTGTAAAATGTGGCTCAAGGCCTGAGAAAGAGAAGATTTGATGGAGAAGGATATTTGGGACATATTCATTGAATCTGACGTTTGTGTTTCCCACGTCAAAAATTCTGCATTGTATTGAATTTGTAAAATTCACGTATTTGTTCAATAAAACATAATTATGTGTTTATTTTATGATTTCTCCTTAATTTGTTAATAAAATTAAAATTTTAGTGCTTTTGTGTTCTAATTTTTCTTTTATCATATAAAACAATTTAAATTTCGCGCGTAAATTTGCTAACAAATTTAAAGTTCAAGGTCATGAACATCAAATCGCAACAACAATGGTGTAAACAAGGAGTGTCGCTTCTGTATATGTCTATTCTGTGGTAAAATCATAAATTTGCTGGACTATAAAAAATCTTTAGAATGAAAAAAAAAACTAAACAATAATTAATATTTATATATATATTAGTTAAATAATAATAATTAATGATTGTCAAATAGTAATTTGTAAAAAAACGTAAAAAAAAATATAATAAAATATGATTTAAATGAAGCATTCATGTAATTTTCAAAAAATTTGCTCTGTTTGAAGCACTATAGCTCGTTATCTATTAATTATAGAAAAAAATGTTTTAGATAAAAGTTGTAGAGAATTTTATAGTCAACAAATAAATTTTTGCCTATTGCAAATCAGTGAAGAGATATTTAGAAAAAACCGCTTTTTTGCGCCTTTTTTCTCAAGTTGGCGGTGCTTCCCAAAGGCCCCCGAGGGGGAAAACTTGCATTTTTTATTAGGACCCCTAAATATACAATATATCCAAAAATCAAAAATACCCGACCTTTTGTGGAATAAAGCCTTATTTTTCTACCAAATGACTGGACTAAAAATAAGAAATATTAAATGTACTTCAGTAATATCTTTGGATTTTTGACACTGACATTTATGTCATTTACAAACATTTTAATTTTTCAACTGGTTTTCATGGGCTATTTGATGGATACAATGAATTATTTTATATATTTCTAACTCTCTATCTCTAAATCTATAGAAGATATAATAAAAATGTTCAATATACTAGATAGAGAATTTTATATAACTTAATATTTGTAGTAACATAAATTTCCAAAAAATAATATTTAGATTTGTTTTAAGAATAAACTACCACTTACGGTTGTCCAATTGTTACCCAAACCTTTTCAGCTCTCCCATGAATGTCAGATTGAGGAGTTCATAGTTAAATTGATCTTCTGTCTTATAGTTTTTGAGTAATCGTCCCTCCAACATACACACACACACACACACATCGTAAAAATGTTAAAATCTGTCAATAAGGACCTTAAATCGTGCTCATTCACTAAAATCTGGATATATGATTTTTAGCATGAATCCAATACCTCTCTTGGCGAGAGGTAAAAAACTGCTTGCATAATAAGAACTGGGATATGTATTAAAGCCAAAAATCAAATTAATGTACATATTACACATCGTCGAATAATTTTGGGCTCTAAGTCTAAACTACGTACACAGTAAAAAATATTTTTTATTCTGTGTTAATTTTTTTTGTGTTGAACAAAATTTGTTAAAATAACTAACAATTTGTAGTAAATATAACAAATACTAAAATTGTTAATTGATAATTACACTCTATTTTACTAAATTAACATATAATAATTGTTAATTTTATTTTAACAACACATTTTGTTATTATCCTCTCGTGTTAGTGTTAATTTGACATATTTGTTAGTTACTTTAGATATTAACAGAATTTATATGTTAAAATAACAAAATTATTAGTTAATTTAACTTTGTACTGTATTAAAAGAACAAGCTAGTTGCTAGTAGGATTCCTGGGATTCACCCTTTTGCCTGTATGTTCATTCTTGTTTATGCACGTGCAGGTAGCGTCTATAATGTGCGACGCAGCGGTGTAGTAGTGTGGTGTTGGTTTTTGTATAAAAATCAGTTATTGCTATATATACATGTTAATAAAATGAATATGGATGAATTATATAACAGTGTTGTACAACAAGCAAACACTGATAATATTTGGACAATAAAACAATATTACGTAATATTAAAATTCAACGGAAAATCGAAATGGGCCAAAGTAACATCGTCTTTAACGGATGTAATAAATATTTGTAAGTAAATGTTACATATTTTACCGTAGTTTACTAAATTGCTCTCTAAATTGGCATTATTTAAGGAGTACAATAACAATATGTAGAATCTGTATATGAAAATCTGAATTTCAAATTTTATGCTTATAGTTCATATAAATTACGAGTATAATGTAAAATAGACAACTAAATAAAAATACTATTAAAAAAAAACTTTACTCTTTTGTTTTTTTACGCAGAATTTATGTAGTTGCTTAAATATATTTGTTAAAGTGACAAATTAATGTTGTGAAAAATGTTCTTCTCCACAAAATGTGGTGAATTTGAATAGCTTGATCTGCTAAATAGACACAAATTTTTGTTAATGTTATTTGTAGGTCGCAGTAAATTTCCCGATTTAAGTAATGAAGAAGATATTACATTGTCCGACTCAGCAGGAGCTGTTATAGAAGCAGACTTTTTAGAAGATTTCCTAGATATAAGTGAAAAGGGTGTTTTAGTACAAATTAATGCTGAAAATTGTGGTATGTTACATTTTGTTGTGTATTGTTTTGTTTTGATTATCGATTTCTATTAATTATTTTTATTTATTCAGCACTAAGTATACAAGAACAGTCTTTAGCCTCATGCTCCACTTTATCTTGTAACAGCGATATTTCGTCGTCTTTTTTGGCATCACCAGCGCCTTCCTCTGTTCCATCTGAGTCAGATAACATCATAACTAAATAGGTAAATTATCAAATACGTTGTAAATTAATTATTTTATTTTAAATATTTTAGATTTTACGAGAAATTATAAACGAAAATTCTGGATGACGAGAAATAATATTTGAATACGAAAAAACACAAACAATTTCTGATAAAAACCGGAAAAAATTAGTAAATATTGTGGTAGCTTATATGCTACAAAAATATAAAAAAAATACCAAAAGACGTAAAAATTCAGTATGCCACCGCTGTAGTAAATTTGTTTCCTAAACTGAAGGACCCCGATACACCTGAAGGATATATATATACATTCATTTATTTTTTGTTTAGTTGTATATAATATTTATAATTTTATAGGAAGCTTTTTTTGATCCTATAACAAACACAGGTTTCCTGTGTAATAGAATACGAACTGTATTACGAAGTTCCAGCTCTAGTGCCAAAAAACAAAAATTAGGCGATACTCGTAGCAATTTAAGTTCAGAAGATGAAGAAGTTTCTTTAAACGAACAAGAAGCGATAGATTTTTTAAAACATTCGTGCCCCAATACACAAAAGAAAGAAATATTTGACAAAACAAAATTAACCTTTAAATTCAGAAGGTCGCAAAACGACATAATCAAACTTTTTCCAAGATTTTGTGACACTGAAGGCTTGGTATGTAGATTTTATTAATTAAATTAAAATAAATTTTATACGTTTTATTTCTTTCTATAGATAAACTTAGAATTTGAGTTGTTACATCCGAGCCATATAAAAATAGTGGACAAGTTTCCGAATATAATAGAAAATATATTTGTAACACTGAAGAACTGTTTCAGAGAGAGCAGAAAATCTGACTTATATGAAGAGCTTTTGGAATCAGGTAGTACAGCAAAATAATAATCAGTAAATATTCAGCCCATTTATTGTTTAATCCTCTCAAAACATTCAGTCAATGTCAAAGAGAACTAGTTATTTATTTCAAAGCTAAACGGTTTTATTAACTGACTGATTTTTCTTGTTTTTATTCCCCGTTCAATAAAAATTTTGTTAATTCAGTAATTAAACAAAAAATAAATAAAAAATTCATTGTCTGTTTAATATTTTTTTAACTTTCAAAATAACATCTGTGTTCCTTAGTATAAAATGTTAAAAATTTATTTAATTAAATGTTATCAAAATTATATCTAAAAAATCATTGGATTTTCTTTTAAATCTTCTTTAAAAATGGAAATAATTTAGAAAACAACCTATTACTGAAACGCGACGGAATATGGGGTGTGTTATTATTATTTTTAATAATCTTTAATATTTGTTTTCTCACGTATACAAAAACAAAACGCATAGGCAGACCTCCTAGGAAGCGATTAGAATAGTGTCGATGATATTTTGCAGGCCTTTTCAAGGGTGTCATAAATTACTACAAGCGTCTCGGGGCAATACAATGTCTGGGACAATCCCAACTTAAGGGTATCGCCAGGGTAGGCATGAGGTTAGCGTGGGAATGTTTACAGCTCGCATGAATATAAGAATTTACAGTAATATTTAGCATGTTTGACAATTAATAAACAACTAACATGACTGACTAACATTAACTAATTTATTTATAATAATAATAGCACGAGAAATAATGTAAGAGTATATTATTAACTAAAAAAGCATAAGTTTTCGTAGAGTCCGGCCCTGGCATACGAAATTGAAATATAACAGAGTAGGTAAAAACCGCAACGATAAACAAAATGTTTTACAGATTCATTACGTATGTAGGTAAACGTTTTGTATTTGTTTAAACATTGTTATATTGTATGAATATCAACAATTTAGGTAAGCCGAGAGTTAGATGAAAAGAAGTGGGAGTTAAAACCCGTGCAACAGCAGTCCATCTCTGTCCCACGCATCAGGCCGAGGGTTAAAGGCGTCTCTGTCTAAGTAGGGGTAAAATTCACCACTACCTCGTGGCATCCTTGTCTTTTACTCAGAGTACAGATGTTTATGTCTTTGTCTAATATATAGGGCATATGTGACTTTTTGAATGCATCTAATTAGCAAATCAACAGGCGAGAAATCCTTCCACAACCCTGCACTGGAGACCCAAGGTGTCTAAGTGGGATGAGTACGGACGAATTGGGATCAACAATTATAAGCTGTCTCCGTCCAACTTATAATTTTCATATGCCGAAACTACCCTACTACGTCAGGACATCAGCAAATGAGATGCGAAGTATTAAGATGATTTCTTAGAAAGACTTTCTGTCTGTTGCAGTTTCACCTATGGACATCTAATCTTCTATCATTTCCACCACCCATTTCTAGGGGTGGCGCTTGTGTGTTTAAAACTGGGTGCCCAGCACTCGGAAAGGCATCTTGGTTTCGGCCAGGATCACTCTCTGGTATTAATACTAGTGTATAATATAAATATATTACTAGAGAGTTGCTCAGCCTCTATGGTCCATATACTGATATTAATTAATACCTGGAGGCTTTGGCATTGGTGGTATACATTATTATTGCTGTCACCTATATCAATTACATATTATTACGGTCAGTGGTAACGAGATAACAGGCGTGCACGTCCCTTTATTGGGTTCAGTTGCAATGCCAACAACGTTGCTTACTCCCCGTACTATCAATAAACGGTCAGTAATGGCGAGATAACAGGCGTGCACGTCCACACAGTGGTTCAGTTGCAATGCCAACAACGCTACTTACTCCCCGTACTATAAATAAACGGTCAGTGGTAACGAGATAACAGGCGTGCACGTCCACACAGTGGCTCAGTTGCAATGCCA
Organism: Ophonus ardosiacus; assembly: GCA_943142095.1. Taxonomy (NCBI): domain Eukaryota; kingdom Metazoa; phylum Arthropoda; class Insecta; order Coleoptera; family Carabidae; genus Ophonus; species Ophonus ardosiacus. Next base: position 21,026,280 of record OW964836.1, read on the forward strand.
ACAACGTTGCTTACTCCCCGTAACTGGTACAGCAAATTATTATTATTCTATACATACCACCGGGCCATAAATGAGCATACTTAATAGCAGACAGCCTTTGCTTCTGAGAACTTATATGCACACTGGTCAAACGGCTAATAAAGGAATATATTCGGACATCTTGTATGTCTGCATTTAGCCATACGTTCGACCCATCATCCACCTGGAGGATCCGTCCACGGCCGTAACCACGGCTGACCGAGGCACCGCTGCACCAGTGATCGACCCCGGCCTGCCGAAGTACGCACGGCTGTTGCGAGACGTTGCCTGTGCTGCGCCCGGTGCCGCCACGCGTTCGAGCCCGCTGCCAGCCGCGGCCCTGCCCAGAGCATACTCCCGGCATCCCCGGCCATCAGTAACAGGCACTGTACATGTGTATAATTATTTAAACTTTTAATGTCATTTGATGAATAAACGTTGTTTATTGTTGAATTTGTGTTTTTTACTTGTTTTATTCCTTGCACTACCACGACTTCAAATCAAAGAATCCTGGGCACTATTTATTTATTTACATAACACAACGTAGGGTAATTGACGATCACGATCGGTATGTACGAGGGGGTGGTAAAACACTGCCGCGTTACATTACAATGAATGTCAGGAAAATTTTGAAAATTTGAATACTTGACTTTCAAATTGTTTAATAATCATACATACGTTTCTCTATTCATTGCCTACTATGAGCTAGTTTTTTCTTGAACACTGTATTATAGAATATCTAATGTTACAGAATGGAACAAAACTACCAAAGCTTTAATTGCTTTACTATATTTGCTACCCCCTACAGCAAAGGGTAAATTAAAAGCAGCAAGAGACAATATTGTTACGTCCGTAGATAGACTTATTATATTGCAAAAGGTATAATATTAATATTTGATATGGACCCTATACTTATTTACTGAATTGTTTCAGAGTGGCCAACCCTTAGAAAATATATTGAACAGACGTAAAACCACGCAGCCGTTTTTACTAGCTGTTGGGCCGAACAAAGGTGCTATAGAGCAATATTTTTTAGTTATAGATAGTAATATTTTAAATTCATTTACGACCGATACAATTATAGCGTTTGATTTATTGTTTAAATCATTTTTTGTGTTTAACATAAAATATGATCATAATTTAGAAACTTTTTACAATTATATCCAAAACGATATCTACGGCATTCCGGGAGCTACAATTACTCCCAGAATAAGGGAAATAAGATCAAAGATAAGATATATTACTGATTAAATTTATGTTAAAAATGTACTCTTGTTATTTATGTGAGTTTGAGGTTGACAATTCATATGGTATAATAAAACATTTAAGAATGATACATGCAATATTTGCAAACTCTAGACTACAATTACAGTGTTGCGTTAAAAATTGTCCCATGGTATTTAAAACTTTTTCTGGATTTAGAAAACATCTATATAGTTGTTCACTAAAAGGAATTTCACAAACAAGAGAGTGTATAGGTTTGTGTAAAAACAATATTTTATCTGATATTACTAATGGAGTAACCAATGAAAATTATAGTTATGCAGAGCAAAATTTAGAGCTCGATAGCTCATACCGAAAGACTGATTCGTAAACTTCAACTGATGATTACTCTAATAATTGCAAATTGCACGTTTCTACATTTATTTCCAGACTTTCTTCTTTATCTCTTCCCGAAAGTACTATACAGTCTATTTTAGAATTTACAAGTGATTTTTTTGATTCAGTTACAAATAATATAAATGAAGAAAATAAGTTAATTTACAAAAACTGTTTTAATTCTTTTAATAGTAAACATGAAAGAGAAAAATATTTCCTTGAACAAACTGTTAAACCAGAACAAATATCAATTGGCCTAAGGTATGATCAAGTATGGGATTCTAAATTAAACAAATACAAAGAAGTTCCCGTAACTTGCACTTTCACATATGTACCTATATTAAAAACACTAAGATTTTTATTAAAAAATAAATCATTTGCCGAAACTTATTTTACCCAATCTGATTCCGAGGAAAATATAATGAAATTTTTTTTCTGATGGTACTATTTATAAAAATTGTGCCCTTTTTAAAGAAGATAAATTCGCTTTTCAGATACAACTTTATTTCGATGAATTCGAAACAGTTAATCCTTTGGGTTCTAAAACAGGCAGTCATAAAATTGCTGGTATATATTTTGTAATTCGCAATTTGCCAGCATACTTAAATTCGTCTTTAGAAAATATACATTTGCTTGCTTTATGTTATTCAGCGGATATTAAAAAAATTGGTTTAAATTCAGTTTTAGATATTATTATAAAAGATATAAAAATTTTAGAAAGTGAAGGAATATACTGTGAATATAATCAAAGTAATGTAAAAGGAACGTTAGTTTCGTTAAGCCATGATAATTTAGGAGGAAGTTCACTTTGTGGAATGGTAGAATCATTTGTTGCAAACTATTTTTGCAGAATATGTTTAGTTAATAAAACCGATGCACGTAACCAGTGTACACAAAATGATAAACTATTACGCACAGATGAACATTATGAAAATCTTTGCTTAAATTTAGATACAAATAACAATTTGTTTGGAATAAAAACTAGAAGTATTTTAAATGATTTGACATATTTTAAACTATTTCACAATTTTTCGGTAGATATCATGCATGATTTTTTTGAGGGGATAGTACAATTAGAGATAAAGCATCTTATTAATTATTTAACAGAGTCAAAAGCAATTGATTTAATTCAAATAAATCAAAGGATATCAAGTTTTAACTACGGTTATTACGAACGATCGAATAAACCGAGTATTATAGTCATACATAAAAATAGTAATAGCATTGGCCAGCGTGCACGACAAACGCAGTGTTTGTTACGATATCTACCATTCATACTGAGCGATATACTTCCTTTACATAGTTCTAAATTTCGAATTATATTACTACTTTTAGATATATTAGATATTTTACTTTCACCTAAAATTTCAGCTGGTATGATTCAGCAATTAAAATTTTTAATTTCGGAACATCATAATTTATTTATAACTGAATTTAATACATATTTATTACCTAAACATCACTTCATAGTTCATTATCCAATGACAATGAAATTAATGGGACCATTAATTCATTTATCTACTATTAGATTTGAAGCAAAACATGGTTATTTTAAAAATTTAGTACAAAGCTTAAAAAATTTTAAAAATATATGTTATACATTGGCAGTTAGGCATCAACAATATCTTTTGCATATCTTTCAAAATAAAGATTTTACTTCTAAGCCATTGTTTGGCCCTTCGAACCTTCAAAATTTAGAAAATTTTATTTTTGGACAAAAAATATCTAATTACTTACACTTACCAATAAATACTGAAATTTAATTAAATTAAAATAAATTTTATACGTTTTATTTCTTTCTATAGATAAACTTAGAATTTGAGTTGTTACATCCGAGCCATATAAAAATAGTGGACAAGTTTCCGAATATAATAGAAAATATATTTGTAACACTGAAGAACTGTTTCAGAGAGAGCAGAAAATCTGACTTATATGAAGAGCTTTTGGAATCAGGTAGTACAGCAAAATAATAATCAGTAAATATTCAGCCCATTTATTGTTTAATCCTCTCAAAACATTCAGTCAATGTCAAAGAGAACTAGTTATTTATTTCAAAGCTAAACGGTTTTATTAACTGACTGATTTTTCTTGTTTTTATTCCCCGTTCAATAAAAATTTTGTTAATTCAGTAATTAAACAAAAAATAAATAAAAAATTCATTGTCTGTTTAATATTTTTTTAACTTTCAAAATAACATCTGTGTTCCTTAGTATAAAATGTTAAAAATTTATTTAATTAAATGTTATCAAAATTATATCTAAAAAATCATTGGATTTTCTTTTAAATCTTCTTTAAAAATGGAAATAATTTAGAAAACAACCTATTACTGAAACGCGACGGAATATGGGGTGTGTTATTATTATTTTTAATAATCTTTAATATTTGTTTTCTCACGTATACAAAAACAAAACGCATAGGCAGACCTCCTAGGAAGCGATTAGAATAGTGTCGATGATATTTTGCAGGCCTTTTCAAGGGTGTCATAAATTACTACAAGCGTCTCGGGGCAATACAATGTCTGGGACAATCCCAACTTAAGGGTATCGCCAGGGTAGGCATGAGGTTAGCGTGGGAATGTTTACAGCTCGCATGAATATAAGAATTTACAGTAATATTTAGCATGTTTGACAATTAATAAACAACTAACATGACTGACTAACATTAACTAATTTATTTATAATAATAATAGCACGAGAAATAATGTAAGAGTATATTATTAACTAAAAAAGCATAAGTTTTCGTAGAGTCCGGCCCTGGCATACGAAATTGAAATATAACAGAGTAGGTAAAAACCGCAACGATAAACAAAATGTTTTACAGATTCATTACGTATGTAGGTAAACGTTTTGTATTTGTTTAAACATTGTTATATTGTATGAATATCAACAATTTAGGTAAGCCGAGAGTTAGATGAAAAGAAGTGGGAGTTAAAACCCGTGCAACAGCAGTCCATCTCTGTCCCACGCATCAGGCCGAGGGTTAAAGGCGTCTCTGTCTAAGTAGGGGTAAAATTCACCACTACCTCGTGGCATCCTTGTCTTTTACTCAGAGTACAGATGTTTATGTCTTTGTCTAATATATAGGGCATATGTGACTTTTTGAATGCATCTAATTAGCAAATCAACAGGCGAGAAATCCTTCCACAACCCTGCACTGGAGACCCAAGGTGTCTAAGTGGGATGAGTACGGACGAATTGGGATCAACAATTATAAGCTGTCTCCGTCCAACTTATAATTTTCATATGCCGAAACTACCCTACTACGTCAGGACATCAGCAAATGAGATGCGAAGTATTAAGATGATTTCTTAGAAAGACTTTCTGTCTGTTGCAGTTTCACCTATGGACATCTAATCTTCTATCATTTCCACCACCCATTTCTAGGGGTGGCGCTTGTGTGTTTAAAACTGGGTGCCCAGCACTCGGAAAGGCATCTTGGTTTCGGCCAGGATCACTCTCTGGTATTAATACTAGTGTATAATATAAATATATTACTAGAGAGTTGCTCAGCCTCTATGGTCCATATACTGATATTAATTAATACCTGGAGGCTTTGGCATTGGTGGTATACATTATTATTGCTGTCACCTATATCAATTACATATTATTACGGTCAGTGGTAACGAGATAACAGGCGTGCACGTCCCTTTATTGGGTTCAGTTGCAATGCCAACAACGTTGCTTACTCCCCGTACTATCAATAAACGGTCAGTAATGGCGAGATAACAGGCGTGCACGTCCACACAGTGGTTCAGTTGCAATGCCAACAACGCTACTTACTCCCCGTACTATAAATAAACGGTCAGTGGTAACGAGATAACAGGCGTGCACGTCCACACAGTGGCTCAGTTGCAATGCCAACAACGTTGCTTACTCCCCGTAACTGGTACAGCAAATTATTATTATTCTATACATACCACCGGGCCATAAATGAGCATACTTAATAGCAGACAGCCTTTGCTTCTGAGAACTTATATGCACACTGGTCAAACGGCTAATAAAGGAATATATTCGGACATCTTGTATGTCTGCATTTAGCCATACGTTCGACCCATCATCCACCTGGAGGATCCGTCCACGGCCGTAACCACGGCTGACCGAGGCACCGCTGCACCAGTGATCGACCCCGGCCTGCCGAAGTACGCACGGCTGTTGCGAGACGTTGCCTGTGCTGCGCCCGGTGCCGCCACGCGTTCGAGCCCGCTGCCAGCCGCGGCCCTGCCCAGAGCATACTCCCGGCATCCCCGGCCATCAGTAACAGGCACTGTACATGTGTATAATTATTTAAACTTTTAATGTCATTTGATGAATAAACGTTGTTTATTGTTGAATTTGTGTTTTTTACTTGTTTTATTCCTTGCACTACCACGACTTCAAATCAAAGAATCCTGGGCACTATTTATTTATTTACATAACACAACGTAGGGTAATTGACGATCACGATCGGTATGTACGAGGGGGTGGTAAAACACTGCCGCGTTACATTACAATGAATGTCAGGAAAATTTTGAAAATTTGAATACTTGACTTTCAAATTGTTTAATAATCATACATACGTTTCTCTATTCATTGCCTACTATGAGC